>JAOTOM010003971.1:0-200000 GCA_034440615.1 Ashinkailepas kermadecensis
TTACACGCAATATACCATTAACCATTTGTAAGCGTCTCTTTTGTACTCTCTCTAAAAGCCAACAATTTTTACTTCATAACTAGGGGACCAAGCTTGGACACAGTATTCCAAATGTGGCCTGACATATGCACAGTAAAGCTTCCTGATGACCTCCTCACTTTTGTATGTACATTCCTCTGTATTGCCCTGGGCATTCTTAGTGCCTTCTTCCTGGCTTCTTTGGTCTGTTCTGATGCCCCCAATTTTGTGTTCAAAATAACACCTAAGCCCTTTCTCCTGCTGAGTCACAGATAGTACTTCGCCACCCATCATGCATGGAGCCTTCCCATGCTACCTACCTACATGCATGACTTTTGCACTGTCAAAATTAAACTTCATTTGCCATTTTTCGGACCACTTCACCAGCTCGTCTAAGTTTTTCTGCAGCAAAACCTGCTCATTGCGCTCCTGTTATTGCCCTAAAGATCTTCAAATCATCCGTAAATTTCAAAACCTTACTGCTTAGGCCACATTCAATGCTATTCACATATATAATGAATTAACAGTGGCCCCAGTACCAACCCTGGGGACTCCACTAAGAACATTCAGATGACTTTGTACCATTTAGCATCACTCTCTGCTGTCTATCTGAAAGCCACAACTCTATCCATTTTAGGATGCTACCTGTAATACCATGGACCTGAAGCTGCATCATTATCATTAACTGTTTATGGGGTACCTTGTCAAAGGCTCCTTACTAAAGTCAAGATATATGATGTTCTACTCTAACAAAACTGAGAGCTCAGGGAATTTTAGGGACAATCCTCATCTGGATTCAACATTTTATATATGGGAGTGAAATGAAGGTGTTTTTATCCAGCTCTTCCAGCAAGCCAAAGGAAGTCCTGTGGAAGAAGATATTCCAAGAAATCACAAACTATCTTGAATTGCAAATTTATCAGATTGGTATGCCCAAGTCATCTTCACCTCCTGTGATCAGTGCATCTTTTTCACCACCCATTGCATCTCACCCCAGTTGACTGCCACATTTGTATAGATAGTATGGGTCTGGACTGGCCCAATAGCATACGTGCATAGGCACCTAGCTCCTACTCCGACACTGCCTGCAAGCAGGGTTACTTTGATCATGCTAGGTACATTGGTATTATTGCAGTTTAATGTAACCATGGATCCAAGTTTTACATACACTTTACCCCATGAAGGATACAAAGGGGTTAGGTTTGGCTGAGATAGGGTTTGTTGTGTTGGAAACAAATGTCCCCAAAATTGTGGGGAATTATCCTAACAGTAATTTGAGTTTTTTCTTTCAAAACACTTTCTTAAAAACAAAACAAAGGATATATTAGGTTAGATAAAGCTAGGTTAGGTTATTCAATTTGAAAATTTTGCAGCAAAAATAAGAAATTTTCCATTCCAAAATAATGTGCTTTTCTTACATGGAACATTAGGCTAGGTGGTATTATTGTGCTTTAAGGTGGTAACAAGACAGGTTTTTATACCCATTTGTCTCCATAAAGCAAACAAATTGGTTAGGCTTGGTTAGGTTAGGTTACTTTAGGTTTTCTTTCCAAGCTGGAACATTTTTGGAACATTAAAAAATTAATAAAAACTTTTGGAAATTGTTTTTTTCTGAAAAGAAATTTATTAGGTTAGGTTAGGTTGGTGAAGCTTTTTCATTTGGAAAATTTTCAGAAAATAAATTCATTGTGATTTTTCTAATCTTATTTTTGGGGATTCATTATCTTCCAAAGGGGAGGTTATGCTAGGTTAGGTTGCATAACCTAACCAAACCATACTTACAGGTAATGCTGCATTTTTATTTTTAAACAGTTCTTGGGTCATTATAAAGCTACCTAACCTCAAAGCCCTCTTTTGGTAATATTTTGCTTCACAACTCCAGCAAGCCTTGCATCAGAAATGAGTGGTCCCATTACCTTAGTCACACTCACAAACATTGCATTCGAAGCATAAATTCCAAGAATTGGTACAACATATGAAGCACAAATTTACCAACAAGGCTAGGTGGTAAATTTGTGCTCTTGGGTGTTTTATTACTTGGAATTTATAATTCCAATGCAATGTTTATAAATGTGACTAAGATGACACGACCACTAATTTTCTGTGCAAATGCTTACTTTTCAAGTTATGAGCAAAATATTTTTTTTAATGGGCTTGAGTTAGGTAGCATAGCATAAAATAATTGTTAAAAGCTAAAGTAAAATTCAACATAACCTAGCCTAACCTGTAAATTTGCCTTAAAAGGTGTTTAAAAATTTATTATCTTCAGGGTACCATGTTATGAAGGTGACTGCGATGATGGGACCACTTATCGTCTGTGCAAAATGAGACATTTAAAAAACAATTTGTAGAAAAATTTCCAACTTAAAAACCTAACCCATTTGTATGGAGGCAAATGCATGTTAAAAATTGTATTGTTACCACCTTAAAGCCAATACATTTTTTTTTAAACACATTGAAAAAGGATTTCTTTTTGTTTATTTCTTTATGCTGTTACCTAACTCAAAGGCCCTTTTTTGACAATATTTGCTCACAACCTGAAAAGCAAGCATTTCCACAGAAAATAAGTGGGTCCCATCATCTTAATCACCTGAGCAGGTTTTGCTGCAGAAAGACTTAGGACAAGCTAGTGAAGTGGTCCAAAAAATGGCAAATGAAGTTTAATTTGATAAGTGAAAAGTCATGCATGTAGGTAGGCAGCATATGAAGGCTCCATACTTGATGGGTGGCCAAGTACTATCTGTGACTCAGCAGAAGACATAAAGACATAAAGATCAGTGCAACTATGAGCCACAAGGGCCCTTCTTGGTTGCACTTGGTACACTGAACCAGTTGCCCACCAAATCTGTCAATCAACCCACCCTGGAATACAGAAAAACAAGCCCCTATTCTTATAATGATTGTCTATGCCGTTTTTAAAGATGTTCAGTGTGTTGCTACTGACAATTGTTCCTGGCAGCTGGTTCCAGTGTTCTACTACCCTGTTGGTGAAGAAAGACTGTCTTAACCTTGTCCTGCTGTGATTAACTTTAATTTTGAATTGATGACCTCTAATTGCATCATTTCTGTTAAATTCAAACATTTCCCTTAGATATCCCTGCTCCTGACCATGAACAAATTTAAAAACCTCGATGAGATCTCCTCTCAGCCTTCTATATCTAAGTGAAAACATATTCAATTTCTTCAATCTTTCGTCATATGCCAGGTTGCCTATACCATTAACCATTTTTGTTGCCCTCTTTGTACTCTCTAAAAGCCAACAATCTTTCTCATAACTAGGGGACCAAGCTTGGACACAGTATTCCAAATGTGGCCTGGCATATGCACAGTAAAGCTTCCTGATGACCTCCTCACTTTTGTATGACACATTCCTCTGTATCGCCCCAAGCATTCTTAGTGCCTTCTTCCTGGCTTCTTTGGTCTGTTCTGATGCCCCCAATTTTGTGTTCAAAATAACACCTAAGTCCTTCTCCTGCTCAGTCACAGATAGTACTTGGCCATCCATCAAGTATGGCGCCTTCATATGCTGCCTACCTACATGCATGACTTTGCACTTATCAAAATTAAACTTCATTTGCCATTTTTCGAACCACTTCACAAGCTCGTCTAAGTCGTTCTGCAGCAAAACCTGCTCATTGTGCCCTGTTATTGCCCTAAAGATCTTCAAATCATCCACAAATTTCAAAACCTTACTGCTCAGGCCACATTCAATGCTATTCACAAACATAATGAACAACAGTGGCCCCAGTACCGACCCCTGAGGGACTCCACTAAGAACATTTTGCCATGATGACTTTGTACCATTAAGCATCACTCTCTGCTGTCTATCTGAAAGCCACAACTCAATCCATTTTAGGATGCTACCTGCAATGCCATGGACCTGAAGCTGCATCATTAACCGTTTATGGGGTACCTTGTCAAAGGCCTTACTAAAGTCAAGATATGCTACATCAACCTGATTTCCCTGATCAAATTGTTCTGTAGCAAAATTTAAAAAAGTCCAAGAGATTTGTGAGACACGATCTCCCTTTTCTAAACCCATGTTGAGTATCTTGAATCAATCTGTTTCCTTCCAGAAAACTAACTATTCTATCTTTGATAATTGATTCGAGTACCTTGCAGACTAGGGATGTGAGGCTTACTGGCCTATAATTTTCAACTTTCCCTCTTTCTCCTTTCTTGAAAATAGGAACTACATTTGCCCTTTTCCAATCTGTTGGAATTTCATTTTGTGAAACTGATCTACAAAATATTATACTAAGTGGAATTGCCAGTTCCTTTTCAGCTTCCCGCAATACCCTAGCATAAATTACATCAGGTCCTGCTGCCTTGTTTGGCTTTATTTTTCTGATATAATTGAAAACAACATCACTATCAATGAAATCAACATTGTGTATCTGATCACCTGTCACTGAACTGTG
Source organism: Ashinkailepas kermadecensis (assembly GCA_034440615.1). Classification (NCBI taxonomy): domain Eukaryota; kingdom Metazoa; phylum Arthropoda; class Thecostraca; family Neolepadidae; genus Ashinkailepas; species Ashinkailepas kermadecensis. The sequence continues at coordinate 4,440 of JAOTOM010003971.1, forward strand.
GTTCACGGTTGGCAAATTTGTCACATCCTCCACTGTAAACACTGATTTAAACTGCTTGTTCAGCTCCTCAACCATCTCACCATCCTCACTCAATATAGTGCCATTTACTTCCAGTGGACAAATTGTGCTTGAAACTTTACTTAGCTTGTATAAACTAAAGAACTTTTTACTGTCCCCATTACAGTTCCTAGCCAAATCCAATTCTTTTGCCCGCCTTGCTGCTCTGGTTTTCTGCTTCACAGCATCTCTAGCTTTTTGATACGACCTTAGATTTACAACATTTGAAGCTTCCTTAAATACTCTAAATGCATCTTTCTTAGCCTTAATTGATCTCCTCAAATCTGGTGTAAGCCATGCTGGCTTTCCTACACTTCTTTTGCGCCTTTGCTTTTGGGGGACATGTCTAATCTGAATTTCCCTCAAGTAAGATTTGAACTTCTCCCACATTTCACAGGCATTTAAATCAAAAAATCCTTCTTCCCATTGTATGGCACTTAAAGCCTCTCTCATGGAGTCAAAGTCTGCCCTGTTAAACTTGGAATCTTTGCCAAGTTATCCTTGATTGTCCCTGCTATTTGTACCTTAAATCTCACTATGTTATGGTCACTTCTTCCCAGAGTTTCTCCTACAGTCAAGTCTTGAACTAAATCACTTAAATCTGAGAAGACAAGGTCCAAGAATGAGCCCTGCCTGGTTGGTTCCATTACAAGCTGGTGTAAGAACAAGTCCTCTTCAAGGCATTTCCTAAACAGTTTACATGATGGGGAGCCAACACCAACATGTTCATATCCTTTTAGATTAAAGTCACCAAGAATAAGGCATTTCCTCTGAAAGTTTCTACTGATTTCCTCACAAATCACCTTATCGAGCTCCAGTTGCTGAGAATGTGGCAAGGTTCCTGATCGATACAAAGCTCCAATCCTCAGTTTATTGCTATTGCCTCTTCCCACAGCAACATCAAGCCAAATGGACTCCACAGACACATTTTTTACCCCATCTGCTACTTTCTGAGAACTGTATAAACTATTCACATAGAGCATTACACCACCCCCTTTCACTGCTGGACCCCTATTGCATGAAAACATATTGTATCCCTGGATCTCATAGTCCTGCAAGTTATCCCCAGAAGGACTTAGGTGTTATTTTGAACACAAAATTGGGGCATCAGAACAGACCAAAGAAGCCAGGAAGAAGGCACTAAGAATGCTTGGGGCAATAAATAGGAATGTATCATAGAAAAGTGAAGAAGTCATCAGGATGCTTTACTGTGCATATGTCAGGCCACATTTGGAATGCTGTGTCCAGGCTTGGTCTCCTAGTTATGAAAAAGATTGTTGGCTTTTAGAGAGAGTACAAAAGAGGGCAACGAAAATGGTTAATGGTATAGGCAACCTGGCATATGAGAAAAAATTGAAGAAATTGAATATGTTTTCACTTAGATATAGAAGGCTGAGAGGAGTTCTCATCGAGGTTTTTACATTTGTTCATGGTCAGGAACAGGGATATCTCAGGGAAATGTTTGAATTTAACAGAAATGATGCAATTAGAGGTCATCAATTCAAAATTAAAGTTAATCACAGCAGGACAAGGTTAAGACAGTCTTTCTTCACCAACAGGGTAGTAGAGCACTGGAACCAGCTGCCAGGAACCATTGTCAGTAGCAACACACTGAACATCCTTAAAAACGCATGGATAATCATTATAAGAATATGGGGCTTGTTTTTCTGTATTCCAGGGAGGGTTGATCGACAGGGAGGAGATGGGAGTTGGGAGGAGTTTGTAATTGTGGAGTGTGTTATGCAATAGCAAGTGAGTCTCTTATTAAGTCTAAACGCTTTATAACTTTACATAGGGTGTACCTAGCAGTGGATTCAGCATCTTCCTTCGGGATCAGCATCTTGTGATACTGATGAGATTGTCTATGGTAGCACAATGGGTATGATGGGAGGAGTTTGTAATTGTTGAGTGTATTATGCAATAGCAAGTGAGTCTCTTATTAAGTCTGAACACTTTATGAATTTGTGTGGGGTGTGCCTAGCAGTGGATTCAGCACCTTCCTTCGGGATGTGATGCTGATGAGATTGTCTATGGTGGCACGATGGGTATGATGGGAGGAGCTTGTGATTGTTGAGGGTGTTATGCGGTAGCAAGTGAGTGGTGCTAGATAGGCTGGGATATATAGCTTCCTAGGAACTTGGGATAAGGGATTGATTGGGGTGAGAGTATGTACATTTCTAGTACCTTTTCTAGATAGGCTTAACCCAGATGGGCCCCTGTGGCTCTTATTAAGCCTGAATACTTTATGACTTTATGACTTTATAACCATGGTATTCTTCAGAACATTTCTAAACAAATTTTTGAAATTAAAAAGCAATGGAACCTAACCTAGCCTAACAAGCTGCTTTTGAAGACAAAAAAGCTCAATTTTATAAAAATTTGATTGAAAAATTTTCATCAATTTTTCCAGCCTAAACTGACCTGACTTAACAAAACCTAGCCCATTTGTTTGCTTTATGGATGGAAATGTGTGTAAAAACTTGTCTTGTTACCACCTTAAAGCACAACAATACCATCTTGGTTAGGTTTTGTTACATACTTTTTCTTCATGTTGAACATTGCTTTTTTATGCTAGGTGGGTACATAACCCAACAAGGAGCCACTTTTGGGTGTTATTTTGCCTCCAAACTGAACAGTATGCATTTGGAGAGGAAATTAGTGCTGCCATCATATTCAATACATTCATAAACATAGCATTAAAATAAGAAATGTCAATAAATCAGAAATCACCTTCAACCACACATTTACCGGTGTTTTAATTTAAAATTAGTTATACTTCTAGCTATACACCCATTTGCAATGAGAAACATCTTCCACTTTGGTAATCACAACATTGTTGATATTACCCATAAGAGTTTCCAGCCCTGTCTTTATAAACAATACTATATTTATGTTCATAAACTCACCTGCATTGTGGAGATCCTCCCCTAGCAATGCCTGTTGAATGTTTAATATTATTATTCTTGGGCTTGATGATTCTTGGACGTTTTAAATTGGACTTTTTCTTTGGATGCTACGGTTTTGGATGTTCTGATACGTACCCAATGTCAAGGCCATATAGTCCCCAATGTGAATATGAGATGAATATGTTGTTAATTTCGTTCTAATTTGGTGAAGGTAGGCTTGCTGCAAGGTTTGATGGAGCGGTTTGATGCATTTCGTAGCTGCTGATGCCGCTGAGGTGGTTTCCTACAGTGTAGGTACCTACCTTGACCTAATTACATAATTAAAAGGCCTTCACTGCAGACTACAGGCCTTTTTTAACCAGAATCCAACTGAACACAGCTTCCATTGTTTGGAATGGAGAATGTACCTACCTACATTGTATGTATGCATTGTCCTAATGTACCCAGAATGTACCTACATTGTACATAGGTATTTTCTTGTACCTATATACCTATGTATTGTAATGTACCTATGTATAATTAAGTGTATGGGATACAACCTATGGGGTTAAATGTGATATGTATGATGCATAATCTCTGGGTTTTCATAAATCAACATCTGTGGTCTGGTGTTATGTGCCTAGTCCGATATAATTTATATAAGGTGGTGTGTAATGACCATATCTATCCAGTCTGCATGCTCTACATCACATGCAGTGTGGGGCATAGTTGGTTAAGGTGCCCACTTTCTGTACAGGTGATGGGGAGTTAGAATTTCAGTGTGGATTTGTTTTAACCTGATCATGCAGTCATTGATGGTCAGGGCTTTTGGTTAATGTTGCACTTTATATTATTTTACACTATCATATAAGTTGCCCAATGCACTAATATTTGCATTTGGAAGTAAGGAGGGAAATACTCAATTAAAGCCTAGTCATGCAATGAATGTCCATCCTGACCTCCACTAGCAGATCCAGGGAGAGGCCATTCTGGCCATGGCCCCCCTGAAGTGCTTAAAAGGGGTGCCATGGTGTCCTTTGGCCCCCCAAAACCAACAGAAGTAAACTAAATTAAAACGCAGTAGCCATTGCCGAGGTTAAAAAATACTGTGAATGAAAGAATCTCCAATTTTAAAGGTATTTTTTATAATTGTTTGGAAGCCAACATCGTGGCATAGTAGATTCTGACACACATCGAGGGTTCCATGCTGCTCAAGTTCTGCTTACAGCAAAAGTTGACAAAATCGGATCCACCAGAGTACACGTGCACGAACGTTGATGTGGTACAAGACGTTGAACGTGAACGTTTTAGTAAACAAGAACAAAAATCTGGTAACTTAGAAACTGGTAGGCTGTGTTCCCTACAAAGGAAATTATGTTGTCATTAATTATTATTTTAAGAAATGGGCCCCTTTTCCAAATAGTGGTCAAAATCCAGTGCTTTTAACCAAAAATAGTGAGGGAATGGACACCCTCCAAATCCTTTCAACCGCTCCCTTGTTGCAATTCTTAGGTATGCCACTGGGGGAGGGGGCTGATGCCAAAAACCAAAAGTTGCCTCCCCGAACTGGTGGGCTAGATCCACCAGTGCTGACCTCCAGAGCCAGCCAAGATTGATTATGGCCAAGCTGTCAGGAGTGGATCCAGTAATTGTCATGGGGGCATTTGTCTGGGGGCAGGGGACCATTTCTTTGGAGGGGTGCCACTACAAAAGCACCTGTAGGGCACCTCTGGTGGGAAAATAAATTTGCAGTATAAGGTGTTTTTATTTTTGGAACTTTTCTTCAGAATACAATGTTTATGAAATTGACTAAGATGATGGATCCACTTATTTAGACATAAGACATAAAGACATAAAAGATCAGTGCAACTATGAGCCACAATGTAATGCCTGTGAAATGTGGGAAAAGTTAAAATCTTACTTGAGGGAAATTCAGATTAGACATGTCCCCTAAAAGCAAAGGTGCAAAAGAAGGGTAGGAAAGCCAGCATGGCTTACACCAGATATGATGAAAGCAATTAAGGCTAAGAAAGATGCATTTAGAGTATTTAAGGAAGCTTCAAATATCGTAAATCTAAGGTTGTATAAAAAAATATAGAGATCCTGTGAAGCAGAGAATCAGAGCAGCAAAGTAAGCAAAATAATTGGATTTGGCTAGGAACTGTAATGGGGACAGTAAAAAGTTATTTAGTTTCTACAAGCTAAGTAAAGTTTCAAGCACAATTGGTCCACTGGAAGTAAATGGGACTATATTGAGTGAGGATGGTGAGATGGTTGAAGAGCTGAGCAAGCAGTTTAAATCAGTGTTTACAGTGGAGGATGTGACTAATCTGCCAACCATGAACTACAGTTCAGTGACAGGTGATCAGATACACGATGTTGATTTCATTGATAGCGATATTGTTTTCAATTATATCAGAAAAATAAAGCCAAACAAGGCAACAGGACCTGATGGAATTTATGCTAGGGTATTGCGGGAAGCTGAAAAGGAAGTGCAATTCCACTTAGTATAATATTTTGTAGATCAGTTTCACAGAATGAAATTCCAACAGGTTGGAAAAGGGCAAATGTAGTTACTATTTTCAAGAAAGGAGAAAGAGGGAAAGTTTGAAAACTATAGGCCAGTAAGCCTCACATCCCTAGTCTGCAGGGTACTCAAATCAATTATCAAGGATAGAATAGTTAGTTTTCTGGAAGGAAACAGATTGATTCAAGATACTCAACATGGGTTTAGAAAAGGGTGATCATGTCTCACAAATCTCTTGGACTTTTTGAATTTTACTACAGAACAATTTGATCAGGGAAATTAGGTTGATGTAGCATATCTTGACTTTAGTAAGGCCTTTGACAAGGTACCCCATAAACAGTTAATGATGCAGCTTCAGGCCCATGGTATTGCAGGCAGCATCCTAAAATGGATAGAGTTGTGACTTTCAGATAGACAGCAGAGAGTGATGCTAAATGGTACAAAGTCATCATGGCAAAATGTTCTTAGTGGAGTCCCCCAGGGGTCTACTGGGGCCACTATTGTTCATTATATATGTGAATAGCATTGAATGTGGCCTAAGCAGTAAGGTTTTGAAATTTGCGGATGATTTGAAGATCTTTAGGGCAATAACAGGGCACAATGAGCAGGTTTTGCTGCAGAAAGACTTAGATGAGCTAGTGAAGTGGTCTGAAAAATGGCAAATGAAGTTTAATTTTGATAAGTGCAAAGTCATGCATGTAGGTAGGCAGCATATGAAGGCGCCATACTTGATGGGTGGCCAAGTACTATCTGTGACTCAGCAGGAGAAGGACTTAGGTGTTATTTTGAACACAAAATTGGGGGCATCAGCACAGACCAAAGAAGCCAGGAAGAAGGCACTAAGAATGCTTCGGGCAATACAGAGGAATGTGTCATACAAAAGTGAGGAGGTCATCAGGAAGCTTTACTGTGCATATGTCAGGCCACATTTGGAATACTGTGTCCAAGCTTGGTCCCCTGGTTATGAGAAAGATTGTTGGCTTTTAGAGAGAGTACAAAAGAGGGCAACAAAAATGGTTAATGGTATAGGCAACCTGGCATATGAGGAAAGATTGAAGAAATTGAATATGTTTTCACTTAGATATAGAAGGCTGAGAGGAGATCTCATCGAGGTTTTTAAATTTGTTCATGGTCAGGAACAGGGAAATGTTTGAATTTAACAGAAATGATGCAATTAGAGGTAATCAATTAAAAATTAAAGTTAATCACAGCAGGACAAGGTTAAGACAGTCTTTCTTCACCAACAGGGTAGTAGAACACTGGAACCAACTACCAGGAACCATTGTGAGTAGCAACACACTGAACATTTATAAAAACGGCATAGACAATCATTATAAGAATATGGGGCTTGTTTTTCTGTAAATGACCTACCATGGTCGATGTGCCCTAAAACCCAAATCACTCACCCCACTGTATTCCAGGGAGGGTTGATCGACAGGGAGGAGTTGGGAGTTGGGAGGAGTTTGCAATTGTTGAGTGTGTTATGCAATAGCAAGTGAGTCTCTTATTAAGTCTAAATGCTTTATAACTTTATATAGGGTGTACCTAGCAGTGGATTCAGCACCTTCCTTCGGGATGTGATACTGATGAGATTGTCTATGGTAGCACAATGGGTATGATGGGAGGAGTTTGTAATTGTTGAGTGTATTATGCAATAGCAAGTGAGTCTCTTATTAAGTCTGAATGCTTTATGAATTTGTGTGGGGTGTGCCTAGCAGTTGATTCGGCACCTTCCTTCGGGATGTGATGCTGATCAGATTGTCTATGGTGGCACGATGGGTATGATGGGAGGAGCTTGTGATTGTTGAGGGTGTTATGCGGTAGCAAGTGAGTGGTGCTAGATAGGCTGGGATATATAGCTTCCTAGGAACCTGGGATAAGGGATTGATTGGGGTGGGAGTATGTACATTTCTAGTACCTTTTCTAGATAGGCTTAACCCAGATGGGCCCCTGTGCCTCTTATTAAGCCTTAATACTTTATGACTTTATGACAAGGGCCCTTCTTGGTTGCACTCTGGACACTGAACTAGTTGCCCACCAAATCGGTTGATCAGCCCTCCCTGGAATACCTAAAAGCAAGCCCTCTTTTCTTATAATGATTGTCTATGCTGTTTTTAAAGATGTTCTGTGTGCTGCTACTGACAATGGTTTCTGGCGGCTGGTTCCAATGTTATACTACCCTGTTGGGGAAGAAAACTGTCATAACCTTGTCCTGCTGTGATTAACTTTAATTTTGAATTGATGACCTCCAATTGCATCATTTGTTAAATTCAAACATTTCCCTGATATATCCCTGTTCCTAACCATGAACAAATTTAAAGACCTTGATGAGATCTCCTCTCAGCCTTCTATATCTAAGTGAAAACATATTCGATTTCTTCAAGCTTGTAGAAACTAAAGAACTTTTTACTCTCCCATTACAGTTCCTACCCAAGTCCAATTCTTTTGCTCACTTTGCTGCTCTGGTTTTCTGCTTCCAGCATCTCTAGCTTTTTGATACAACCTTATATTTATGATATTTGAAGCTTCCTTAAATACTCTAAATGCATCTTTCTTAGCCTTAATTGCTGGTATCAAATCTGGCGTAAGCCATGCTGGCTTTCCTACCCTTCTTTTGCACCTTTGCTTTTGGGGGTCATGTCTAATCTGAATTTCCCTCAAGTAAGACTTGAACTTTTCCCACATTTCACAGGCATTTAAATTGTAGAATTTTTCTTCCCATTCTATGGCACTTAAAGCCGCTCTCATGCAGTCAAAGTCTGCCCTGTTAAAATTTTGAACCTTTGCCAAATTATCCTTGCTTGTGCCCTCTACTTGTGCCTTGAATCTCACTATGTTATGGTCACGTCTTCCCAGAGTTTCTCCTACAGTCAAGTCTTGAACTAAATCACTTAAATCTGAGAAGACAAGGTCCAAGAATGAGCCCTGCCTAGTTCGTTTCGTTACAAACTGGTGTAAGAACAGGTCCTCTTCAAGGCATTTCCTAGACAGTTTTCATGATGGGGAGCCAATACCAACATTTTTATATCCTTTTAGATTAAAGTCACCAAGAATGAGGCATTTCCTCCTAAAGTTTCTACTGATTTCCTTTCAAATCACCTCATCGAGCTCCAGTTGCTGAGAATGTGGCATGGTTCCTGATCGATACAAAGCTCCTATCCTCAGTGTATTGCTGTTGCCTTTTCCCACAGCAATATCAAGCCAAATGGCCTCCACAGACACATTTTTTACCCCATCTGCTTCTTTTTGAGAACTGAACAAGCTATTCACATAGAGCATTACACCACCCCTTTTCACTGCTTCACCCCTGTTGCATGAAAACATATTGTATCACTGGATCTCATAGTCCTGGAAGTTATCCCCAAAATGCCCCTTACTGACCCAGGGGGGACGAGTGGTCTAGGGGTAAGATGCTCGTCTCACAATCGAAAGGTTGTGGGTTCGAGTCTCACCTGTCACTACTCTTCGCCCGAGACCAATCGGCGTGAGAGATTGGCGACGCTACATGACTCAACGGTCGACGTGTCGTAAAACCAATAACCAACCAACCAACTGACCTAGGCCTCAGTAATGCAAACAAAATCTGGTTCTTCCTCAGCAACATAACACTTGAACTCATCAAATTTGGATCGATTACTCTGAGCATTAAGCATCATATACTTAACAAATGTTCCATAACCATCTTTGGCTTTTTCATGTTGAGTAGCTCTTTCATCTCTGGATGAGCTACCACTCTGCCCCCCTGAACTACTGCTATCCCTATTTGCTGACTGTGAGGTTCTATTGCCTAGGCTGTCACTATTGGCATGTCCCTGTGATGGCAATGCCACTTCTTCCCTCCCCACTCCATTGTCTAGTTTCCCTGAAGGACATGCTCATATACTTTGCTTAACACTTGCACCCCTTCTCAGAGAAGTGCAGGCCATCCCTCTGATAGAGGTCCCATGAGCTGCAAACCTGCACCACTTGTCAACAAAGGTCAAACCTAACTCATTGCAGAGCCCACCTACCCTGGCATTGGCTGCCAGTGCCCAAAAGCTCCACTCAGGGGAGACTTCAGCCCTAGGCAGAATAGCAGTCACAATGACTCTGCTATTGTTTTGCTTCAGGGTAGCCAGAAGGGCCCTGTAGTCCTGCAGCAACTCCTCACTCCTAGCAGGACCTATGTTATTTACTTGTGTTATTGTGACCACCAGGTGACATCAGCTCTCGGTGCGCCCAGGTGACGTCACCAAGATGGTGCCATGCCGGAACTACAGGACACTGCTGGTAACCGTGGGGTGACGCCAGTTTTCGGTGCGCCCAGGTGACGTCACCAGGATGGTGCCATGCCGGAACTACAGGACACTGCTGGTGACAGTCGGCCTCATGGTGTGCACGGTACTGATGTCACTGCTGGCTGGCATCCAGTTCACCCAACACATCAACTCGCAGCGCAAGGAGGAGAAGTTCCTGGTGCACTCCGCCGAGGTGGGAACTGGGCGAACCTCGTGTCTATGGGCACATGCGTATTACACTACATGCACTCAGATAGATGACCCCAGACATGGTATGTAGAAATGACCGAAAGTGGAGGGCATCGGCCAACCCATGCTGCACATCAATAGTTAAGTCCGCCCACCCCAGGTAAAGATGGAGGTGGCAGATGGGCCCCCGACGAGGCACCACATTTCCAGGGTGGGAATTGAGTGCTCCGAAGATACCGTGGACAGTAAGTCTGACTTCTTCCCATGGGGAGAAGTTGGGCTAGGAGTGCCCTTTGCATCCCTCTGTTCTCATTCTAATATACATCCCATGTCCTTGTCCTTCATCTGGTGCTGTAACACCAACCCTCCCAGTTATGAGCAGGTACGATAATTTCCCCGGTCCTAACCGTTCGCTCAGTTTCATCGGGGTAGCCCCCCCCGCCCCCCACCGGCCCGTCCCCGGGGTTGACGGAGTCCTGAAGGTCGAGGTCCCCCGCCGCCGTGGGGGGGGGGGGGGGGTCGCATACGGGCTGGAGTAGTCGGTGATCCGGTCTGCGCAGCCGGCCCAGCTCCGTCGACGGTCGCCCCCTAGAGCCACGCAATCCCGGAGCGAGAGCTGACCAGTACTTGCCATAGAGCTCCGACTACCCTTGCACTTGGTTCTGAGGGAAGTTCTAAACAGAGGTGCAATATCGCTTTCAGTCAATTTTTAAATGGCTCCAATGTGCTCGTTTTTGCAATGGACGCTTTGGGAAGCGTCAGGGGGGACGAGTGGTCTAGGGGTAAGATGCTCGTCTCACAATCGAAAGGTTGTGGGTTCGAGTCTCACCTGTCGCTACTCTTCGCCCGCGACCAATCGGCGTGAGAGATTGGCGACGCTACATGACTCAACGGTCGACGTGTCGTAAAACCACTAACCAACCGGGAAGCGTCAGGACTGCAGTCATTGTGACTGCTACCTCTACCTCCTGCAGTCCTGACGCTAAAGCGTCAGGACTGCAGACGCTTTGGGAACAGTGCTCAGGAGATCCAGGTAGTCTTAAATCAGCATTGCCTTTCGCTGCATGCCTTCAATTGAGCAAGGTCTCACTTGACCTCCCTTGTACTTTGAAGGAGCACTTAATTTTTCGGAAAGACGTTGTAACTGACACTTGTGCGCATGCTGGCTGTTCGCCATAGTGTCGGAGCGAAGGGGGTTGTGCTGAGCACAGATATCCAAGCAATAGCAACTCGTGTTCACCTAGGTCTGTCTAACCGTGTGCTCCACCTAATCGCCTCCTGGGACTGTTTCCCGTCTTAAGCTCGTTCGGCTATTTTTAGAGCCACTCACCTTTTTCAGTTTTACTGAATTTTAAATCCCAAGTGGCTATAGTAATGGCTATCTGTGGCTGTAGTAATGTGAACACACAAGACAGGGTCTTACAGTCTTTTATCATACATTAACCTTTATGCATCCTAAACACTGGCATTCGAATCCACTTTTCGATGCCATCCGGGCGTACTTCGACGACGTGCATTTCGCTGGTAAACTTCAACGCGTGCAACAGATACCAGTCGCGGCCAGCCGGTAGGTAGGTAGCACACCCTTTCCATTTACAGAATGACTTGCATTCTGGACACTCGGAGCAGGAAACATTGTCAGTCACAACAGTGTCCTTAATGTCATGACAAGCAAATGTCTGTCTCAGCTTCTCTATCGTAGCTGACGCAGACGCATATTTGTTCTATGCACATCCGTCCACTTGCTGTGCGCGTCGACAATCGCCAGTAGCGTGACGCCATCTATCGGTCCGCAGTAGTCTAAAGGGAGCCGACGCCAGGGCAGTAGCGGCCACTCTCAGGGATGAAGCGGCGCTGCAGGCGCTGCAATCTTCCACTGCTGGCAGCTTAAGCACGCTGCAGCCACGTTTTCCACATACCAGTCCAGCCCACGCCACCGCAAGTAGGCTCTGTTAAAACTCATCATGGGAATAACTCCAAAATGGCTCTCATTCAACTGCGAGAGTTTGCACGGACGCCCATTGCTGGGCACAAAAATATGACAACCCCACAACAGACAGTCATCTACAACTCCTGTACACAAGATCAAACTGGAACAGGAAACATCGCGGTAACCTACCTTGGTGGAACTAAGTGCAAAAGTAAGTGGAACTAAACTGACAATTGCTAATTGATGGTTGCATTGATAGTGCCATGTATGCCATTATCACCAAATCGGCACATTATTTGGCATTACTCAGAATTGAATGCATCTTTGCCCCGCACATTCTGAAACATTGGGATCGCAGCAGGTATATAGTTGGCATGGTGTCAAAAGAACATATACGCGGAGGAAGATACATGCCAGGATTTTTCATCATGTCGCCGTTGCTCTTGCACGTTATTGTTTTGCCACGCCTTTTTTAGCATAAGTAATTTTGCCGGTCACAATGTGCGCCGAGATACCACGCATGCGTCATCTGATCCGGCCCAATGTAACATACGTCTTTTTGCCCTTACATGATGGAATCCACAGAAACAAATTACGGCCTGACAAAACTGCTTTTTGTACCTAGCACAGTTTATTTTAGTAATGTAACTGCCAAGCGAGTTTGTCTTTTTACAAGGATTCCAAGGATATCAAAATCCCTCGAGAAGAATCATTTTACTTTTGACAGGCTCGAATGGTGAATCGGCCTTTATGAACAATTTTAGATAACAAATTGTGATGCGGTGGCGACGGCAGCAGCTGTGCCGGCGGCGTCGGCAGCGGTGCGCGGCCCCGCTTACGTGGCGGGGCGAAGTCTTCTCCGCTGCCGGAGTCCGGCGGGCCCTCCCCACTGCCGGCGCTGGCTCCGCCGCGGCTGGCCCGGGGCGATGGTCGCCGGGCCGGCGCCAAGGTCACCCCACCCGTGCATGGTCGAGTGAGGTGCCTGCGCATGCCCACGAGGGAGTCACAAGTCATTGTGCATCCTCGCGGGCAGAGGCGCAGCCCCGGCGACGGGGTGGGGTCCCGCGGCGGATACCGGGCGCAACGATGGGCGCCCGGCCGCGCCAACAGTGTTGCCCTGCAGGCACAGCAGACCCGCCGGACGGCCGCCGGCGTCCAGTCGTGGAAACGGATAAAATGCCGGGACAGGCTTTGGACCTGGGCGGTCCAGCCTGCCCGGCTACGCCAGTACGCGCGTGGGCACCCCCAAATATACAGCGCAGGGTGCCCTGGACGGGGAAGTAGACGATGAGCTCGTCCCCGTCCCTCTCGGGCCCACGAATAATCGCGGGGCCCGGGGAGCCGCTCATGGTGCGGCACCCTCACGCGCACCGGCGTCTGCAGCCGTCGCCAATAAAACGCATGTGCGGGCCGTGTAAAATCGACCCGCACAGAGGCGATAAAAAGCGATAAAATTGACCAAGTTCAAGGCGCGGGCGGCGACGGGAAAAGCGAACGGACACCGACACACAGGACCCCCCCCGAGGCGGCGGAGCCCACCTCAACACAGCGACCGCCGCCGTGCCGCTATGGCAGGGGAGGGGCCCTAATCAAAGCAACACAACGGCGGACGGCCGTAGAAGATGTAAACTCCACCTACCTCGAGAAGTCCAGGTCTCTCCGGACAGGAGAAGTGCGGCCGTGCGCGGAAATGTCCTTGCCGCCGTCGCCGGCACGCGCCGTGCGGGGTAAAAAAGACGGTGTTCTTAAAAGTCATAAAATGCGTAAAACACTCGGAACACCGCCTTGCTGGCGCGCGAGTCCTTGCGCGCCAGCCACCACTGTCCAAAAATCCCCGCACATCTATTTTTCTTTATTTCAAGGAATGCTTGCACGATTACAGGTACAGGTACATTACATCAGCATTCACTCGTGGCCGGGCACCACGCAGGTGCCCGGCCACACAACAATCTGTCCCGGTGCGCCCCCGGCGGCCGAATCCCGGCGTGGTAGGCCGCACGGGAGCGCACCACACCTGCTCGCATATAAATGAAAAACAAAACAAGAACATTAAAAAGCTGGCGCCGCACGGCCGCGGTCGCAACGCCAGCTAAAAAGCTAAAAGGGATAAAATGGCATGTAAGATGCCGGGCGGGCCGCCCTCTAATTAAACAAACAAGAAACAAAAACAATAAAAAAAACAACAACATAACAACACAACATTATCAGCAATTATAACAGGTAAAAAGGGGGCGGGGCGTCACGGCGACCAAAAGGGCCATAAAACCGTGGCCCGAGAGACGGCCCGCCCTAAAACAAGCACGTAAGAATGGTAAAAACACTTCCCACGCCGCGGCCCGCAGAGCAGGCCCGGCGCGGGTACCACGCCGAGCACGGCCCCAGCCCGGAGCGGCGCGCCAGCACGGTACACAATGGGGTCTGAAAGCTACGATTTGGCCACCAGGGCGGCGCTGTACGCAATGGTCACCCGACGAGGAGGCGTCGGCCATCTTTGCTGTGCATTTTGCGTGGGGTTGCCGGGAGTCGGTGTTGACATGTGGCTTTTATTAGGGTTGCAAGTCATTTAGGCCAAGAATTTCGGAACTATTGTGTTGAAGAAAGGTTGTTCATGGGTTACAGTGTGCCAGGAACTCGCCAATTATCGGACTCTGGCCACTAGCTTGGGTAGAACATACGCGTCTGAGCTGGCAAGTGCTTTGCTATTGACTGCACGTTACGGTGGTAGCTACTAGGCGCAATTATGGACTTGAATAGTGATAGGGATTTTATGGGAGTTTCACAACACCTCAACTTTCAAGCTTATTAAGGGAAAGGCATGCATCCACAAAGGGCAGGAAGGAAGAGCTGGTCCAGAGGTAAGAGATCTCTACCCACCTACTGTTAAAAATGCATGTGCTGGCTTTTGGTGAGATTTGTTGGGTGAGTGTGGGGTGTGGGTGTTGTGTATGCATGGGTGCATGTGATATGTGCATCTGTGTGTGTGTTTGTGTGGGTGATTTTCCTTATTCTCTTTTTACTAACGACTCTAATCTGAATCAACAGGACTGAGATAAGGAAAGGGTAATGTTTTGTTATAATCAGGACCAACTTTTTGGCGTAATTTTTACCCGACAATAGGTACTTAAGGTAAGGTAAGGTAAGCAGCATGTGGGACCCACAAGAGATGTGGGCCCCTGGGAGTCAGTGCCCCAAGCAGTGCAGGCTCCCTGAGAGGTGGGTGTGGGCCCCTAATGGGGCCCATATGAACAACTACCTTGGTAAGGTACCAATCTCTAGGTGACCAGATACCCACTGCCCAACCTAACCTGCAATGCAATTTTGGTGAAATTAATTTGACTGAACATAACTTATGGGTGGAACTCAAATTATTAGTTTCAAATTAAGTAGGCTAACAATCCAATCTTAGCATGTTACGTATTAGCCATGACAAATTCCTGGCTATGGATTGGGGGTGGGGGGGGAGGGGTGCAGATTGGAGTCAATTTCTCACCCTTGGTGTGGATTGGTGCATATTTTCACTGCGGGCTGATGTGCCCCAGTGAACCTTGTGCCATACTTTACAGTCTGGGCAATAGATAGGTACTTACCTTGGTACCTAATGTGCCTAGGTACCTTACCAGTGCTTTTCTAAATGGTTCCCACTACGTCTTTTACAGAAAGGCAGTCAAACAATAGTTGTTTTTCAAATCAATTTTCTGCCTTCTTACCTTGCAGTCTGCTGGAAACCTGATAGATGGATCACGTTTATGGCAGCCGGGAACCGCACATACACCCATACTTCTGGCTTGCTTCTCCTAATTTCTAGCGCACTAATGGTAAATATTCCAGCAAACTAGATGTGTCTGAAGTACATTCGACATAATTAAATACGCGCAAACAACATACGCTGCTTACAAAATGTACAATAGGCTTTTTAAATATAAAGATTCTGCCCTCCCTAACCCACAAAACATAGCGCTTTAGGTTCGCCAAAGAAGGCTGGGTGACCATTGAATCTCAGCGCCATCTACATCTTTATCAACTTTCAGACCCCATTGGCGCGCCACCCCGCGGCCCGACCGTCACGCCCGCACAACGAGCACGCGGCCGGGCCAAAGGTCGGGGCGGCAGCACCCAACGCTGCTCCAGGCAGCGCCAGCCGCCGCCGCAATGCCCGAAGGGTGTGTGGGTCCTGGGAAAGGACAAGGAGCCCCCAGGGCGGAACCATCGAGGTTGCTGGTACTGGCGGCGCCCGGTGACGTGCTGGACGTACACGTCACGGGACCACTTCAGGGTGTCACTCACCATCAGCTGACGCATCAGCTTCGCATAGAAACGACTGACACGCAACTGTTTGAGCACGGCCTCGTTCTCCCGGTAGCAAGTACCGAGGGAGCCCACGACGAAGGCGTGGATTGAGGCCGTTTTGCCCTGCTGGCGGAGCTGCTCCACGAGGGGGGCATACTTCGCCAGCTTCCCGTCGGCGGCGACACGCAGCGCCGCGGCTCGGTTCTCGAAGGCGATTGTAACATCGACCAACGAGACCTCGTTGCCGCGCGTCACAACCGGGTCCGGGCGGAGGACAGAATCCACGCCCGGCACCCGTCGGTTGACGCGCAGCTCCGTGCCGCCCCGCTACGGCACCGCATTCGTGAGGCGGGACAGCACTGCGTTGTGGCGCAGCTGAAACGCAGCACTGTGCGGCCGACAATGGTTGAGAACATGGGGCAACGTCTCTTTGGTGTAGCCACAGCGACGGCAGCGCCGGTCCCGTGCGCCGCGGTGGTAGCCGTTAAGCGGCACGAGGCCCAGCCTTGCCCGGTGCACGAACCGCCACTCGGCAAACCGTGTGAAACGGTTTGCTCCCATTATACATATAATGGGAGCTCACAGGCTGGCTGGCGACACACTCCATGACCTTGCCCTGGTGGGGCTTGGCCAGGAGGTCAGCCAGCGCGCGTTGGCGGATCGCATCCCGGACAGTGCCCCACCAGGGCAAGGTGCTCGGCTCGACAGCCGCGGTGCCCACGTGGAGCACCGGGCCGGGGACAGCAGCGTGCCACGCGATGGCCACTCGGGAGGGCAGCGCCACAGTGGCGACACGAGTACGCGTGAATCGTGAAGACACGTCACCGCCATCTCGCATCCGCTCCCCATTCAGGTAGGCTGCCAGGTCAGTTGGTGTGGGTGCCCGGCCGAGCCGACGACGGACCACGGTCTCGAGCTCGACGCTGGCGAGGCGCGCCGTCTCGGGGTCACGGGAGCCGAGGAGCTGCGACGTGGCAGCCGCCATCAAGACCTCCGCCTCCGTCACAAACTCCGTCAGCCCCACGCCACCCGACGAGACAGGCGCGTACAGGTAGCCCCCGGCGGCACTGCACGGCACGCCGAGGATTCCCTTCACTCGCCAGCGGAGCGCCACGTCGAAAGCTCGAAGTGGCCCCTTAGGCAGCACGCCAAGCCGCAGGCAGTGGGTGAGTCGCGGGACGATGAAAGTACGCAGCGCGTCCAGCTTTTGCCAAGGGGCAAGAGCCGAATCGCACAGCCTTTCAGCATCCCGACGAGCTTCAGCCAGCACCTGAAGCGGCGGCTGCGAGAGTCGAGTGTGACCCACCTGTCGACCCAGGTACCGGTAAGAGCTGCCCACCTGGATGGCGGGCAGCGGCACCCCACACAGCGTGAGGTCGGGCGGGGCGACGGCCCGCACCGACAGCAGTCCTGATTTTGCTGGGTTCGGCTACAGCCCACACCAGCGGCAGCCGCGCTCGAGCACGCCAAGCCCACGCCGAGCAGCTTCGGCAGTGGAGAAGATCCGCAAACGCTAGGCACTTGATCTCCGCGCGCTCCAGCGCACGCAACAGGGGCTCCATTCCAGTATTGAAAAGCAGCCCGCTGAGCGGACAGCCTTGCCGAACACCCCGCAAGGTGTCAACACGGTGTCAGGCCTCCACCAGTGCGGAATCTGGTAGCGAACCCTCATATAGGTCACGTAGAATGCCCAGAACCTCGGCCGGAAGACCAAAGGCGTCCAGGACACTCCAAAGGTGTGAATGGGTGACCGAGCCGAACGTATTGGCCAGGTCGACAAACGCCACATGACACCCTTCATTGGAGCGACGGGCCCCATTGACAGCACACTGGATCACAAAGTTGTGCTCCAGTACACCATCAAAGGACCGAAAGCCCTTCTGACCGGGTGACAGGACATCTCCCGCCTCTGCCCAGGCGCTCAGCCGGTCCGCCCACACCCCAGCGTACAGCTTGGCCACCGTCAAGCCTAATGTTATCGGGTGCCAGCTGGCAACCACGCTGGGGTCGCCACCCTTGTGGATCAGGACAGTCTCAGACTCCTTCCACGACGGCGGCACACGCTGCGCTCGCCGGCACAGCTCAAATGCCGCCGCCAGGAGGAGATAGCAGGGATCCAGGGCGCGCCACGCGGCATAGCGCAAGCCGTCAGCGCCCGGCGCCGTGTTGGAGGCACGACGCAGGCGGCGCCAGACCTCGTCTCCGTGGACGGGTGTCGTCAGGTGCGGGCAGTCGGGGGCACACCCCAACTGGGGGGCCCCGGCCGGCCAGTCCGCCCACGGTTCCCGCTCCCCCGGCTGGGCAGCCAGGGGCGCGGCAAAGTGGGTTCGCAGGTCGGCCTCCGACACCCCACACCGCGGCGCCGCCCCCTCGAGAAGGCTCCGCACCGCCTTGGCGCGATCGGACCTGTAGAGCCGCTGGAGGCGGCTGGCCTCGCGGGGGTCATGCATCGGGGCCGGCCAGGGGACCCGGTGACTCACCGCGCGGCGCAGCCGGCTCGGGACGGGGTGGGGCAGGGGGTCCGTGGACGGGCACACGTGCATGCTGGGCCACGGGGGGAGCGAAAGGGAGGAGGTCTGCGGCCGGGCGCCCGGCGCACCAGCACCGTTGCGACCGCCGCCCGTCCGGCCGGCCGCACGCCTGAGATGGTGCTCGGCGTTGAGCTCCTCCGCTCGATGGCAGAGCTCCTCCAGGATCGGCTCGACCTCCGTCCAACAGGCCCTGCGATCGAGCAGGTCCCGGAGGCGCTCCAGGAGCTCCTGCTGAAGAGGCGACAAGCGCCTCTCAGCCGGATCAGGGGTCACCGCCCGGGGGTATCAGGTGTCCCCGGGGCAGGGCGGGGGCGAAGTGGCAGCCGCCCCATCCGCAGCCGCCCTACGGCCGCGGCCACGACCCCGGCCTCGGCCACGGCCACGGCCACGATCACGATCAACCAGATGACAAATTGTAGCGTACGTCTGTTTTCCTTTGCACGGCAGCTCGTGTTTCACACGATCCATCGTGTCGTCCCGAGGAACGAATTTTAACGCTGGAGGTGAGTCTTCACCAGCACCATTGGATGGGGATGCTGCACCATGATTCTACTTTTTGATAGCGAATGTTTGTATTTTCACAATTTTAGTCCGCCTTAGTCCGGTTAAAAAATCACCCGTCGCGGATTCCTAAATGTGCATCATTGATTCCCCAGATTGTGAACCTTTATAAAGGTGTGTCAAGTAGAATAGTTTTGCTGTCCTAAAGCCCACCACCCGATTGAAGAATTCCAATTTGAAGGGCGTGGTACCAACTGTGTGTTCGTGCTGCCATAACGCCAGCTACTGTCCCTGTTGCTGCGAACCTCCTCAGTCTCATGGCTTGAACAGTATCATGTCATGACAGCACCGTTGCACCGCGAACACTCCTGAATCAACCAAATGCTACTATTGCAAGTGCTATTGTTGCACGCTAATACGTGACCCAGGTCTAGATCGCGGCCTCTGTCTCTGTCCATTCATACAACTAGGCCACGCAATTCAAAGTCACAGTTTACCTGGCCGCTGCTCTATTCGAACGCGAAAACACCAAAAAACATCCCACGAACTCGCATTCAAGGCCAGACTCCAGTTCGCAAAACCGACGGTCACCCAGCATGACACACAGAGGCTGCGCCAATCGCGGCACACCAAATGTCGCCAGCGAGCCGATCGTCGCTGAACACCAGGTGCGCGGCCGGCGGTGAGTAACGTATGAATTTCAACACGTAAAGCTACTACGATAATTGTTCATCTTAAACAATTATTGTTGTTGCTATATTGCTATATTGTTATTATAGTGATACAGATAACAATAATGAAACTGATGCATGCATTCAATAACGAATTGTAGGCGCCCTAAAACTCAAATAACTAAACAATAACGAATTGCAAGCTTCGGCTGCTCAACTGTGTTGTCGATATTTTACTCACGGCTCTGCAATCCCTATCTGAAGAATCACAGCGGCCATGCGAGAATAGCCTCCGCACATCGGCCTCGGTGCAATGTCTGAACACTGGGCGCTGCATGACCTCTGCAGTCGATGCGCCCCTAAACACCAATATCCAACTAACCAATGTCTGCACACCAGTGGCGTTATAATTGCCACTGCTGCTATTCCCACCACTCGAAATCCACCGTGGCTAACTAGTGCTGTCCTACAGAGACAGCTGATTATGACGCTGCATGTGACGCCTTCATTATGTGGTGATATAGCATCACTCTCAGTAGCAGCATTGTGCTCTATCGAATAAATGGACCGAGTCAAATCATACAGACGACTGTTGCCATGCTTTTTGCAAACTCAGTCATCGTGGTCTGCTAAGGACAAGCTCACAATTTTGTGGTTAACCTTCCATCTATTTTCGTTAGGTTTCCGAGGTCGAACGCCACATAACCAATGCAGTCGATGCGCCCTATTGCCGGAACCTTTCTCCTGCCATTTAACCCGATGATCAAGAGTGCCATCCAACTCATCTAGTCACTGGTGGATAATTGTGTTCTGCAGTGGCATTGACATCCCCAGTGCATGACAGGTACTTCAAATTTTCCTGAAAACCAATGACTGGGTAACTATAATCAATGTAAGTTTACCCTGTTATACTATGTACAAGCTCGCATGATGCATTATGCGATTCTCCACTGGCGCCACTAATTAATTTGGCCTGAACTAATTTCTAGTAAGACCTACTCTCGTAATCATTGACCTGTTTCCATGCGTACCTACGCTGAAGGTCCGCTGATTCGCTGTTGTAGCACAACCCGACATGAACTGCATACAGGAGTGCATAGATCCTAATGAACCGACCAGTGAAACGAATCTTCCCACACCGAGAATCCAACCCTCGCCGGCCGTTCCAGGTGAATGAAGTCAATAGGCTGCTGGAGGATCTGGAAGCGCGGTTTGAAATAAGCAGCCTGGAACTGCACTCGCTGAGGAACAAGACTCGCCGCGTGGCGAGAACTCTGGAAGGACGCTTCGGCAGGAGCAGGTTAGGAAGTGTGACTGCTGGAGTAAGCATAATGTGAACGTGTAGACAAGTGGGTGTGGATCCAGCCGCGACTCTGGAGCTGATGGTCTCGTCTCCGTGACCTAAAATCCGGCCAGATGCTGCGGCTATTGGTCGTGACAGAATGGTGTCCGTGGTCGGTGCGGGCTAGACGCATCAGGATATAATCTGCAGCCGTGCAGTCGCAGGTCATGCATGCCACTTCTGGCTTCCGCATGTGCCAAACATAGGCGTGCTGCCGGCGCCACCTTAAGCGCCACACTATCACGCTTGCATAGTGTGATGCTCATTGGCAAAGTTCTAGCACGCGAAATTCTGAATTAACATGTAAACTAAACAATTATCCATGCATTTTCTTCGCGCAGTGCCACCAGAACCTGTGACGACTTCGATGATCGTCTGATATAGTGTTGGTGTTGCGTGAACATCACCTACATCGCGCAGTTACCATTTAAATATTTGTCATCAGTGCGCCATTGCGGATCATCGTATCGGTGACGCAACCATGGGGGCATTAACATGCGCCACCTCTCACGTGGAAGTTCAAGAGTAACTGTTTGGCTTTTCTTTTACGAAAACTATTTGAAATATGGCGGACGATTTCCATAAAATTCAGATTTTCGGCCAATGTTGGATGCCAGTATGGAATGCAAATCGCCTACCACCTTCGTGCTCGATATGAAGAAAGTGCACAATGCCGGAGAGACGATTGTACTTATAGATTATTGTTATTGAGTGGTGCTAGTCGTCTGGGGCTTCGGCGACCGCCGGCATTGTCATGGTGTACTCATCATTTGGGGATGCACAATTCGCTCTCGGTGTACTCTGTCGCACTACATTCATATTCCACCTATGTCATGAGCTACGTGTGTTCGCGATAACTCGTGTTTGCATCCCTGGACTCATAGCGCTAATGGTAGGCCTTTAGAACTGCTGCAGCATCGATAACTAATTGGATGTACTCTGTTTGTCTACTTGATGGGCCATGAGCGCTAAACAAAACAAAAATATGGTCTACGTGCTCATAGCTACGTCTCATATAACCAAAGAAACCACGCCTAAGACTCATATAACCAAACTAAGCTGCCCTATGTGCCGATGATACAGACCTGGTCGTCAGTTTACTCCGTGGAATGTTCCAAAACAGATTAGGAGCACAATTAGTCGTTGGCAGACTTCATATTAATATGGGTTCTCAGGAGAACAGGACACGCATTGGATATCCGCACGGATAACTGAGTAGATTCGATAGAGTTTGGAAAATATAAACAGATACAGATTGGATAACGGATGGGCTCCGTAGCTTTCCCGTGGAAACAAAGATTGAACAAAATAATATATATTTATATTTTCCAGCCACAACCTTACTTAATACAATGTCGAGATTACCTGATGCCGAGCTTTCTTACTTCTCTGAAAAGCTCTAAAAATATCTTTCTGAAATCTTTTTTTTAATATTTGAAACATATATATCTGCCAATATCTGCCACTAATCAGCAACTACATGGTGCTGCTTCTTTTAGCAGGCACCCTGAACGTCATATACATGCAGCAGTATCTTGAGCTGGATTCATTTCATTGTTCTATCAATTTCCAGTCATCAAACTTTGACACAATCCAGATTATTGCAGTGACACTGAGCAACGAGCTCGTGGATATACTATCTATAATCACATTCATCAACCTATCCATCCGCCTGTGACTTAATTCTTACCTAGATACCTAGGTATGATCTTACAGACCCAATATATAGGTAGGTATATATGGCAGACAATAGTCCCACATAAAGTGAGCCAGTTGTAGCTGTTAACTCATGATCCGATGACAGAATGCAGTTAGCAATACAAGGTTTACTTGCAATTGTTGTTCAGGAAATCAATGCCATTGCCTTCCCGGGCCATTTACAATTCAGTTATCACCTACTACAACTGGTAAATAAGCAGTCACCGAAGTTGGAGCACATGTTGCTTGCAAACGAAACTGGTCGTCGTGAAAATATATCTGACGTTGGTTGGTTATTGGTTTTACGACACGTCGACCGTTGAGTCATGTAGCGTCGCCAATCTCTCACGCCGATTGGTCGCGGGCGAAGAGTAGCGACAGGTGAGATTCGAACACACAACCTTTCGATTGTGAGACGAGCATCTTACCCCTAGACCACTCGTCCCCATATATATATCTGACGTCATCATGGATCAAGGACAGGTCCAAATGCATGCAAAATTTGCATGTAAACTCATCCAACTAGCCTCGTACCTGTGAGCATACTTCGATTCGAAATAGTACAACTAAATTTCATGTAATTGGATAACAATAAAAATGAACACACTGGTTATGCTAACCCACTTCCAAAGCTAAATGTTTTACATCACTAGGGCAGCTATTATGTTGGGTTTTATTGGTACATTCTGAGTGACGAAGTAGTAATCTAGCAAAATATAATCACGAAATACTAATGAGATAAAACTATTTGTTTCAGGTCTTACTACCAAATATATTCTCTTTCTTGTTGAAAACTAGCTGACTGTATGCATACAAAATGTATGATACTGCCAAGTATTTGTCGAACTGTACCTCAATATCAAGTTGGCAGCATTTCTACAAATTGTCGATTGAGATATCTCTTCAAAGCATAGGATGAAATTATAACAATTTGAATACGTATGGATCCAGAAATGGAATCGGAAGTCACCGTCACGAAATGGAATATCCAATTAATAATGTTGCGAAATTATATTCTGCAGGCGTTTCACATTTTATCCTTGTTCACCTTAAAGGTAGTCATAAAGTCATAAAGTGTTACGGCTTAATAAGAGCCACAGGGGCCCATCTGGGTTAAGCCTATCTAGAAAAGATACTAGAAAAGTACATACCCTCACCCCAATCAATCCATTATCTGAAGTTCCTTGGGAGCTATATATCCCAGCCTATCTAGCACCATTCACCTGAATACTGGACCTTACGACGTCAATACTTTGGAAGAGCGAGAACGACTCCTTACGTTGCTTCTGGGTGACGACCGGATGTGTGACGTCCGGTACTTTTTTTTTCGACACGCAAACTTTGATGTGATATATCGTCCTTGATGAACCGATTTTTTCCACTAATGATTATTTGAAGGACATACCGTTTTGTTTCTCTCTAACCATTGTTATGGGCACAAAATGACCTTGCTGTCGACGTGCCCCTAAACAGCAATTCACCACCACACCACAAACTCCTCCAATCATAACCATTGTGCTACCATAACCAATCTCATCAGTATAACATCCTGAAGGAAGTTGCTGAATCCACCCTATATACACCTATATATACCCTAGGTACACCCTATATAAAGTTATAAAGCATTTAGACTTAATAAGAGACCCAATGGCCCATCCAGTTAAGTCTGCAAATGGAAGATACCATAAGCCCGGTAAAAAGACCCACCCCAACCATCACCACATCCTGAAGAAACCATCCACCAATATCCCACACACCTATTAATGTCTATCTACCCTAGCTATCCAGCCCTATTCCCTTGATCCCTCTTAACACATGTGGATTGTATGCCTTACCAATAATTTTCAAACTGCATTCATACCTGCTTAAAGGGATCTGTGCCGTGCACACTTACTTAGCATAAATCTCACCCCATCCATCACAAATTAGAACTCAAAAACAAGATTTTCATGTCTAAAAAAATTGTGCACCCTAATTTTAAATACATTCAATGAGGAACTCCTCACAACATCACCAGGCAGCATATTCCACTGATCAACAACCCTTTGACTGAAGACCTGTTGTCGCTTAACTGTCCCACACCCCAACTTGTCTAATCTGAATTTATGACCCCTATGTGATACTCTAAACTGAAGAGCGCCATTCAAATTGGCCTGATCTAGTCCTTTAACGATTTTGTACATTTAAATAATGTCCCCCTTAATCTCCTATACTTGATTGGTTGGTTGGTTATTGGTTTTTACGACACGTCGACCGTTGAGTCATATAGCGTCGCCAATCTCTCACGCCAACTGGTCGTGGGCGAAGAGTAGCGACAGGTGAGACTCGAACCCACAATCTTTCGATTGTGAGACGAGCATCTTACCCCTAGACCACTCGTCCCCCCTATACTTGATTGAGTACATATCTAATGCCAGAAGCCTTACTCCATATTCTAAGTTACCTATTCCACTGATGAGTCGAGTTGCTTTGCGCTGCACTCTTTCCAACATATCTAGGTAGGGGCTCTTTTTCTAGGTAGGGGCTCCATGCTTGTACAGAATATTCCAAGTGTGTCGTACATATGCTAAGTACAGTTTTTCATGACTTCCTTGCTCATCCCACTTCTATTAATGAGTCCCAGCATTCTGAGTGCCCTGTTCCTAGCTGAGATACATTGTTTTTCTGCCTTAAGGTCTTTTTAAACCAACACTCCTAAGTCCCTTTCCTCTTCGATAACATCCAGTTCTCTCCCCCTCCCCCCCCCCATTGTAAATCTGAAAGTCTCACCTCCAGACCCCAGATGCATAACCTTACACTTAACGTAGTTGAAAGACGTCTGTCATTGATCAGCCCACTTTTTTAGGTCCTTCAAGTCTAGTTGAATATTTATATATTGATCACTACTGTTTGCCACTCCTACCAGCTTGATGTCATCAGCAAGTTTGAACACTATTCTTCAGCCCTACCTCAATGTTATTCACAAAGATGATAAAGAGTGCCCCTAGAACAGAGCCCTGTGGTACTCCACTCAGAACATTCTTCCAATCAGATTTACATCCATTTAACACTTCCCTTTGTTTCCTTCCCCTCAACCATGCTTCAATCCAACCCAAAACTTTTCCAACAATCCCATGTTGCTGTAGTTGATGAATTAGCCTCCCATGTGGAACTTTATCAAAAGCTTTGCTAAAGTCCAAGTACACAACATCCATCCTGCTTTGATTGTCTACTTCTTTAGTAACATACTCCATGAACTCCAATAGGTTAGTTAAACAAGACCTCCGAAATCGAAATCCATGTTGAATATCCCTTAAAAGGTTGTGCCTATCAAGATAAATCTGAATATTCTGTTTCACCAGATTTTGTAATGCCTTGCAAACTATTGAGGTCAAACTGACTGGCCTGTAGTTTCCTACACACTTCATACTTCCATTTTTGAAAATTGGTACTACGTTTGCATTTCTCCAATCTTCAAGCACTTCAGAATATTCCATAGACCGCCTGAAATTTATACCCATGGGAACTGCTTTAGCACACCCTACTAAGACCCTAGCATATATATCATCTGGTCCAGAAGCTTTATTAGGTTTTATATTATACAACTGCTTTTATACAGCTTCTGTAGTTCTTGTAAAATCATCCAGCCTATCACCTGTCATGGCATACGCTTCAGTTGTTTCTATTCTACCAGAATTCTGTTTAGTAAAGACTGATGAGAATTGCTTGCTTAGGGATTCCACAATATCACAATCATCAACCACTATTTTCCCCACATACCTCCAGTGGTCCTACATTACACTTTTTAGCCTTACATTTGTAGAAGCTAAAGAATCCCTTAGCATTACCTGCTCAACATTCTCGAGCTAATTTGATTTCAGCCAGTCTTTTAGATGCCCTAACGCACCTCCTAACTTTATTTCTAGTTATTTTATATGATTTGAGGTTTATCAGAGTTAGCATCTTTTAGTTTCTTGAATGCCTGTTTCTTTGACTCCAGTAAATGCTTTACTTCCCTGGTCAGCCATGAAGGGTGCTGAACCCTGGTTAATCTAATTTGCCTATTGGGAATGAACCTACCTGGCCTTGAATTAGTGAATCTTTTATCGTTCTCCACATTTCATAAGCATCTAAGCCCTTCAATAAGTCTTCCCAATTAATTTCATTCAGGAAGATCCTGAACTCATTGTAATCCCCTTTAACGAAATTTGGAATCAATGTTTTATTGGTTCATACACTTCCAACATACAATGACAAGCGTATAATGTTGTGATCACTATTACCAAAAATCACTATTACCAATGTTCACATTTTGTACAAAATTTTCCTCATTAGTAAGCACAAGATCTAATATTTCATGTTCTTTTGTAGGTTCACGTGCCATTTCAAAGAATAAATTTTCCTCAAAACAATCCATGATACTTCTTCCCGTTTTGTTTAGACCTATGGTTTTGCTTCCCAATCCTGTTATGTTGAAATCCCCCAACAAAACAGTTCTCTCTTGCACTCGCCTACTTATCTCTTCCTGCATCAACCTGTCCATGTTTTCATTCTGGTCTGGAGGTCTATAGAATTCCCCAATCCTAAATTGTGTTCCATTCTTCAGAATTATATCTAACCACAAGGACTCTTAACTCCTTGATTATGTACACTATCCTCTATGAAATGACATTTCATTAATTGTCTGACATACAAGAATATACCTCCTCCTATCCTTCCCTTCCTTTGATAAGCATGCATGTTGTAGCCAGACGTTATGTCAGACGTTCAAAGTGACCAATATATTCGGGAAAACAAGCTTCGACATGTATATAGTCTCACTTTCCAGAGTGACAGTGATTTCTGCCTCAAAAGCATTTGAATTTGACCTTGAAGGTGAGCTGCTATCGAGAGAGATAAGGACTGTCACCCTGGTGCGAGAGAGGAGCTACATGTTGGAACTAGTTTTCCCCATAATTTTTTGGTAACATCTGATGTTCTTACGTTCCCCGACAGACTTTACATTGATGAACCAAGGGTTATTTTCCACTCCAACCTTTTTGTGTTTAAATTGAAGAAATACAATAGAGGGAATCAAAGTAGAATTGCTCCAATGAGGGAAAAAAGTAAGGTTACACGGAGAAGTGAACTTTAAGGTGATTACATTGGCAAACAGCTCTACCAGTTACGATTGTTCTGTACGTCTTCGAGAACTTGTCATTTTTTAGCAGTTTCACTCATAATATTAAACTCTAACATCAAACTTTTAAGAATCGTTTTCCAATTTTGGCACCCCTGTGTAAAGAGCTTTGATGCCCTGTTCTACTGTGACCTAACATAGTAGCCGGACGTGGCCAGCTGTGGTAATCGGACGTGCCTTTGACGTACGTGTGACTGCTGCGTGTGTTTCAGATGACAGGCGCGGCCGTACCACTCTGTCAGCTCCGACAGTCAGCAGACGAGTGGCTGTGTTAGTCTCTGTGGTGGCCAACGGCTGCGGCGGCCGTCCTGTCCCGCCGGCTGGTAGTGCCGGCGGACGCGGGCGGGTGCAAGGCGTGGCGAGGTCTGGCGCACCGACCCCACCCCGCCCCACCCGTCAGGCACATCAGCATCGTGGTGGCGCTGCGACCGGAGCCAAGAAAGGACTTCCAAACTGGATGTGTGGGCGTGGACAGCTCGGAGCTGCGCTGTGGGCGTGGTCGACTGCGGCGGCTGTTGTGGGCGTGGCCGATAGTATGTCGTCGGCGCCCATCGGTGTCACGGCGGCGGTGCGCCAGGCTCAGACGTGACTGACATCCTGCTTTGGATTACGTCGCGGGCGTGACGTGACGGTGGCCTGGCACGGGGGCCTGGCACGGTGGCCTGGTACGGGGGCCTGGCACGGTGGCCTGGCACGGGGGCCTGGTACGGTGGCCTGGCACGGTGGCCTACCTACTTGTGCGCCAAGTGTCGAGTTTCCAATGTACCCCATGTGTGGCCGAAGTCTGTCAGGTCGGAGGGTGAGGGAGGTTCAGAGGGAAGTAGATGTCCCACAGCAGTTTCACTACGCGACTAATTGTGGCGTGCATGTATACTGAGCTATCTACTCACATGACCATAAGTTCGCAGGCTGGAATACCAATCGAACTATGCCAGAGCTGGATTTATTATTTACGCTTCTTGATTTGAGGGGCATATTTTCTTAGTAGAGTATACATTTGTTTTGCTCTATCACAGCTTATATATTTCATATCCCTGCAGTAAGTAGTCCTCAGCTTAAGGTTATGGGGATAATGCAATGAAGACGAAATGAAACTCCGATTTTGTGAGTTGCAGCCGTAACCTTTTTTGCTACAACCATGCAATGCTAAATCTCACCGGGCCGGTGGCTTTTGAAAGAAAAAACTAAGGTTTTCCATGATGGGGAGTGAATGAGTGAAAGTAGAGACACGAAATTGTCAATGGCTTGCTATGCATCTGTTCTGCATATTTTGTATAAATTTCAGGTTCAGATCATCCATGGTCATTAACCTAGGACAGGTCAAAGTGAGTAATGTTCCAAAGTCTTCAGAGTGCCGCCATTCGGTGTAGTTGCAACAGATAACCACGAGACGCAGATCATACTGCTCTTCACCAAGGCGAACAACCTCCTATCTGGACATTTTAAGTAAGATTAAGGTACTGACCTGAGGTTAGATCAATATCCATGTTTTTTCCGTATGGTGTGCAGAAAATTCAATTTGGGGGTAATGCTTCACTCCGAAAATGTCAAAGAGCATGTAAGAAGCATTCTGAGTTAAGTTATGTATCAAAGGTGAGTGACGTAAGATCATTTATGCATGTTCTATACAATGCCGCCTTATGCAAAATGTTGCTGTACCCCTCCAAGTGATACCTGAATTCCGTTTCAGTGCCGCCTAAGTCGTGCGACATGACATTGGATAGCCATAGGTGGCCATTGAATGACTTGAGATTACCTGATCTCGTCTGATCTGATATTATTTAACCCAATTTGACCTATCTTTGAACTTACTTACCAAACAGTGTACACTTAGGCGAAGGCCGAAGAGCTGTGCAGTTCGCAAAGATGTTTCAGTATCCTATCAGTTATTTTTGGACCAAAATTGTGTATGATCCACAAATGATGTTCCTGGAGATGTTCAAGCTTGAACTTACTTGAAATAACCATATGGCGTGGTCTGACCTGACCTTGGTGTTTTGGATTTCAATTACATGCAACCATATGGCTTTAATGTTTCTGTGGAAAGGACCTGATCCATTAAAAAATATCATGCTTCAGGTTACTTCCAAAGGTCATGTCACTGGGTTGACCTATTATGACTTTTAGCGACCTCAACATGGTCGAAAATGAAGAAACATGGTGTGATATGAGCTCTCTGCCATGTTGGTTTGCCTGTGACATTTTCCCGGTGTCTAAGATGCTTAGTTGGGAAGCTGGTTTTCAAGCCTGATTCTAACCCGTTCTGACCCTTTTTCGCCATGGTCAATAAATACATTCATCTAATCTAAGTCTTCCAAAACTATTTCGATAAGAATCAAATTTTCAACTTGCTAGCTGGACCGGCGAGGGTTAAGCAAGAATAAAAAAAATCATGGACAAACAAATTTCTAGATGTGACCATCTTTCAAATCGTGGTCAACACTGCATCGACATCGCCCAAAGTACAAGAATGTAGCTGCATCCTGCGAACTGTGGCTCGGTTCAGTGGGATCTGCCCATCCACACCTGTTTGGATCTCAGTCCTCCCGATTATGCGGGTAAGCAGGTAGTGACTATGGTTCGCCATTTACTGTGCCGGCGCCTCAACTGGCTGCAGCGACTGGCCGTTCCACCGGTTGGGTCCCGGACCTCCGTGTGGAAACAACGCCGTCCTTTGCCGTGAGAGCCCGGCGATAACGGACGGCGGACAGCCAAGGTTATGGACTGTGCTGTGATGTGAATATAGCTCTTCGTCGGAACTGTTTTGCGGCGAGGGGAGTCGTTTGAACAAACCTCGTGGTAAGAACATGGTGTGAAGCCTCCAACCTTGTCTATTTATAGTTTCTACTGATGATGGCGGCTGTAACTAATACCCGGTGCTTCTGTCGTCATGCAAAACTGTACGCGGCTTTGGTTGAGAATGCACAGGAACAGTGCCAGTCATAACGTCCAATAACACACTTTTGTTGGGCGGGCTATTGCACTAGAATTTCACAGACAGCATAAACTAGCTTTTCTAGGCAACACTTCACATATTTTACAACATTTTCCTTCCATTGTATTTCCCTCATTTAAACTAAATGCCGTTACCGCACGGTAGTTAAAACTTTGGAGATAATTGGGGGATCGATTATAAAAGTTGGGGTTGCATGTCCACCTCCACTCCCAATGCATGGACAATTCAGTCTGTGATCTGATATTAGAGGTCATGTATACATCCGGGTTATGCGCTATGGAACCGCCTGCAACTACGCCCGAAAGCCCAAATACTCCATGCGGGTGTACGATTGATGTGTTTGCAAGGGCAGATACATCGCGAGGTGTTGCTGTGGTTCTAATAATCCGGGCTCTGGTTCTGTTCTTTCTGCACTGTCATCATTTTTCAAACGGAGCTTGCTTTCTTCAGTGGGCAATGTGCATGTGAGTAGTTGGATTTTCATATATCATCTCATCGCTATTAACCAGCCTGTATGAGGGACTTAAAGATGTTGAGATAATGCATTGGATTTTTGACGTTGCGAGTTCTCACGACTGCAATTTTTCAGTAGACACTCGCAACATCCTATAGCGAGATGGATGGATTGGACCGTCCTGTCTTGTAACTAGGATGATGTGCTGTACACGTGTACCGCTGGTGTGTTAGACTTGGCGATGCGTACTCATGGCGAAGCCCATCTGATCGGCCCTATTTTGTATCCGCTTGTCCCGACTATGTACCGTGATCTAGATCACCATGGCGTTTCATTGTTGGATGTGATCGAGCTTCTCGCAGTGTTAGTGAAGTGATAGCTGCTCATGTCGTGGTAGATACGCGACACAGGTGTGATCGTGTGCAGACGCGCCGATACAGTCGCCTGTGATTAGGACGTGCCGTGCCAATGTTCCCCTGATTAGGACGTGCCGTGCCAATGTTCCCCTAAACACACCAAGTTGGACGAGACGCTTAATGTTTTCTTGTAAACTAAGCGCAACTAATGTTATTAAGAAACATTTCTTCGAATATACTTCTTGGACCTCGGGTGCTACAAATCCGCTCTTTGTACAGCGTTATAGCAATTGGTCAATTTTAACTTACCTGACTGTCTAGCTGTCGGAGCCCAAATGGACTTCCTCGCGAACGAACCTTTTGATCGGCCGCAGCCTGTGCGTCTCGGTACCCGATACACTGCTCAACTTCGTATACTTGGCTAGTTTAATAGTGTTATCCATGTGATGGCTACTGACATAGTGAACAAGAGTCTGACAAACGATAGTTCTGATTTATGCCAGTAATTTTTGCCTGCCTGAGGTCATCAGCAGCGGACTACAGGTGGGATAACGTGGGCAGACGTCAGCATTGGCGGATTTCCTGTTGTGTTGTGCTTCTGATACACGATTGGTGAGATATAGTTGGATAGGTTTCGATGCTTACTGTACCATTCTCTCCGAGATGCTCCTTGGAATACAAACAGCCAGACAGAAGTCCACACGTTTTGCCAGTACATCGTTCAAAGCTATTTTTTGGCACTATTGTCCTGTTCATGTGACATAATATTACTCACTCATTGAGATTAAAAACCCGCCTTTCTGCACTTCTGACACTTTCTGCCAGGCTCGAACAAAGTATTCCTTTTTGACGAAATATGCGGAAGAACAAATTGTGATTCGCGCCGAAAAGTTGTTTGTGTTCATCCCCTCCACCAGAGGTGAAAAATCTGCTGATTGGTTACGAGCGTAGGGGACAGATACTCGAAAGAAAAAAATCGCAGTTATGGCGCAACATACGGTCGGTGGCGGATTCAAGGGGGAGCAATTGGGCTGGGCCGCCTTCCTCTGGACGCTGACGTTTGTCGAGATTGTGCACTAAAACGGCATTTTATCCGAATCAAACAACATTTCATGACATAAATATTGTCTGAAACATACCCGAAGAATGTTAGCCGTTATCTGATGGTTTTTTTTTCTCAAAATCTGTTTTTTATTGCCTCCCAAGCCAGGCTTCTGGATCCGCTCCTGCTTATGGTGTTTTATTATCATTGAGTATGAATTATCGTCATGACGCTTTGCTTCTTGGCATACCAAATCATTTGTTTTTTTCCTCCCATCCGAACACTACCTTCGTACTCGTCATCTTATTTCAGTACAGCATGATGGGCGCCAAATGACCCTGTAGTTGGCGCGCCTTTAAACCCAAATAATCAATCAATCAGTACACCATGCACAAACAATTTGTTGGCCACGATCGAGGTGACGGGGAGGGGCTAAAAAAACGCTGCCACGCCAGATAACTCCATAAGCTTTAACACGCGCCCTGGAGGGCTTCTGAAAATTACGCGCACTGGAGGGGGGGGGGCGGATTCCGCCCCCCCCCCCTAAGATCTCGGCTCCTAGCAAAGCTGGAGGAACGAAATTCGCAGGGTGGATGGGTACGGTAGTGAACTCTATTGTGTGCAAATTTCATGACCTTAGGTCAATATCGTCAAGGTCAAATGAGGTCAAATTTGCCAAAATTTTCTGGTTTTGCGTGGATTGGCTTGTCATCGTTATGGATCGATGTGATTGTGTTTAAATGCTCCAAAATGGGCATGAATGATGTTTTTGGCATTACTAATGATGCAATGCAGATGCCAGACCCAACATTTGACCTCAGGTCACTTATATAGCACACTTTATCTGGTCAGTTACCTGTTCCAGTTACCGGAACCGGGCCGCCCGCCCGACTGCTCCGTCGGGCAGCTCGGAGCAATCGGTTTCGTGAAGAAAGAAGTGAAGTACATGAATAAAGTATGGAAACGCAATGACAAACAGTACAAATGACAAACAGTAGTGCATTTATGACAACATTCCAGTTGATCAAGTTTGGTTCCATTAACCTGTCATGAACTTGACCTGACTTGACCTCGGTGACCTAACATGACCTTGGAACTATATAGCATATCAATATACATCAAACAAGTCGCTAGTGTTGCCAAGAACACTTCCCTTTTGCGAATATACGGGAAGCGCATCAGTGCCGATTTTTGTGGTCTGGCGCTGGAAATTTTGTTGACTTTAACGGCTCCTAACTTGAAAAAGAAAAAGAAATCGTCCGATTTCCATTTTTCTTGCTTTAAACGACGTGCCGTTCGTTTCTAAGCAGGTACGCAGAAAATCGCGTATATCGACCGTTAAAATCTGCAGTTATTTACGAAAAACCGGAGGGGTGGGCGGATTTCGCCCCCCCCTCCAGTGCGCATGTTAACATGGCCGTGGTAAGCCTGTCATCTACGAACTATCACAATTGGGAGACTGAATCCGACGCAATAGGTTCGTGTTACGGCGCTGTTTCTTTTCGAAGTACCGAAGCTGAACGTGTGGTGTAAGACTGGATCAGGGTTTTTCTTCCCTGAGAGTCAGGACCAGTATTGGAAACATGACTTTGGCCTGGATTTGGTCATCCAGAATATTATCTCCGGGTCCACTCCTTTTTTCAAAAGATTAATGGAGATGCTTGACAGTGAGTGCCATCTCCTAGCTGTTTGATCATGAGCATGAGAATGAACATGAACATGGCTGGAGATCCTGGGTGGATCTGTACGGATCTCCCTGGTTTGGTACTGTTCTAATGTTGATTTGTCATTTTCCTTATTCGATCGGAAAATATGTTAGAATATGTGGACTTTGACACCCCTGGCCTCGTGAAAAATATATAGCCCTGAACCATGGGCCCGCAATGGCACCAGCTTCCGCTGTTGACGTACTAGGCGAGCACGCGGACCCAAGCTGTGCATCCTTTCCCTTCCCATACCATTGTCTGTTCATTGTCAACTCCCCTGGCTATGTCCTTCATCCAGCCCTGCAACACCAACCCTTTCCATATCACGAGCAGGTGGGTCAGCTTCTCCTGGTCCACCCTTCCGCTCAGTTTTATGGGAGGGGGGGGGGGGTAGTTGCGCCCATCGGCCCGTCTCGCGGGGTTGACCGAGTCCTGGAGGCTGTGGTTACCCGTCGCACGGTGCTAGTTGTGACGGGGGAGCAACACGCCTCTTTAGTCTCGGTATCCCGGAGTGGCGGGGAGCCCGTTGGGCCTCATACACGTCAAGTGGCTTGTCGCTTCTGGTGGAAGGTCTAGGCCTCGGTCCAGTGCCTGTTGGCCTGGCCGGCATGGCTCAAGGGGTGGGCGGCGCTTGATCCCGGTCGGGGTGGTGAGTCTCTGTCCCGGCCGGGTGATGACACCGCCCACCCCCTATAGCTCCTCGGTCGGGGTGGTGAGTCTCTGTCCCGGCCGGGTGATGACACCACCCACCCCCTATAGCTCCTCGGTCGGGGTGGTGAGTCTCTGTCCCGGCCGGGTGATGACACCGCCCACCCCCTATAGCTCCTCGGTCGGGGTGGTGAGTCTCTGTCCCGGCCGGGTGATGACACCGCCCACCCCCTATAGCTCCTCGGTCGGGGTGGTGAGTCTCTGTCCCGGCCGGGTGATGACACCGCCCACCCCCTATAGCTCCTCGGTCGCACGGCGCCTCCCCCCCGTCCGCGGGATTCAGGCGTCCCTCCTGCAGGGTCCCTATGTGGTGGGGCGCCACGAGAAGCCGAATGCCAAGCGCACTACATGGCATTCAGAAGAACAAAAACACCCCTGGTCCCTCTTGTGAGGGCTACACCAATCCTTATCTAGGCCGAGATCGGAGCTCCCCTACAGAAAGTACTCCCGTACCCCGTGTGTTCATTTTCCAATGAAGTAACAAGTCTTGCATCCCTGTCCCGGTTTAAGGGGAGGGACGGCTGTGACAAGTTTGGCGACATTATCAGACGCGATAAGCTGAGGGACGGTGCATTTGAGGTGGAGTTCTCGGAAGAAGGGCAGGCGGCTATGGCGCTCAAACCATCTGAGTTTGTGTATGGGGTGCGGAGGAACGGGAAAAGAGAATGGAATTTACAATTACCGTGGAGTCTCACAATACAAAAACACCTAGCGGTGAGTTATACATTGTCACGATTTGAGGGAAGTATCGGAAGACTAGAGCGTCAAATAGCTATCAAATGTTAGGGTCATCGCCACAATAAAAATGAAAGTGAAGAGAGAAAGTTCCGGCCATTCCGCCATTCCGGCCAACAACATTATTTTGACGTTTAATAGAAGACCTACCGCCAGACATCACAGTAGGCTACATACGCGTGAAAGTAAGATAGTTCTTTCCCAACCCCATGCGCTGCTGTAAATGCCAAAAGTTTGGACATATCACCCAATATTGCCGAAACTACCCAGCGTGCAGCAGATGATGTGCCTCCGATGAGCATCCTGGCGAGGACTGCACCTCCGGAAGCCCATTTTGTACCAACTGCGGTGAAGGACAGGATCCCCACACGTACGACCGTGCGTGTCTAAACTACATTAAAGAAAAGAAGATGATATCACTTAAGCACACCAGCAAGGTAACTGTTATGTCTCTTATTGGTTGGAGCTCAAAATGATTCTAACTCATAGACGATTGGGACGGCCCAAACGCTGCGGTTTCCGGGCTTAGACTGTTTATTCGTGGACGGCCGAACCCACATTATCTTGGGCTGCCATATTCGGCGGGAATATGGCAGCAAGTCAGAAAGTCCATAACCACACAACAACAACCTTTATAGAAGCCAGGGCGGGGGCGTCGCCACCGGGGGGGGGGGGAGAGGGGGAAGTCGCCCCTCCTGCCGTGAGACTGGGGGGCGCCGCCCCCTGAAATTTGAGGAGGCCCCTATCCGGAAATGCACAGGAAAAAATGTGAGCAAGGAGGTCGACGAGACAGAAGATCATGCTGTCAAGGAGGCCCCAAGACTGGCAACGAGGCTCCCGCGAAATCTAATCAGGTCCCAATAAGCGACGTAGGACAGGGATTGGGAGGAGGCCCCAGGACGAAAAGGATGCCACCGAAACGGGCAAGAAGCCACCCGGGTTAGACAAGAAGGCTTCCGATTGGTGGCAGGATATTCTTAATTTGGAAAACGAGGCCCCCAAGATGGAAGAGGAGGCCCCTACAATAGAAAATAAGGAATGATAGGAGATATTTCTCCGGACGCAAGAGGGAGCCCCAAGATGGGTACGAATGTCTCCGCAGGAATGAGAGAAGGCTACTGAGACTAGCCAGATGATGCCATATTTTTCAGGGGAGGACCCTAGGAGAGAAGATTTGGGACAACGACATAAAATCACCCTGCTAAGAGGATAATGAGGCTCCAAACACAGGTGATGAGGCCTCCAAAACGTGAAAGGAGGCCCCTAATTTGAAAAAGAAGTCACCTAGCAGAGGATAGGAGGCCCCAGAAATCAAGAGAGTGCCGACAATTGGCACGGAGGCCCCAAAGATTGCAAAGGAGGCCCCAGGAATGCAAAGGAGGCCCCATGATTGCAAAGGAGACCCCCATGATTGCAAAGGAGGCCCCTATGATTGCAAAAGAGGTCCCCAGGATTGCAAAGAAGGCCACCAGGATTGCAATGGATGCCACAGGATTGCAAAGGAGTCCCCAGGATTGCAATGGAGGCCCCCAGGATTGCAATGGAGGCCCCCATGATTGCAAAGGAGGCCCAATAATTGCAAAGGAGGTCCCAGGTTTGCAAAGGAGGCCCCCAGGATTGCAAAGGAGGCCCAAATACGGTAAAAGAGGCCCCAGAATATGAGAGGAGGCCCTAAGAAGGAAGAGAAAGCCAGTGGATATGAAATGAGATGTCGGAGACGCAAAGACAGGCCCCAAAACTGGTAAGGTTCCACCAAGATAGAAAAGGATGATCCAGAAACGTGGCAGGAGACACCTAATTCGGAACAGGACGGCACAAGATTGGAAATAAGACCCCATGGTGAACGAGGAGGCCCCTAAAATAGGAGAGAAAGGCCATTAGATAAGAGGGATGACTTCCAGGCGAAAAAGAAGGATCCAAGACGGGTAAGAAGGTCCCCAGGAAAGGACAAGAGAGCTGAGATAGGAAAGGTTGCTTATAATTTGGAAGAGGAGGCACCTGGGAGAGAAGAGGAGTCCACCAGGAGATAAGAGGCCACCCTTAAAATGGGCAAAGATCGAATCAAAACGCAGAGCAGGAGACCCCCAAGACGTGAGAGGAGGCCCCTAATTTGAAAAAGGTCTCTGGAAGAGAAAAGGAGGCCCCTGCCGGACTCGAGAGGATTCCCTCAAGACGGAATAGGAGGTAACCAGGGCCGAATGAGGCCCCGAAGACCGGAAGGAGTTTCCAGGAAATGAGAGGAGGTCCTTAAGATGTGAGTGGTAGCAGGTATGGAAGGAGGTGAGGTTTCTAAAATTTAAGATGCCCCCAAGACGGGTAGGCTTTGCCCGTACAAAGGAGGAGGAGGCCCACGAGGCGTGGCAGGAGGCCCCTAATTTGGCAGAGGATTCCCCTGGAACATGAGAGGAGGCCCATGCCATGTTAAAGGGGCCCCAGGATGTAGGAGCAGGCCCTCCAAGACGGGAGATGGGGCCATTGAATATGGAGGACGGTAGGACACGAGAAGACATCCAAAGCCGGTAAAGAGGTTCCAGGAAATGGGACGAGACACCTAAGACGCGAGAGGAAGCCTATAATTTGCAAGAAGCCCCTAAGAAATTGTAGGAGTCGTGCCGGGGTACTTGAAAATCACGACATGGTCCCAAAAAGAGCCGGCCGGGGCCCTGAAAATCACGCTGAGCCTGGGGTACCAAAAAGTAACGCCCGGACCACGAAAATCACGCTAGGGGCACGACATGTCGTACCGTTTCCTAACAGTCTCATTGGGGCAGAAATGAAGCCGGGGCAGCACCAGCATCGATCCCAGCACCGGCAAATTAAGAACAGGTCCGGAAAAAATTACCCGGAGGGCTTTTACACTCCGAAAGGTGCCATCGGCTGAAAAAAGCCTTCGGTGGCTGCAGTGGCATATCAAAGGGGCAAATGTCCCCTCTCTCCTGAGAGGGATAAGCTCCCAAGAATCGTGCCGGGGCCCCAAAAAGTCGCGCTGGGGCCACAAAAATTCGCGTCGGCCCATCAGAATTCGCGCAGGGGGCTGACCCGATAAATACGGCGGGCCCAGAAAACTCGCTCCGAGGCCCGAAAATCTTAAACAGGAACCGCCAAGATCGCGTTTGGGTCACAGCTAAGTACAACGCGACCCGCAAACTCGAACCGGTTCCCCAAATATCGCGTTCGGGAGCCACAATTCCCATCGGTAGTCCCAAAAATTTGGTCTGGGCATCAAACATTCACGTCGGGGCTCCAAAAAATTGGCCTCTAGGGCCCCACATAAGCACAGTGTAACCCTAACAATCGCATCGGTATCCCCCCAAAAAATAAAGCCGGAGCTTTTCAAAATAAGAAGGGATTC
The DNA here is from genome assembly GCA_034440615.1 of Ashinkailepas kermadecensis. Classification (NCBI taxonomy): domain Eukaryota; kingdom Metazoa; phylum Arthropoda; class Thecostraca; family Neolepadidae; genus Ashinkailepas; species Ashinkailepas kermadecensis. Next base: position 43,802 of record JAOTOM010003971.1, read on the forward strand.
ACAAAAAATAACTGTCCGGATCAGGAAAATGGCTCTGGAGCACCAAACATATCATCAGATGCCTTCACAAATCGCATACGGTCCAGAAAAACATACCGGAGCTCGGAAAAAATATCGAGGTGAGATACAAAAACATGGCGCCAGGGGCTCGAAAAATCATGTCGGGATTCGGACTTTGAAGAAAATTCAGAAGAGATTCACAAAATCGCGTTGAGCCCAGGAAACTAACATTGGGTCCCCGGAACCACGCGCCTGGGCGCGATAAGTCGCGCTGGGACCCAGACAAATCGCACCGAAGCCCCAAAATTGCACTCGGGCCCCACAAATGTGCGTCAGAAGCCCCAAATAAACACAGCGGGACCCTAAGAGCACAACGGGGGCCCAAAGTGTAACTGCCCTCCAAATCGCACAGTCTCGCAAAAAGCGACAGAGCCTTAAAACATGCGTTGCAGCCTTAAATAAACCTGAGGCTCTCAAAGCACACAGGGGCCATGCGACTGCACAAGGGCTTGAAAAAGAGGCTGGGGCCGCAAAAAGCAGCATGGTCCCAAAACGAACAAAAAGACCGAGCATTAAATAAACACATCGCGATCTTTGAAAGCCTAAAAAAATAATCGGTGCACAAAAAAGCAACAAAATCCTAAAACGAGCAGGGGTTTCGAAAAGGTGTTGGGCTCCTAACACATAAGCCTCGGTCCGGTAGCCAATGTAGGAGAATATTTCATCAAAGATATGAGGTACATGAAAGCTCAGCGGGTATCCGCATTTCTTAACCACCATAAAATGTTGGAAATAGGGAACTAAGGATCGAATTTATTTCATCGAATTTTCGCAGCGAACGTCCATACGAAGCATTCCATCACGTCAAATATGGCGCAAGTCTATCATGTGGCAGCAATTAGCAAAATGTAGCAGGCCTAGCAGAAACCGTAGCATCGCACGAAGTGTGGCGAATGCGCAAGATGGGTGTGCATGTGCACGAACGTTGGCGTCGTGGCGACCGGGCGCTATGAACTGGAATGTCTTAAATTGGAGATTTTACATTTTAAAATGATTTGTATAGGTGTAATTTCAGCAGTGTGAGGTGACTTATCAAGGGATACCAAAAGAAAACATTCTAACAGGGTGGGGGAGTTAGGGTTGAAATCCGACGAATCAGAAGCGATATCATGGATCAGGCCCCTCCATATGACAATTCAGTTGATCACTAATTATTTTATTTAAAAAGGTCCCTTTTGACAAAACGAACGTTGGCGTCGTGGCGACCGGGCGCTATGAACTGGAATGTCTTAAATTGGAGATTTTACATTTTAAAATGATTTGTATAGGTGTAATTTCAGCAGTGTGAGGTGACTTATCAAGGCATACCAAAAGAAAACATTCTAACAGGGTGGGGGAGTTAGGGTTGAAATCCGACGAATCAGAAGCTATATCGTGGATTAGGCACCTCCATATGACAATTCAGTTGATCACTAATTATTTTATTTAAAAAGGTCCCTTTTGACAAAACAGTGGTCAAAATCCGGGGATTTTTGTTAATGGGGTAGGTGGACCCATCCAAATACGTTTCCCACGCTCCCCCTTGACGCAAATATAGGTACGCCACTGGTCTCCCAATACTTTTCAGAAACATGGGACAAAGCCAACATTGAGGGGGCAAATTCCCCTTCACAGGCATACAAAAGAACACCGATGCCCCATACAAATTGGGAGGAATGATGTTTATAAATGCATTTTCTTCCTACAAACTTGTCCCCTGTGACTACAGCCTGCATGATTAGAGCTTTCCAGTTTCAATACCTTCTCAAAGACGTCATTTACAAAACGGTGCAGCACAGCGAAAACCATGGGCGTGACGGCGTGGAATTTAAAAGTTTTGCAATATTTCTGCATTGCCATTGTTACATTGTTGCATTGTCATTTAGGCACTGTTGTTCAATGCTTGTTCTTGCCATGAATTTATTCGCTGAGGATTTATTATTTTAGCTTGTGTGCCAGGTGCCTTACAGCCAGCACCAAATGTTATACAAATAAATAAATCCCTAAGATGGCGATCATAAAACCAATTCAATCCACTTCTCGTTGTCACCTTCGCGAAATTATCATCCTAGAACTGATAAATTATCGTTTAAGCTTACTTATGACATTAAGCTGGTGGGAATGACTAACAGTAGTGGTGAATCTAGCTATATTCAGTTAGACTTGGTGGACATAGAAGTCGGTTAATCAATGGGAGATATCTTTAAGATATGTTCAGCACCAGCCCCGCCAGCTCACTGGAATCTAGAGACCAACGGGAAGATTCTTCTGGTCGAGAAAGCATTAAGACATTGGTTTGTTTTGGCACTAAGGTATTTATCCACATTTACATACTTATACCCTGGCATAGCTCAGTTCTCAGATAAAAAAAAGATTATTGCTATTGCGTTTTGCGTAAATGATGCACCATGCCAAGAACAAGCAAGACATCAATATGAAATCATGTTTCTCATTTTTGAACCATATCAAGAGCCAAAATAAAATAGGAGGCCCCTTTTGGGAAGCAGGAGGCCCCCTTCGAACATTTCCCCCTGGAAGAATTTCGTGGCGACGCAATAAGCCAGGGACGTATATGAAAGATCCCATCCCAGATGTCATCTCGCTCATGCAACACATGCAGCCAGACAGGATCTCGGAGCTGATCACCCAACTAACAGCCCTTCTCCGAACATTTGGAGTACCTCTTGCGTCGCCAGTGAGGCGGGGGCAGCCACTCCAAAAAAAATCGCCGAAACCACAGAGGTACCACTCAGTTCAGAATCAGAAGCCATGAGAATCCATCAGAATACATCCATCCATTCAGTTCAGAATCCATGTCCAAATCAGCCACTTTAGGTAGGGAGGGGATTGTGACCAACTGGTCTAAGAGGCCGGCTCAGTCCCCTCCATACAAGCCCAGCACATCCCCATCTATCACATCGCCTGCCTTGAAATCCCCGCCTCCCACTTCCCGTCCGCCCTCCAGACCCCCCCTACTCCTCCCCTCCCACATGCCCCATCACCACCCCAAATCCATCCTCTCCACCTAATTCCTCCCTGAATCCTCCCCCTTTTCGTGAGCCAGGCTTCGCCCTCGCACTCAACATCTGCTCCCGTACCTGCATCGCTGTCCAGAAACACGACCAATCCAAATTTCAGGCGTCAACTTGCAATACCAGAAGCCGAAAGGCGCACCCGTGAAGCAAAACGAGCACGGCTCGCTTAACTGGAAAAGGCCCGGGCCAAGGAGCCTCCCCGAAGGTCAGCCATCCCATCGCCGCGAAGGCGACCGCGGAGGGACCGGCGGGAGCATCCGAGATGGGTCCTCCTCGCCTTCACTGCAAATGGGTGTCCCAAAAACCGAGGGGTGTCTTGGTCTGAATCACAACGGCGGTGGGGGCGGCTCACCAAGGTCTCGCCAGAGGACACACTGCCGTCGGCGCCGCCTCTTGGAGTTCTCCGTGGACTTTGATGCGAGGCAGGGCAGAGAGAAGCAGTTTTAGACCCTCTCCGCCATTTTTAGTGAACTTGGTTGGTTGGTTTTAGTGAAGCAAGCAAGATGACACAGACCTATTGCTATCTGAATTACATACTTTTTCGTTATCAATTGACCGTCCTATCGCTGAGTTTGTGATAAACTGCAGATAAATTTCTGTTTAAAACTAAATCTTTTGAACACACAGTCGCCCTCTCGTATTAGCTTACCCACATCGTAGTTTTACAGTGAAACTGTAGGGGACTCAACTTTAGCATTAATGACCTCAACCATCTTTTAAGTTCCCACACGCCGTCCGCTGTACGCATACAGGGAACAAAACTGGCCTCAGGTGCCCCGTTTGAACTAAAAAATACACTTACGGAACGACGTACCGCTTAGCACTGTGTAGCATAAGGGTGTGCTTCTCGCCATACACCACAGTAGCCCTTGCCTACAAGTAAGCGTTTCTTCCGCCCTCCAATGTGTCGCAACGAGAACAACACTAAATCGCCGCGCTGTTACCATATGCTGTATCTACATACCACCTGCACTATCTCTTATCGCGTCCGAAGCAAGCCTTCTCGCACAGCTTCCAGCACAATTCATAATATGCGGAAATTTAAATGTTCACCATTCTCTCTGGGGCTCCAGCCAGACCAGTACACGTGGCCACAGTTGGAAATAATAATATATAATGGCTGTATTAACATCCTGAATACCGGTACCCGAACACATTTTGCACTACCGACTGGTCAAACTTCCATATTGGGTCTTACTCTTTGCAGCCTACAGTTACTCCTCTGCAGCGAGTTGCCTGTTGGATATGACCCCCTTACAAGTGACCATTTCCCCAGTTGAATACATTTCTAGACGATGTTGCCGTAGGCAGGCGAACTCCGAAGTGGATACTGGGCGAGGCAGATTGGGACTCCTTTCAGGTACATGGTAAGTTCAGCGAGGGTTACGAGGACTGATCGATTGAGGATTTTACTACAATGTTGCAACAGTGCGCCGAACACAATATCCCACGCTCCTCAGGTACATCTCAGCACACTCCAGTCCAATGGTGGTCTGAAGAATTCCGCGATGTTATCCGTGCCCGGAAAACAGCATGTTAGACCTTTGATCGCCACTGCTCCACGGAAAATCTTATCGCGTTCCGGAAGGCAAGGGCATGCGAAAAAAAAAAGAACCATTGCTAAAGCCAAGCGTGAGGCTTGGAAATCATACGTAAATAAACTGGAAACCGGACAAATGTACGTAAAGCAAATGTACGTATGGCAGATGTACGTACGCAAATGTACGTAAGCAAATGTACGTAAGCGCAGATGTACGTATGGCAATTGTACGTAAGCGCAGATGTACGTATGGCTAATGTACGTAAGCGCAAATGTACGTATGGCAAATGTACGTATGCGCAAAAGTACTTATGCACAAATGTACGTAAGCGTAAATGTACATAAGCACAAATGTCCGTAAGCGCAAATGTACGTAAGCGCAAATGTACGTAAGCGCAAATGTACGTAAGCGCAAAAGTACGTATGCGCAAATGTACGTAAGCGCAAATGTACGTATGCGCAAATGTACGTATGGCAATTGTACGTAAGTGCAGATGTACGTATGCCGAATTTACTTAAGCGCAAATTTACGTATGGCAAATGTACATAAGAGCAAATGTACGTATGGCATATGCACCTGACCAAATGTGCTTAAACGCAAAGGCCCGTATGCCTAAATGTACGTACATTGGCTCATACGTACATTTGCTCTTGCATTCTTTTACGTTTACGTACTGTTGCGCTTAGGTACATTTGCGCTTACGTACACTTGCGTATACGTACATTTACACTTACGTATATTTGCGCTTACGTACATTTGCGCATGCGTACATTTGCGCTTACGTACATTTGCGCATACGTGCTTTTGCGCATACGTACATTCGCGCTTACGTACATTTGCGCATACGTACATTTTCCATACGTACATTTGTGCTTACATACATTAGCCATACGTACACCTGCGCTTACGCACAATTGCCATAAGCTCATGTGCGCTTACGTATATTTGCTTACGTACAATTGTCCGGCTACCGCAAACGTATGTATGGCATATGTACCTAACCAAATGTACGTAAACCCAAAGGTACGCATGCGTAAATGGACGTACATTTGCGCATACGCACAATTGCACATACGTACATTTGCGCATACGTACTTTTGCGCTTACGTCCATTTGCGCTTACGTACATTTGCGCTTACGTACATTTAATCATACCTACTTTTGCGCTTGCGTACATTTGCGCATACGTACTTTTGCGCTTGCGTACATTTGCGCATACGCACTTTTGCACATACGTACTTTTGCGCTTACGTACATTTGCGCTTACGTACATTTGCGCATACGTGCTTTTGCGCATACGTACATTTGCGCTTACGTACATTTGCGCATACGTACATTTGCGCTTACGTACATTTGCGCATACGTACTTTTACGCATACGTACATTTGCGCTTACGTACATTTGCGCTTACGTACATTTGCGCATACGTACATTTACGTTACGTACACTTGCGCATACGTACATTTACACTTACGTACATTTGTGCTTACGTACATTTGTGCTTACGTACATTTGTGCATACATACATTTGCGCATACGTACATTTGCGGTTACGTACATTTAATCATACGTACTTTTGCGTTTACGTACATTTGCGCATACGTACTTTTGCGCATACGTACATTTGCGCTTACGTACATTTGCGCATACGTACATTTTCCATACGTACATTTGCGCTTACGTACATTTGTGCATACGTACTTTTGCGCATACGTACATTTGCGCTTAGGTACATTTGCGCATACGTACATTTTCCATACGTACATTTGCGCTTACGTACATTAGCTATACGTACACCTGCGCTTACGCACAATTGCCATACGTACATCTGCGATTACGTACATTTGTTTACGTACATTCGTCCGGTTACCGCAAACGTATGTATGGCATATGTACCTAACCAAATGTACGTAAACCCAAAGGTACGCATGCGTAAATGGACGTACACTTACGCATACGTACAATTGCACATACGTATATTTGCGCATGCGTACTTTTGCGCCTACGTACATTTGCGCTTACGTACATTTGCGCTTACGTACATTTGCGCTTACGTACATTTGCGCTTACGTACATTTGCGCTTACGTACTTTTGCGTATACGTACATTTGCGCTTACGTACATTTGCGCATACGTACTTTTGCGCATATGTACATTTGCGCTTACGGACTTTTGCGCATACGTACATTTGCGCATACGTACATTTGCCATAGGTACATTTGCGTTTACGTACATTAGCCATACGTACATCTGCGCTTACGTACAATTGCCATACGTACACCTGCGCTTACGTACATTTGCTTACTTGCATTTGCTTACGTACATCTGCCATACGTACATTTGTCCTTACGTACATTTGTCCTAGAATCAAATAAACTGGATCGTTCCACAAAAACAATCAGTATGGGCACAACTAAGATGAGTTTCGGGACGGATTGCATCAACCGCATTCCTAGCCCTATGGGCAAGGGGTTATTTGAAGCGAAAGAGGTAGCAGACGAGATAGCTCGAATGCTCTCATAGAGGTGCAAAAGTGCTAGGACCCCAGAGCTTAATAAATGCAGACATGCAACGTGAACCGAATATTATTGAATTTACAACCACCACTGTATTTTCGTAAAATTTACCCTTCACCATGATTTACTTAGATTCTGCGATTTCATCCCTCAGATCTGTATCTAAAGGACTCGACATGATGCACAATGACATCATCAGACAGATACCCAAAGACTGGCAATTCTTCTTTCGCTCTATAACGCCAGATGGGAAGCAGGCACATTCCCCCCCCTGTGGAGAGAACCAATTACTGTTCCCATAATTAAACCAAACAAAAAACTTCATGATGCGCTACATTACCGACCAGTGTCCCCTACATCAGCATTATGTAAGCTTTTTGAGAAAAAATGTGAATGCCAGGCTGATGTGGTCTTTGACAGACAGACAGACCAACTTTTATTCAGGTAATCCACAATGGATTTGTGCCTATTGCGACCTCGCGTTAATTAGATAAAACAGCACAGCACAAAAGGTCAAAATCACATAACAGTTAATCCGGTGGTCATACATGTCATAATAAAATATCATAAAAAAAATTAAAATGCAGCAGGGCGAGCAGCAAATCAGTCCGGCATGAGCGGAATGTCAAACAGGTGCCGCCGTAGTTGGCGACCAAAGATCGGCACGGGAAGTCGCATCAGCTCGGGTGACAGCGAGTTGTACATAAGTGGTGCTCTGGAGCTAAATCGTCTCTTCCCCATCTCAGTGCGGGACCGGGGGACATGCAAGTGATGGTCTTGACGGGTGGTCCGGTCACGAATCTCCGCCACGGAGGCCAGATCATGAGCCAGTGACTCTGGCTCACCATGATGACGCACCTTGTGCGTGAGGCACAGGGTGCGTGAGGCACAGGTCCTCCGCGCCGAGACAGCCCAGTCTCCTCAGCAGATCCGAAACATGGTCAAACTTTTTGCGGCCGAATATTACTTTTGCCGAGCAGTTTATAATTTTTTGAATGCCGGATAGGTTCTTTTTGGTTCAGTTACCATACACAGAAATACAGTAGCTGATCTGCGAGAAGACCAGAGCATTGACCAGCGCGGAGCTGACGGCAGGTGGAAGGTGCTCCTTTAGATGCGATAGACCACCCAGAACTCCAAAACAACGCTGAGTCACTTCTGAGACGTGCGAGCCCTGCTGAGCGATCGATCGAAAATAAGACCGATATTTTTGCATTCCGAAATGGTGGGTAGATCGTGATCGCGAAATTGAACCGTGATATCCGATAAGGCACGCAGATTTTGTGGGCTGCCCAACAGCATCAGCCGTGTCTTAGCAACGTTAATTTTCAGTCCATTTGCTCGAAACCAGATGTCGAGGAAGGCCAAAACTGTTTCCATGTGAGCGACGACATTTTGAATTTCATATTTCTTACCACTGACCAAAATTTGGGTGTCGTCGGCGTATTGGATAACCACTGCGCCTTCGATGAACAGGCTGAGGTCGTTGGCGAAGACGCAGTAGAGGAGAGGTCCGAGAGATGATCCTTGAAAAACGCCGATGCTGTTGGGGGCAGATTTTTGGATGACACCCAGACTGTCAGTAAGGCTGACACTCTGGGTGTGGTTTTGAAGATATGCTGAAAACCAGGATGTATGGATGCTGTGGAGATTGTGTGTAAATAAAATATATATACGACCTTCAATATATCAGGAGGTGCTGAGTTGACATCAAAAGTAACGATAAGGGTTGTACTTTATTGCTCAACGTTTCGGCCAGGGGCCATCGTCAGGAGTGATGAAAAAAGCTCAAGTTTAAGCAATTCAAATAATCACGCGGGAAAAAAAGCGTGCAAAAAGACACGTGAAATGCAGAAAAGCCTCCTCAATGGTGCAGACACTCGGAAGCCATGCTGAGTTGAAGGGAGGAGGTGGTTATCAGACAGATAATTGTAGAGCTGCTGGTGGACGGCACGCTCTACAATTTTTGCAATGACTGGGACGATGGAGATAGGACGGAAATTGGAAGGGTTAGAGGGATCACTGGATTTGAAGATGGGATGGACGAGGGAGTACTTCCAAGAATCAGGAACATCGGATTGAGTAATGCTGGAATTAACCAAATGCAGGAGCACCGCACCTATCGAGTTGAAGCACACCCTGAACATGTGGATGCTGATGCTGTCCTCGCCACAGGCCGACGAGCCGTTCATCCCGAAGACGACGGCTCGCAGCTCATATAGCGACAACGCCACCAGGGTAAACGCACAGGCACCGACACGCGGCAAACGGCAGGAAATACTCGGCGTCGTCCTCATACTCCTAACCTCGTCAACCACGCACGGGCCCACGCGGACAAACAATATGTTATGGTCATAAGCTGTCGCGTCGGGCAGCTTACGAATGGCCTGCTTGCCGCCGACGAATAACCTGATATGGCGCCACATTGAACTTCGCCCATCCTCACTGATACGCCGCTCAATATCGTCGCGGCTATCACGCCTAATCGCCGATCGTACAGCTCGATTGGCGTCCCTGTACCCCATAAACTGGTGTCCATAGACAGCCAGCACACCACGGCGACGACACATTAAAGCTTTGGTTTCATCTCATACGACCGGGGCGCTAGGGTTCCTGATTTAAACAGTCCTGATGGGAGCATGGATGTCAATGATGGGTAAAAAGATGCCAGAAAAGAGTCCCACTTGAGCGTGACGGAGGGAGAATTAAAAAAAGAACTCCAGTCAGCCAAAAAAAGATCATGAAGCAAAACATTCGGATCAGTACGGCGAAAGCATAGGGAGCGAACAGTGGCGCCGCTAGGTCTAGATCTAGGCACATTGACAGAAACACGAACAAATCTATGCAGACCAAGGTTTAAGATAATTTTGTGCAGCAGTGCTTCACAATGGCACGACAGGTGGTGATAACCACGTCAAGAAGAGAGCCAGTTGAATAGGTGGGCGAGGTCATACACTGAAATAACGAGTAATCAAAAATAAAATTAGACAGCGCACGCCTGCCTGGGTCTGAGTCTGGTTTCCGCAAGTCGCAATTTAAATCTCCGCAAATGAAAAGTGTGGACTTGGGATAGTGCACAATCACACGTTCGAATTGTGCTTCCAGGTCTGCAAAGTCCGCTTTCAGGTCGGTCACATTCCGTCTCGGTGGACGGTATGCGGTGCAGATAATGAACTGACGCTTACTGTCTGGTTTAACCAACATCCAAAACGTCTCCAGCTTGCCGTTGGGATGGTTGACAGCCGTTTATATTTTCAGGGGAGACGCGCTGATGCCGTCCCTGGCGGCCAGCGCCACTCCGCCATACCCTCGGCCGTCGGGGCGATCGTCCCGGTACAACTGGTACCCAGGCAGCAGCAGCAGTCTGTTGGGCGTCGCAGGCTTCAGCCAGGTTTCGGTCAGGCATACTTGTTGCGATGTATCATGTCAGCAATTTTCAGTAATTTGGGCGTAATGCTTTGGATGTTAAGTACGCAAATGGTGAGTCTTGAACCGGGAGCTGGCCATAGGTTCCTCTCCTGGCGTTGGGCGCCTTTGCTTTCCTGCTTCCTTGCACCGGACGCGCGTCTGCCGCGCCTGCTCCGGCGAGGGTGGCCGCCGGAGCTCGCTGATAGGTCACCCGGCAGCGCTGACCCAGTGCCGGCGGGCACACAGTCACCTAGCGACGTGCCGCTGTTTCCAAAGTCACATGGACCGGCGCGAATCGAGTGCCGGGAGAAGGCAGACGGGGGCAGGCGAGCAGCATGGGCCGAAACAAGCACGAGCGCCCGCGCAACAGCCAGCGGCACAACGAGCCGCAGTAAGTCACGGTGACTGGGAGCACGCATCAGTCCCATGATGCGAATGAGTCCCATGATGCGAATGAAGACGATAATGTCGGTCGTCACCCGTCAGAGCTGGTAGGTCGCGGTCGTCGACGGCGATGGTCGATGATCGCCGTCCTCCAGTAGAGCCGGATCGACGCTGCTTGAACTCGCTCACGTTCACAAGTCACCCCCCCCCCTCCACACACACGAGAGAGAGAGAGAGAGAGAAGTTGTGTTTGTCCAGCCTGCCACCTGTGGGTGATATCGGCTGTTTCCTGTGGTTGAGTGTGAGAATGATAGGAGGATTAGTTACCGGGTGGTGGATAGATTTTCGAGTAGAGTCGGAGTCGTCTTGAAGAGTTGAGTTGAGTTGATCTTGGAGTTTGAAGAGGTAGAGATGGCAGAGAAGAGTCGTTTGAGAGCCGGAGATGAAGTAGTCGAAAGAAGCTGTCAGTCCGGACGGTGCTAGATTGGGGTATGGGGTGTAGTGGGTGGGTTGGGGTTGGGTCCTCGCCATTAATGAACATTGCAAGAACACGTTGTTTTGTTTTGTTTTTTGTTTTGTAGTTATGTTTGTTTTGTTTGTTTCTTTTTTTTCTTTTTTGCTCGATTTTTCGATTGCCCGATTTTCAGTCTTTTGCCCGGCTATACATATATAGACATTTTTTTTTTTTTTTTTTCTCCTTTTTTCACAGTTGATCGATTAGGCGTGTCGTAGAAAGAAAGTGGAAGAGAAGTTCGTGTAATGCTGGATAGTCATCGTTGAGAAATGTAGTGATGTTTAGTGGAATGTTGTGTGTGTTGCAGTAATCTGTGATGTGTTGCCTGTCGGTGTTGTATTTGGTGCAATAGATGAGTATGTGTTTGATAGTGAGTGTTCGTTGACATGTTGTGCATTGTGGTCGTGGGCGTTGTAGTAAGAGGTAGGAGTGTGTAAGTGCTGTGTGTCCGAGGCGTAATCGTGTCAGAGTGCGTTCCTTGAGTCTGGTGTGTTGGTTGATGGTGTGCCAAGGTTTGTATATGGGGTGTATTTCATGAAGTTGCGTTAGTGCTGTGTCCCATGTTTGTTGTATGTGTTTGTTAAGTGCCTGTTGTATTGTGGGATAGTAGTCAGATTGTGAGAGTGGGCATGGTGTGATTTGTGGTAGTGTTGTGGCTATGTTCGCTTCCGTGTCTGCGTGTTCGTTGCCGTGTATGTTTGTGTGACTTGGTATCCATAGAAGAAGTGGTTTTTGTCGTGCGGTGAGGTTTCGGTGTATGTTCAGTATTTTCGGGATGAGTGGGTGTTTGTGTTTGGTGTATGGTGTGATGCTTTGTAATGCTGATTTGGCGTCAGTAGCTATGATGTTGTGTTCAATTTTGGTGTTATAAATGGTAGAGTAAGCCGAGAAGATTGCGTATAATTCTGCTGTGTAGGTTGATGCTGTGTCGTGCAGACGGGCACGGAGGATAACCCGCGGCGGTGCTGCATTGTGGTACAGCACCGCCGCTGTGCCCGTCTGCTGTGTATGTGATTTCGAGCCGTCAGTGTATATGATGTTGTAATTTGCATGTTGTGCTGTGAATTGGAAGAAGAGTTGGTGTATTTCTGCGTCGGTGTATGTGTGTTTTGGATGGTCTATGAGGAAGTGTGTTGCGAGTGTTTCGTGTTTCCACCATGCTGTGGGTGTTGGTAATGGTTTGGCTGTGGGTAGGGTAATGTGTAGTCTGTTTGTGTGTTGGTGGATGCGGCAGCCTATTGTGGTTTTGAGTCGTGATGTTGTCATGAGTTGATGGACACGTGTGGTGCGAAGTTTGAGGGCCTGTGTACATGGGTGTTGTGGTATGAGTTGCGTTTTGTAGTGGTATCTTAATAGTGCTTGTGTGCGTCTGTGCTGTAGTTCTGGTATGTGGTTGTATATATGTAGTGCAAGGTATGGTGAGGTGATATATGCTCCAGTGGCTATAGTTATGCATTGGCGTTGGAGGCTATCTAGACGTTTGAGGTTTGTTTTAACAGCGTTTTCGAAGAGTGGGGATCCGTATTCCAGAATTGGCCGAATGAGTGATTTGTAGAGGGTGAGAAGTGTGTTTCTATCGGATCCCCAGTGTGTGCCAGAAAGTGCTCGTAGTAGGTTGATTCTTTTTGATGCGCGTTTGTGAATGTCTAAGATGTGTAACCGAAAGGTGAGTAGGCGATCAAATGTGATGCCGAGGAACTTTGCACTGGTGACAAATGGTATGGGTGTCTGGTCTATTTTTAGTGGTTGTTCATCTGTGTGTTTGTGGTAACCGAAAAACATACATTTAGATTTGTGTGGTGCGATGTGTAGATTTAGTAGGGCGAGTTTGTTGTGTAGTTCTGTTAGTGTGTTCTGTAGTATTGCTAGTGCGTGGTTTGGTAATTTTTGTGAAGTCCAGATTACGATGTCGTCTGCGTAGATTGCAATTTTGGCCGGAAGGTTGTCGGTGATGACTGAATTTAGACCTAAAATAAAGAGAAGGGGACTAAGAACCGAACCTTGCATTAGGCCGGTTGTGGGGAATTTAGTGTCTGAAGTGTGTTGTCCTATTTTTACTTGGAAAGAGCGGTTTAGTAGATAGAAATGAAGGTAGTGTATAAGTCTGCCCTGTATGTCTATGTTGTGTAAGTGTTCTAGTAGTGCTGTGATGCTGATAGTGTCATATGCTTGTTTGAGATCCAGGAAGACGGCGACGGTGGAGCATTTCCTGGCCGCCGCTTCCTGGATGTGTGTGGTGAGATAGGTGAGGTTGTCTAGACATGAGCGATTAGGAAGAAAGCCTGATTGTATAGGAGAGATTAGTTTTTGTGTTTGAAGAATATAAAGAAGGCGTTTTTTGACTAGTCCTTCGAAGAGTTTGTGAAAACAGCTGGTTAGTGATATAGGGCGGTAAGAGTCGCATAGGGTTAAGTCAGTGCTTGGTTTAGGGATAGGGATGAGAAGAGCGTGTAACCAAGACTGTGGATATGTATGTGTTGTCCATGCGGTGTTGTATGTGTCGAGTAATGCTTGTAATGCTTGTATTGGTAGATGTTTGAAGAATGAGTAGTGTATGTTGTCTGGTCCTACGCTTGTGTTTCCTGTTTGTGCTATTGCTATTTGTAATTCTGTGAGTATAAACCTAGTGTTGTAAAGGTGTGGCCGTGTGTGTCTGATTGGGGGTGGGGGGTGTCGTGGGAGTGTGCCTGACCTAGTGTGATAGTTGTCTGCGAAAATGTTTGCTATGATTTGTGGGTCTGTGATGGTGATGTTGTTGTGTATAAGTGTGATGGCTTTAGCTGGGGGTCGTTGTCGGTGTTGAAATGTTTTGAGTAGTGTCCAGATTTCGCCGAGAGGTGTGAATCTATTAAATTGAGAGCAAAATTTATTCCAGGAGGTCTTTTTGGCTTGTTTGATGGTGCGTTTGCATAGTGCTCTGTTCAGTTTGTATGCTGTGAGTGTTTCCGGTGTGCGGTGTCGTTCGTATCTGTGTCGTGCGTGGTTCCTCGCGCGGATCGCCCGGTGGCACTCCTCGTTCCACCAGGGAGCCGCGCGAGGTTTGTGTTGCACAGACATAAGGACTGAGACAAGAGGCACGGGTGGGGCGAGGAGCGCCGGCGCCGCGACCCGCCCCCGGGAGCGGCGCGCGAGCGACTGAATGAGACTTTAGACTAGACTTAGATCTACTAATCAGCTAAACAACATTCAGTGTGGGTTCAGGACACATCGTAGTACGCTTGACCATGTTCTGACTGAACCCGGCTGTTTGTGCTGGTTTTGTGACCAGTCATACAGCGCTATATGAAGTAAATAAAAACAAACAAAAAACATGACCGTTCGGTCATGTTTTTTATAATGAAGGTGCTTTTGATACTGCATGGAGTCAGGGAATTTCGAGCAAGTTATATAACTATGGTATTGTAGGGGTGGCGGCTCTGCCGTCGATGGGGTGTTTGGGGTGTGGCGGGTGTGGGTGCGGGGGTTTGTGGGGATGGGTGGGTCGTGGGGTGGTCGGGGTGCGTGTAAGGTAGTGAGAACCCAATCTAAACTGAAATTCTGCTGATTTTTTAAAGGGCTGATCTTAACTCGGACTGCACTTTAACACGGCTGAACCTGGGATGACCACAGACTTAGACTGGGCTAAATATCGTCTTTTTATATGCCTGTATGTGTGGTGTGTTGTGTCGTGCTTCCCCGCCATCTCCACCACACATACCAAAAACCCCAACCGGCTTGGTGTTGTATGAACTACCGCCCCTAACACGAATTTATATGTGTGCGAGGTCAACGTCTTGGGAACACCATATAGGTAAGTGAGTACCACAAGCCAAATTAGAAAGAATACGTTTTATTTAGAAACTTAATCAGTATGTAATTTCTCCGGGGTTTGAATGACTTGTCCCGAGTTGGGACTTTTGGATGTTAATAGTAGTATAATTTTGTGCAATGTACCGCACGAAACATGTGCCTGTGTTTAGCCCCGAACAGCTTCCACTGGTCCCTAAAGCTACCTACTCGCATTCATTCTCCTCGTTCAATTCACATTTGCTCGCCTCATTCATTCTCTCCTTATTAATTAATTAATTGCTTGGTCCCCAAATTTGGCTACCCCAGCGGTACACAAACACATATATGGACAGACCATCGCTCTATATTTGATGGTGTGTTGGCTGAATATGTAAACCTTCCACTGCCATCATAGCTGGACTCGCCATTATTGGCAGTGTTCGTCGCCTGGATAAAGTCTTAATGCTACGAGGGGGCCATCGTACTGACTCCGAGGGCTTATACCCTCGGATGGCGGGTAGCGACAGGAGCATACACAACCTCACCTTTCCTCGCTCTCCACATATACAACCACATACCAGAACTACAGCACAGACGCACAGAAGCATTACTCAGATACCATTACAAAACGCAACTCATTAGACAGCACCCATGCACTCAGGCACTAAAAATCCGATCCAAACACAGGCACTGACTCCTGAAAAACCATCATTCAAACCTACAATAGGATGCCGCATTCACCAACACGCAAGAAGCTTACACATCGCACTCCCCACCCCAAAACCACTCCCACCGCCTAAAGCATGGTGGAAACACCAAACCCACAACACACTTCCTAATAGACAAACCAAAACGTACGTACACAGATGCAGAAATACAACAACTCTTCTTCTAATTCATATCACAATACGCAAATTACAACATCATCTACACCGACGGCTCCAAATCACACACACAACAGACGGGCTCAGCGGCGGTGCTGTATACCAGACAAGCACCGCCCCGTGTCATCCTACGTGCCCGTCTGCCGGACACAGCATCCACATACACATCAGAACTATATACAATAAATTCGGCCTATTGTACCATCTACAACACAAACATCGAACCACACGGCCATAGACGTAGCCACATAGCCACATAGCCATCATAGCCACAAACGCAAACTCAGCAATACTAAGCATAACACCCTACACCACATCAAAACACCCCCTCATCCCCAAAATACTGCACATACATAACAAACTAAACAATCGACAACAACCACTCCTCCTTTGGATACCAAGCCACACAAACATACAAGGCAACGAACATGCAGACACCGAAGCAAACATAGCCACAACACTACAACAAACCACAAACTGCCCACTCTCACAATCCGACTACTACCCCACAATACACCAGGCAATCAACAGATACATTCAACACACATGGGACAGAGCAAGAACACAACTCCACGATATACATCCAAAGCACGAACATTGGCACACCATCAATCAGAACACCAGACTCAAAGAAAGGATACTGACAAGACTTCGCATCGGACACACAGCACTCACACACTCCTACCTCATTATAAACCAACCACGACCTCAATGCACAACATGTCGCCGAACACTTACAATCAAACACATTCTCATATACTGCACCAAGTACAACAACCAAAGGTAACACATCACAAACTACTGCACCACAAATAATCTCCCACTAAAGACATAAAGACATAAAGACATAAAAGATCAGTGCAACTATGAGCCACAGGGGCCCTTCTTGGTTGCACTCTGTACACTGAACCAGTTTTCCACCAAATGCGCCAATCAACTCTCCCTGGAATACAGAAAAACAAACCCCCTATTCTTATAATGATTGTCTATGCTGTTTTTAAAGATGTTCAATGTGTTGCTACTGACAATAGTTTCTGGCAGCTGGTTCCAGTGTTCTACTACCCTGTTAGTGAAGAAAGACTGTCTTAACCTAGTCCTGCTGTGATTAACTTTAATTTTGAATTGATGACCTCTAATTGCATCATTTCTGTTAAATTCAAACAGTTCCCTGAGATAACCCTGTTCCTGACCATGAACAAATTTAAAGACCTCGATGAGATCTCCTCTCAGCCTTCTATATTTAAGTGAAAACATATTCAGTTTCTTCAATCTTTCCTCATATGCCAGGTTGCCTATGCCATTCACCATTTTCGTTGCCCTCTTTTGTACTCTCTCTAAAAGCCAACAATCTTTTTCATAACTAGGGGACCAAGCCTGGACACAGCATTCCAAATGTGGCCTGACATATGCACAGTAAAGCATCCTGATGACTTCTTCACTTTTCTATGATACATTCCTATTTATTGCCCCAAGCATTCTTAGTGCCTTCTTCCTGGCTTCTTTGGTCTGTTCTGATGCCCCCAATTTTGTGTTCAAAATAACACCTAAGTCCTTCTCCCGCTGAGTCACAGATAGTACTTGGCCATCCATCAAGTACGGAGCCTTGATATGCTGCCTACCTACATGCATGATTTTGCACTTATCAAAATTAAATTTCATTTGCCATTTTTCGGACCACTTCACAAGCTCGTCTAATTTTTTCTGCAGCAAGACCTGCTCATTGTGCCCTGTTATTGCCCTAAAGATCTTCAAATCATCCGCAAATTTCAAAACCTTACTGCTTAGGCCACATTCAATGCTATTCACATATATAATGAACAATAGTGGCCCCAGTACCGACCCCTGGGGGACTCCACTAGGAACATTTTGCCATGATGACTTCGTACCAGTTAGCATCACTCTCTGCTGTCTATCTGAAAGCCACAACTCTATCCATTTTAGGATGTTACCTGCAATACCATGGACCTGAAGCTGCATCATTAACCGTTTATCAGGTACCTTGTCAAAGGCTTTGCTAAAGTCAAGATATGCTACATCAACCTGATTTCCCTGATCAAATTGTTCTGTAGCAAAAATTAAGAAAGTCCAAGAGATTTGTGAGACACGATCGCCCTTTTCTAAACCCATGTTGAGTATCTTGAATCAATCTGTTTCCTTCGAGAAAACTAACTATTATATCCTTGATAATAGATTCAAGTACCTTGCAGACTAGGGATGTGATGCTTACTGGCCTATAGTTTTCAACTTTCCCTCTTTCTCCCTTCTTGAAAATAGGAACTACATTTGCCCTTTTCCAATCTGTTTGAATTTCATTTTGTGAAACTGATCTACAAAATATTATACTAAGTGGAATTGCCAGTTCCTTTTCTGCTTCCCGCAATACCCTAGCATAAATTCCATCAGGTCCTGCTGCCTTGTTTGGCTTTATTTTCCTGATATAATTCAAAACAACATCATTATCAATGAAATAAACATCATGTAGCTGATCACCTGTCACTGAGCTGTGGTTCACAGTTGGCAGATTAGTCACATCCTCCAACGTAAACACTGATTTAAACTGCTTGCTCAGTTCCTCAACCATCTCACCATCCTCACTCAACATAATCCCATTTACTTCCAGTGGACCAATGGTACTTGAAACTTTACTTAGCTTGTAGAAACTAAAGAACTTTTTACTGTCCCCATTACAGTTCCTAGCCAAATCCAATTCTTTTGCTCGCTTTCCTGCTCTGGTTTTCTGCTTCACAGCGTCTCTAGCTTTTTGATACAACCTTAGATTTACTATATTTGAAGCTTCCTTAAATACTCTAAATGCATCTTTCTTAGCCTTAATTGCTTTTGTCAAATCTGGTGTCAGCCATGCTGGCTTTCCTACCCTTCTTTTGCGCCTTTGCTTTTGGGGGACATGTATAATCTGAATTTCCTTCAAGTAAGATTTGAACTTTTCCCACATTTCACAGGCATTTAAATCGGAGAATTCTGTTTCCCATTTTATGGCCCTTAAAGCCGCTCTCATGCAGTCAAAGTCTGCCCTGTTAAAATTTGGAACCTTTGCCAAATTATCCTTAATTGTCCCTGCTACGTGTGCCTTGAATCTCACTATGTTATGGTCACTTCTTCCCAGAGTTTCTCCTACAGTCAAGTCTTGAACTAAATCACTTAAATCCGAGAATACAAGGTCCAAGAATGAGCCCTGCTTAGTTGGTTCTGTTACAAACTGGTGTAAGAACAGCTCCTCTTCAAGGCATTTCCTAAACATTTTACATGCTGAGGAGCCAACACCAACATTTTCATATCCTTTTATATTAAAGTCACCAAGAATAAGGCATTTCCTCTGAAAGTCTCTACTGATTTCCTGACAAATCACCTTATTGATCTCGAGTTCCTGAGAATGTGGCAAGGTTCCTGATCGGTACAAAGCTCCTATTCTCAGTTTATTGCTGTTGCCTTTTCCCACAGCAACATCAAGCCAAATGGACTCCACAGACACATTTTTTACCCCATCTGTTACTTTTTGAGAACTGAATAAGCTATTCACATAGAGCATTACACCACCCCCTTTCACTGCTGGACCCCTATTGCATGAAAACATATTGTATCCCTGGATCTCATAGTCCTGCAAGTTATCCCCAAAATACCCCTCACTGACCCATGCCTCAGTAATGCAAACAAAATCTGGTTCCTCCTCAGCAACATAACACTTGAACTCGTCAAATTTGGATCGAATACTCTGAGCATTAAGCATCATACACTGAAGAAAAGTTCCGTAACCATCTTTGGTATTTACATGTTGAGTAGCTCTACCATCTCTGGATGAGCCACCACTCTGCCCCCTTGATCTACTGCCATCCCTATTTGCTGACTGTGAGGTTCTATTGCCTATGCTGTCACTATTGGCATATCCATGAGATGGTAATGCCACTTCTTCCCTCCCCACCCCATTATCTAGTTTCCCTGAAGGACATGCTCATATACCTTACTTAACACTTGCACCCCCTTCTCGGAGAAGTGCAGGCCGTCTCTTTGATAGAGGTCCCATGAGCCATAAAACCTGCACCACTTGTCAACAAAGGTCAAACCTAACTCATTGCAGAGCCTACCTACCCTGGCATTGGCTGCCAGTGCCCTAGAGCTCCACTCAGGGGAGACTCCAGCCCTGGGCAGAATAGCCGTCACAATAACTCTGCTTTCGCTTTGCTTCAGGGTGGCTAGAAGGGCCCTGTAGTCCTGCAGCAGCTCCTCACTCCTAGCAGGACCTATGTTATTCACTCCTACCTGCACTACAACTACACTAAACTGGTTCTCACTTGTGGCCTGTGCCACCACTGGGACCAGGTCTTTGACCTTGGCACCAGGCCTGGTGATGCACCTCCTGCCTCTACGACCTTTGCAGAATACCATATATAAATGCCGCACACGAGAGTCTCCTACAACTGGTACTTTCTCCTTGCTGCTATCCTTGCTGCTATCCTGGGGGCAGTCCTCCAATGCCTGAAACCTATTCGATGTTGCTATGCCTGCCTGTTGAGCTGCTTGGCTAGGTTTCCTTCCACTCCTACCACCTGCCACCTGCCATTCACTGCCCCCTTTCTTAGGCTCACGCCTCCAAATCCTCCACCCCCTGACTTTAAACCACTGCCCCTGTGAGCTACAACTATAAATCTTCTGTTCACTAAGAGCACTTCTCTCTACAGATATCTGTGCCACCTCCACAGCAGGGGAAGCCTCAGTTACCTGGTGGCCAGCGACCACCTGGGCATAGGATGCCCCAGCTACAGACTGACCCCTACATGTTTCCTTTTCTCGGCTACCCTTTGCAGCAAGGGCAGCCCTGAGCTGGGAAAGCTCTGCCTTAAGGGCCCTAACCTCCTTCTCTAGTGCCTGTATCCTGGTTGAAACCATCCTACAGGTTGCAGCTTATTTCTAGAATTAGATTGAAAAGTAACTTGCTGCAAAATGATCTACAAAATAACAGAGCAGATAAAAATAACTGACCAAGCTTAGGTGTATGCTAGTTCCTAACTATGCAGCACTTACAAGGTAATCGCTGTGCTGAAAATTGATGGTGGTTTTTAAAGAAAGAAGAAGGCACTCGCTAAACAGCTGCCAAAAATGGAATAAATAGCTGAAAACACTGACACAGTAGACAAAGACAGATAAAAAAAAACCTATGACAAAATGGCGCTGGACAGCCTCGCTAGATTGAAATAGTATAATCTACTTGTTAAAAAATGTTTATTAGATCAAAACTATGCCAATATATGCACAGAAGTAATTGCTAAATACCTATATGCAGTTTAGTCTAGTAAACTGCCCTGTTCTGCAACGACTTATCTGGTAAGTAGGAGCTCCACAACGACGTGTTTCCACCTTGACACCTGGCGGCAACTAAACCTCACCACGCTTCTCAACATGAACACTCAACATTACACGAGTATAACTCAACACTGATCTTCCACTTCCTTTCATGAACACGCATATTGGAACAGCTGTGAAGAGGAAAAAGGAACAAAAAGAGACATGGAAAAAACACACACAAAAATATAGAAAAAGAGAGAGAGAGATGAAAAAGAAGAAGAAGATATATGTGTACGCATACATATATATAAAGGAAAAAAATTCATGCTCCCCTAAGTGTCTATATGTTTTTCAAATGTTCACTCCAAACGGCGATGACCCCCCCCCCCCCTCTGCACCCCATACCCCATGCAGCACCGTCCGGACTGGCTTCTCTTCTCGACATTCTTCACTACTGCGCCTCCTTCAACATCTGAACAACCTACAGCCTCAACTTCAAGACAGTCCATCACACCTCTACCCAACTCTACTCTGTTATCTTCAAAACTACCTAAAACTACCTCATACATAACAAACAAAACTACCTAAAACTTCAAAACTATCTAACTTCGGCACCTTCCAACAAGTCAACCTTACCTATCCTATTCCTTCTACCCCCGACTACGTCGTTCCATGCACCATAACCCACCACCACATTCATCTCCACTCTACCGGAAACAGCCGACATCACCACACGGTGGCAGGCTGGCCAAACTCACACACATCACACATCGAACTAATACCCCCGAAGTGTCTCCGTTCATCGCCCCCTCTCGCAATTAGACATCATTCAAACGCAAATCATATATGACAACATCAATATTCTAAATAATTTAGACGGCCTTGAACACTCACTACTATTACCCGAGAACGTTCAGTCCATAGGAGGACGGCTCGCAGGTCGGCTGCCTCGCTTATAAATTTACTTCATATGGCAAGTTAATCTCAGGCACATATCCAAGCATCATGAATCATTAATCATCCCTTGTATCGGGAGTACCCGTGGTACTATTCTCGTCTATCCGAGCGAAAAGCGTGGCACGTACCCCTCAGCGAGAAGTGTGGCACTCGCCCCTCAGCCCCCCCACAGGCACGGCCCGCCATTTTTGTTCTGGACGTCAATATACTGCCCTCCGTCCACCTGGTCGCTTTGGTACTTACTACGCCAGCGTCGCTCCAGGAGGGTCGTATCCCTTACGTCATCCATTGACGTTAATCCCCAAGGAGGGTCGCTGACTCGGCCATCGGCTTTTGATCTCAGTGCCATCTAGTTTATCCCGAATGTTACTCCACTGAACGCACAGCTGGAGGGTGCCACCAATTTTTTTTAACAAATTAGTTTGCACCATGGTGGGTAGCTAGGCCACAATGTTACTTCTTTAGCTCCGGTTAATGTGAGGGTCGAACGCTTTGGATGAGGGGGGGGAGTCATGGATATTGCACGCACAGTTTTCAACATGCGTACTCTCAGACCGAACGATGGTCATTTCCGCGACCCGCTCTGGCCCGGTGGTCCTGCGAGGCGGATGCTAGGATCCGATTTGTGCCCAGTATCCCTGATCGTTAGCCCAAGCTATGCCCCCTTTTCATCCCAAATATTCCTTTTCACCACTAATTATGCCCGTCAAAGGCTGAGCAGCTGCCCTGTGTCTCTGCTGGTGCGCTCAAACATTTCTCATAAAATATTTACATGTATTTACACTGCACATCAACAGGACCGGTACGCGTTCCTGGCACCCACTTTCTCCGTCTAATCCCCCATACATACATAGAGTATGTATGTATGGGGGATTAGACGGAGAAAGGTATGTATTACATACATACCTTGCCCTTCTGTACTAGGCGTGCGACGTCGGCGCCACCGGCCGTTTCGCACGTCCCTCCCCGGCTAATAACCTAGAAGTTATACTATTTGTCCCCCCCCCCCCCATAAGACGGGTCGCTCCTTTCAGCAGTGAATTAAGTTGAGGAGGAAAAAGCTGTCCTAGGAATTAGGCCGGTTTGGAAGAAGGAAGAAGGCATAGCAGACCGACGGCACTCACATTTTGCTGGTGGTTCGGTGCGTTGTCTTCTTCTTCTGGACTGCTTCGGAGACTGTTATCTCCCGAGAGAGAGAGAGAGAGAGAGGAGAGAGAGAGAGAGAGAGAGAGAGAGAGAGAGAGAGAGAGAGAGAGAGAGAGAGAGAGAGAGAGAGAGAGAGAGAGAGAGAGAGAGAGAGAGAGAGAGAGAGAGAGAGAGAGAGAGAGAGAGAGAGAGGAGAGAGAGAGAGAGAGAGAGAGAGAGAGAGAGAGAGAGAGAGAGAGAGAGAGAGAGAGAGAGAGAGAGAGAGAGAGAGAGAGAGAGAGAGAGAGATATATATATATATATATATATATATATATATATATATATATATATATATATATATATATATATATATATATATATATATATATATATATTATATATATATATATATATATATATATATATATATATATATATATATATATATATATATATATATATATATATATATATATATATATATATATATATATATATATATATATATATATATATATATATATATATATATATATAATATAGATAGAGAAAGAGAGAGAGAGAGGAGATAAGAGAGAGAGAGAGAGAGAGAGAGAGAGAGAGAGAGAGAGAGAGAGAGAGAGAGAGAGAGAGAGAGAGAGAGAGAGAGAGAGAGAGAGAGAGAGAGAGAGAGAGAGAGAGAGAGAGAGAGAGAGAGAGAGAGAGAGAGAGAGACCTTCTGTCAGGCTGCCAGCTTTTCTTCCATTCGCTCTAGCTCCGCCTCCTCTATTCTCTGGCCACTCCCAGGGCTTCGGACTGAGTTCTTGCTCTTGATTGGTTGCATTATTTGATAGCGTTGCATTATTCGCGATGTCCATCAGTGACGTATGCAAAGAATCCCAACTTGGGTGGATTTCAGGACAAAACACATGCCGACAATCATAGGTGTTGTGTTATGAGAATTATTTGGAGGGGGGAAAGTGCTACAGGATTGATGTAGGCATAAGATGTGGTTGTTTAACACGCACACCGGGGGGGGGGGCGTAATCCATCCTCTGCTCCCGTTTTTTGCGTTATTTCGTAAACGGGCGGCGATATAGTAATGCAATCTTGTGACTTTGCTAAAAACCGATAAGCGCGTCCTTGCACCAAAAATTGAAATCCGTTAGTTTTGGAAAATATAGAAACTGCGGGGTTGCCAAATCGACCGACCGAGCGGCGGCCGCCACGTGGTCAAGGTCACAAATGCTTCCTCGGTGCGGAAGCAACGGCGCGGTGTGTGGCCGGTCTCGACCACATTTAACCTCGAAGGCATTAACCTAGGGCCATTAATATCTGTACTGAAGTGAGTTCACAACATCCGTAATGTATCCTCCAAATTGTGTGCATATAGTTTCTGTAGCTTCCGAAATATTAGGGTAAGGAGCCGAATCCTCCCCTCCCCCCACCTATGCGCGGTATGTGAGAAGCGGGGCCATCGGCGGGACCATCGGCGGGGCCATCAGTGGGATCGTCCGTGGGACCATCGGCGGGATCATCTGCGGGGGCATCGGTTGGACCATCGGCGGGGCCATCGGCGCTCTCGTTCCGATCGGAGCCAACAGTTTTATGCTTTTTTGCTGCATGCCCATTTCCACTTCATATTGGGGGGGGGGGGAAGGTAAATTCGCTATTGGAGGGGTAAAACAGAACATTGAGAGGGCACATGCCCCTCCAAGAGTATACAAAACTACACCCCTGGTTATGATGACTGTTGCAAAATTCCCTGATGAAGAAAAAAATACAACGCATCTGCCTTTAATAATCTGAGGGCAGAACTCAGGCACAACAGGGCACACACAACTCAGAAGTACGCCAACTTCGTTTGCCGTCTGCCGCGGTCTCTCACCAACAGCCAGACTACAATATCAAAATGCACAAATGCATATATATGACCCTGGCACACCCCTGCAGTTGATCACATTACATCCCTGCAACCTGATGTGCAATATTTTGCTCCTTCTGTACCATTTTGCGGTTCTCTGTAGCTGTTCTAAGAAGTATTCACTCCTGATGTATCTCCGCTGTATTTCCTATATGTCTTACATGGTAAATTACGTATGTGTCGCCACTCCCCAAATAGGTACGACAGGCGTCAGACGCAATGTTAATGCGGACATCGGGGAATCTCCAGTAAATAATGAAAACAGGTAGGTTCCTGATGCCATTCGACAACTGTGAAACATGCGCCCGCGATAAGCGCGCCCGGATGCTCACTAGTGTGTGCGCGAAGAATATAGTTACAATTCATGAGACTGTCTTCATAAAATATGATGCGAAGTGCACTTATGAAAGTTAGCTTGCCTTTAAACGTCAATTTCATTGCCTCTTACAGTGATATATTGCGCATATTGTTACCTTGCGCATTGTCTTCTGGAACTATTTTCCAGCATAGACGGCGGGCCGCCGGCGGCGACGCCCGCGGCCCGCGGCCCGTTCTCGACCGCCCGCCACTCATGATATGGCGGGGCGCGGAAGCATTCCCTGAATGTTAATGGGCCCCAATGCCAAAGTTACAGGCAGATTTTCACATCGTAAACGATAGGTGATGTGCCTGGCAATTGTTCCTCCACCATTAGAGTTGAAGCCGACAGGGTTTCTCGACATTGTTTAAGAAAATTACGCTTATGGGCGTTGAATGGAAATAATGCATCTACAACCGTGAATTTCTCCTACACCAATTTGGCGTGGCAGAGCCGATGTTGCTTAATATTGTTGAATGATGGAAATGTACTTTTTTGTCGTGCCACCGTTCGGCGGCCCTACCGTTGCTCTCAGCAGCAACCGTCGGCGCTTGACATGCATCGAGCCATGCCAGAACCTCAATAATATGGGAAAGCTTCACATCAAAAGGCAAAAAATGACACCGTTAGATATTTATTTTAAAAAAAAGTAGTCGAGTATGGCACCAGAAAGCAGCTGATTTCATTCCGGTTTAATTGAGACCATTGTAATTTAATTCGCTCACGTAGAAAATCTGATATAGAATTAGAAGGAACACAATGTGATAATTCGAGACCGAAATCCCGTAATTGAGTGCAAAGCTGACAGGGTTAGATATCTATAGAAGCAGTGGAGTATGACGTCAGAAGGCAGCCGATTTTATGTCGGTTTATTTGAGATCATTGGAAATTAAGTCGCTAATGTAGAACGTCTGATATAAAATTTAAAGGAATACAAAGTTATAATTTGGGACACAAATTCTGAAATTGAGTGAAAGGTGACAGGGTTAAACCTACATGGAAGATATTCAAGATGATATAAACATGTAGCACGTGTTGCAGACTGCGAGTGGTATAGATAAGCGCCAAATATGTGGCATCCATAGATCGCGCACCTGATGTCTAGAGTTGATATCATTAGTTAGAAAGCCTCCGCTAGATTCCTCTGTTTGAGACTCCAGCGCTAGTGTTTGGTGCAGAGGGAATTTTCCATGACTGTGCATTTGTAATGCGGAAAACCCTGCATCCGTCGGCAGCGCTAAGGAGCGGGCAGTTGACTGCGTGGCAGAGGGTGTGGCCGATTGGAGCACTCTTGTTGTCGGATGTGAGGCGAGTGGAAGGTCAGTTCGTGTTTGGGCGTAGCCGTTTGTGCCATTCGTAAAACCAAGAATAGAATCTATATTCATCCGACTCATCTCTTCATTCGCAACATATGGTGCCGAAACCCGGGAGATACTCTTGCCATTGTACTGAGCAAGGTCAGTTGGTCATTCGGTGTCGGTGTAATGGCAGAGATAGATAAGCTGAAACGAAGACGAGTGGCGGCCCAAGGGTGGCTGACCCGTTCTGTAAAGAAGTTGGAGGACATTTTGAGTCGGAAGGATATACATCCAAGTGAATTACAAGATTATGCTTCGAAATTTGACAAGCGTTTGTCAGATTGGGATGAAGCAGAAGCGGCTGTTGAGATGGAACTCCCAGAGGAAGATATCTCACAAGAGATCAGTCTTGCTGGGGAAGTGAGAGATCAAGCGACGGTAGTGAGACAAAGAGCAGGCCAGTTGATCAAGAGCTTAGCGGATGATGTGGTGGCTGCTTTTGTGTCTCTGTCGTACGACCCGTCGGTTCGACATCCTAAGCTGCAGTTGCCGACATTTGGAGGTAAGGTCAGCGAGTGGACCCAATTTTGGGATTCATTCTCGGCTAGCATCGATTCAGCTGACTTGCCTAACATTACCAAATTGACATATTTAAAATCACTTCTACACAGTGAAGCAAAGAAATGCGTGGATGGCTTGGCTCTGAGCACGGAAAATTACAAAGTTACTTGCGAAATTATAATAAAAGATACATTTGGAAAGAAGGAGCAGTTTGCATTTTCTCACATTCAAGCCCTGTTGCAGCTCAGTTGTAAAGATAGCAACAAGTCTGTGAATGTAAAGAATCTGCAACATCTTCAAGATGAACTGTTAGTTCATGTACGGAGCCTTGAGAACTTGGATGTTGGTGGTGAGAAGTATGGTGCCGTCCTGAGACCATTGATCCTTTCCCGACTCCCTGAAGATTTTAGAATGGAGTGGGCAAGACAGAGTGTTGGGAAAGAAGCAAACCTGGAGTGGCTTCTCAAATTTCTGAAAAAAGAGATAGAGTGCAGATCAAGATCACAATCATTCAATTTGTCTGGGACTTCTCATGTGGTGACAGGAGGCAGTGCTAAGACGGTGCGACATCGTGATCCTGAGTCGAGAAGGCCTGGATCGAGGTTGGCGACTGCTTCGGCGCTTCCTTCTATGTCAAGATCGGGCTGTGGATTCTGTGAGCAGAACCATCTCGCAGCCAAGTGTCCAGAAATATTGAAGCTTGCTGTAGGCGATCACCCAAGTAAGATTACAAACTCTGGATTATGCTTCAGGTGCCTCAAATTTGGACATAAAGGTTTTTCGTGCAGTGCCAGATGTGAAAGGTGCAAAGGCAAACACCATTTAGTATCATGCTTCAGAGCTGATAATCTTTCACAAGGGCAAGGTAGTAGAGTGCCGCCCAGTAATCAGTCAACTGATCAGTCCGGACCAACAGGTCCTGGAAATGTGTCTGATGTTAACCTGTCTTGCACATCACGAGTAGGTGGTCATAGCATTGTTTTGCCTACCGCTAGTGTAATTGTGAAAGGCTCCAGAGGTGATATTAGGGCAACAGTTCTGTTTGATACTGCCTCGAACAGATCTTACGTGTCCTCATCATTGGTGCGAAGGTGTGCTCCTGAGTGGGTGGAGTCTAAGGAGATCAGGTACACTGCGTTTGGTGGGAGTGAATGTGGAGAAAGTCACAGAAGCGTGTTGAGGCTGCCGAGGTGCCAGTCATTTGCTCTCCACTGACTCGTCCCTCCATTCCGATAAACCTCCTGACTTCCTTTGGAAACTTAGAGCTGGCTGACCAGCCCCATGATGGAAAGTCGTTGACGATTTATATTTTGATTGGGTTGGACAACTGCTGGCGCTGATGGGCACTGGCTGTCTGCGCTCTGATGGTGGCCCTGTGGCCCAGCAGATCGTGTTTGGGTGGATTTTGTCAGGCCCATCTAGACGTCCCTCAGATATAGAAAGTCGTGTCAGCCATCAGTTGTTGATAATGACTGATGTGCATGAGTCCAGGCTCAGACAGTTCTGGGATCTGGAAGCTGTAGGTATTGGTCCTGAAGATGAGGAGTTGGAAACCAATCGTGTGCTGAAAGGCTTTGAGTCTTCTGTCTGCTTCAAGGATGACAGATATGAAGTGGAACTTCCGTGGAAGCAGAAAGATCAGCAGCCTTTTTTACAGGATAATAGGAAAGTTTCAGAAATCAGGTTGCATAGTCTAGATAGGAAGCTCGAGAAAGATCCTATCTTGAAGTCAGAGTATAATAGAGCTCTGGAGGAGCTTGAGGAAGCAGATATCATAGAAGAGGTGCCAGAAGGTGAAGTGAACACTGATGGTCTGGTGTTCTATCTTCCCCACAGGCCAGTGGTGCGTGCGTCCAGCTCAACGACAAAGGTACGACCTGTTTTTGACGTGTCTGTCCAGGGCCCCAACCTGGTCAGTCTGAATGATTGTTTAGAGACTGGTCCATCTCTCCTTCCTGATCTCACTGAAGTGTTACTTCGCTTTAGACGCTGGAGGTTCGCTGTGTCTACTGATATTCGGAAGGCGTTCTTGATGATCCGGCTTTGTGATCAGGATCAGGACGTTCACATATTATTGTGGCACCACAAAGGTCGGGTGAAGACTATGAGGTTCAAGCGTGTGACGTTTGGTGTCAAAAGCAGCCTATTTTTTGCTGGCTGCTACCTTACGTCACCATCTGAGAAGGTTTCCCCCTTCTAGAGCTATTGTTGAATAAGAGGAAAACATGTATGTTGATGATCTCCTCAGTGGAGCCGACTGTGAGGAGGAAGCATATGCTTTGTTTGCTGAAGCTAGAGATGTGCTGAGCAAAGCAGGCATGACCCTCACGAAGCTTGTCTCAAACAGTCGTGTGGTTCTCGACAAGGCTCACATTCTGTCGGGTCAAGGCGGGCTGGAGTGCCACAATGTGTTGGGAGTGGGGTGGAACCCTAATGAGGATGTGCTTTCATTTGAGGGTGTCAAAGCCCCTCCTGATGTGGCAGTGACGAAGAGGGTGATCCTCGGGTTCATAGCACGGCTGTTTGACCCACTGGGCTTGTTAACGCCCTGCATCTTAACCGTGAAGCGTCTCTTTCAAGATATCTGTTGTTTAGGGCTCGATTGGGATACACTCGTTCCAGAGGACATCCAGAAGAGATTCTTGAGATGGCTGAATGGGGTGGAATGTTTGAAACAGATCCGAGTGCCCCGCAGCTACTGTGATGTTGGGTGGAAGGATGCGTCACTCATCGAAATTCATGCCTTCGGTGATGCGTCTGAGGCGGGTTTTGGTGCAGCAGTGTATCTTTGCTGCTGAATGAATCTGAATTAAGCAAGCAAGTGCCGCCTTTGGATCCGCCGCCCCGGTAGCTCAGTTGGCTTGGGCACTGGCTTGCGCTGGTCTCCCCTGTCCTAGAAAGGCTGGGTTCGAGCCGCTTCACGCGCTTGCTTTTAGCCACTGGCTAGGAGGGTCAATTGGCAACTGGCACGATAATGTGGAAAACGCGAGCTTCCGGGGTGGTCGTGTGAATGCATTAGCGGCACGTGAAGCGTTTTGCCAAATATCTACTGTAGAACTGCAATCAATAGATCGGGTAATGCGGCCAGGGCTCAAGCAAGGTCTGTTTATCAATTGGATCCTGGTTTATAAAGCCACCCCAGCAATAATTCGAACGAAAGTTCTAAAAAGTGTAAAAGTTAGAAATTATGTTATTATTGTAGGGTAGGAGAATCCTCTGTTGACATCATAAATTCCCCTCTCCTTTCGCTACATCCTTTCCAACCGAGCTCCTTCCAACACTTCCAGCTCATTCTGTGTTGCCGAAGTCCGAAATCCACAGCGATCAAACGCTGCTTGTCTACAGAGGTCGAGCGGTGGACCGCTCACTGAACTGCCAATGTTGTTTGGCCGACTGAGGAATGCAAGGCGGGAACAGCGAAGACCCGTGTTT
Organism: Ashinkailepas kermadecensis; assembly: GCA_034440615.1. Taxonomy (NCBI): domain Eukaryota; kingdom Metazoa; phylum Arthropoda; class Thecostraca; family Neolepadidae; genus Ashinkailepas; species Ashinkailepas kermadecensis. The sequence continues at coordinate 74,826 of JAOTOM010003971.1, forward strand.
CCCACTGTATGGCTGCAGGGCAAATGGTCGCGTGACGACCACACACGCGAATCCTATGGCTCGGACACTGGCCGGTGGCGAAGCTGTCAGACTGTCACGCAACGCATAACTGTGAAACGGCGCAGCCTACCAGTAATTTTTGGTGTGCAGCGTCACAGCCTACGTTCCTAGTGAGCCAGCCATGCTAAGGGTACCCTGGCACATCCCACCGAAACCGAGTGTACCTAGCAGTGGATTCAGCACCTTCCTTCGGGATGTGATACTGATGAGATTGTCTATGGTAGCACAATGGGTATGATGGGAGGAGTTTGTAATTGTTGAGTGTATTATGCAATAGCAAGTGAATCTCTTATTAAGTCTGAACGCTTTATGAATTTGTGTGGGGTGTTCCTAGCAGTGGATTCGGCACCTTCTTTCGGGATGTGATGCAGATGAGATTGTCTATGGTGGCACGATGGGTATGATGGGAGGAGCTTGTGATTGTTGAGGGTGTCATGCGGTAGCAAGTGAGTGGTGCTAGATAGGCTGGGGTATATAGCTTCCTAGGAACTTGGGATAAGGGATTGATTGGGGTGAGAGTATGTACATTTGTAGTACCTTTTCTAGATAGGCTTAACCCAGATGGGCCCCTGTGGTTCTTATTAAGCCTTAACACTTTATGACTTTATGACTTTATAACTGGAGACATTACTTTTTTAAGTAGAGGGTTGCGTGAATTCTCGTCCTCTGACGTTTGTCAGTGATGACGTAGACGCACTCCACCCTTTGACGCCGCCATTTTCTTTCGGGAAGAATGGCCGGTGTTCGTCTCGCCGTGGATGATGATTCCGGACAATTTTCTGCGTCCGGTCTGAGGGAGAGGGAGCTACAACGCCAGAATCTTCTGGCGACGTTCTGTAATTCTTGGCAGAACGACTACATACGAAATCTGCCACACTCTGTGAGGAAATTTAAGTCTCGTGGTAGGCTCCAAACTGGATCCGTTGTTTTCATCCGAGAGGACAGCTTACCTAGGATGCCGTGGGCAATGGGCGTAGTTGAACGACTTGTTTGTTTGTTTTGTTAGGTTGGGCACTTCGGCCTGCTCAGGCCATTTCGTGCCGTGAGTGGAATGAATGAATAGTTATGTCTTGATAGTCAGTCTATAGTTCTTGAAGCAAGTTGGTTTTGCGGAGAAAAATGAAAAGTAGATTACTGAGGAATGGGTGCTGATCTCCTAATAGTGTAGGTAAAGAAAAGGGGATGTTATGTGTACGGCAGTAGTTGGTAGGTGTTTTTCTATGGTCATGGTAACGTTGACAGTGGAGGAGAATATGTGAAACTGTAAGAAGAGTGTTGCATGATGGGCATGAAGGTCGAGGTGAAGCAGTGTATATATATCGATGTGTGAGAAAAGTGTGACCTATGCGGAGCCGGGATAAAACTTTTTCTTCTTGTCTGTTTTTTTGTATGATGTGGTCCAGTTTTCGACGACAGGTTTGATGAGACGTAATTGTGTGTGGTTTGTTGTGTCAGTCCATTGTTGGTTCCTAAAATGTCGAATGTTTTGTCGTATTGTTGATTTGATGGCGTCAAAATGTGGTGGGATTTCTGTGATGTGTGGTAATTGTAATGATTGTTTGGCGAAATGATCTGCTTTCTCGTTTCCTGGGATGCCACAGTGGCTGGGCACCCACAGGAAACGGACCTTCATGCCCATCAGATGAAGTGTTTCAGTGTGTTATAAATGGAAATATGGCAATGGTGCGAAAAAGAAAGTGAAGAAAGAGATTGAAGAACAGATTTTGAGTCGGAACAAATGACGACATGGCGCATGGGGTGACAAATCGAACGGTTGCGGACATAGCGAAGGGCAGTGGGAATGGCGTGTAATTCGGCGATGAAAATAGAGGTCCCATTTGGCAAGCGATGTTGTTGTGTGTATGTACCGGAAACAATGGCATTTCCTGTGCAATTTGCGTCTTTGGATCCGTCGGTGAAAACAAAAGGAACATGATGATAGCGAGAACGAAACTGGTGGAATTTTTGTTTGGCGTATTCTGGACAAAGCTGTGATTTTGGAGTGGTGGTGAGATAGACAATATGTCTCTCAGCCATCTGCCACGGTGGTGTAGTTGGTGAAGAGAGAGCTGTAATATGTGGAATGTTGTATTGGAGCTGTGTAGAAAATGTTTTAATGCGTGAAGCTATGGTAAGCCCGGTTCGCTTTTCGGCGGGACCTAAATATTCGTGGTGTAGATTTGGGAGAATTTGTAAAGATGCGTGTGTGGGGTGGTGTTCTCTAAATTGAATTTTTGCGGCGTATCGGAGTGTTTGTTCAATTCTTCGGAGACCTAATGGTGGAATTCCTGATTCGGTTTGTAAAGAAGTAATGGGAGACGTGGTCATTGCACCGAGTGCTATGCGAATGAATTTATTTTGTAAGATGTTCAAAAGCTTCAAAGCGGTGGTACTGCCACTTGCGTAAACTATGGAGCCATATTATATGATGGGAAGAACCAAGGATTTGTATAATTATAATAGCGTGTGACGATCGGATCCGAATGATGAAGACGTAATACAGCGAAATAAGTTGAGTCTGTGAAAACATTTGGCCTGGATGTGTTTGACGTGCTGGTGCACGGAAAGCTTGCGATGGAAAATAACACCAAGAAATTTGAACGAATTTACAAAATGTTTGTCAGTGTTTCCGAGGTGAAGTGGTGTATCTGGATTTGGGCACGGAATTGATTTGCTGAATATCATTGTGTCAGATTTGGGAGCTGGAAATGTGAAACCGTATTTGATGGACCATTGGTGTATCCGGTCAAGTGCGTTTTGTAATCTAATTAAACAATGATCATAATTTTTGCCGGAACACCAAATCGCACTATCGTCCGCAAACAGCGAGTATGATAGATTGCCAGGCATGTTATCGAAAATGTCATTAATGATGATGTTGAATAATACTGGTGAAATACAACTCCCCTGAGGTAATCCGTTCTGTAGAAAACGTGGATCGGAAATCGCTGACCTGCACCGGAGATGAAAATGACGGGAACCAGACAGAAATCCTATCAAATAATGAGCTAAATTTCCTTTGACGCCGAAGTGAAGAAGTTTGGAAATTAATGCCGGTTTGTATACCATATCATATGCTTTACTAATGTCTAAAAATACTGCAATGGTGTGTTCGTGTTTTTTTTTATAACCAAGGCGTATGTCAGTTTCTAATCGAATGAGATGATCTATTGTACTATGGCCATGACGAAAACCGCATTGAATTGGAGATAACAGATTATTTGTTTCTAAGTACCAGGTCAGTCTTTTTACAATCATACGTTCTAAAAGTTTTCCTAGACAACTGGTGAGAGCGATGTGTCGGAAATTATTGGGGTTGCTGTGGTTTTTGCCGGGTTTTGGAATAGGGATGATGAGGGCTTCCTTCCAGGTTTCGGGGAAAGTATGGCCAGACCATAATGCATTAAATGTTTGTAAGATACAATGTTTTGTGTCGGTGGATAAATGTCGGAAAAAGGAATAATGTAAATTGTCGGGACCTACAGAAGTATTACCGGCTGAGGAAATTGCAGTATCTAGTTCTGAAACTTGAAATGGGATATTGTATGTTTCAGTGTTGTCCGAATCGAATTGTGCCAAATCGGTGTGAAATGTGTGTTGTGCATTTTGGAGAAATTCCGGTCTGTAGTTGTTGTCAGACCTATTGTGAGCCATGGTGTCCGCTATTGTATTTACTATTGTTTGTGGGTCTGTAATTGTGGTGTTTTGAATTTTGAGTGCCGGGAGTGATTCAAATAGAGTGCGTCCTGATAATCGGCGAATTAACTGCCAAATTTTGCTTAAAGGTGTTCGAGAGGTGATTTGTTGTAGATAAAGTGACCATGAACGGCGACGAGCTTCGCGAATGATGCGGCGTGTCTTTGCACGTTCATAATTACGGCTGACTAAATTTTGTTGGTCGGGATGACGTAAATATTTTCTAAATGCTCTCTTTCTTGCGGCTATTGCTCGGGAAACTTCTATCGACCACCAGGGGACTGGTGTTCTTTTTGTGAAAGGTTGCGTTAGTGGAATGGCGGTGGAAGCTGCTTCGATAAGTGTTTTGGTAACTTGGTTGATGTTTTCGACGGGAGAAATGTTGGGGTTGTATTGAATATGTGAAAGTTCCTGAAAAGTTGTCCAATCGGCCTTCGAGATTTTCCAGCGAGGGACAAAACTTGGTGTCGTATCTGCCGCAGTTGAAAATGTGGGTGTTAATTTAATGGGGTAATGATCGCTGGCATGAATATCAGTGTCTATGGTCCAATCATAATCATTGGCCAAAGTCGGAGAGCATATTGATAAATCAATAGCTGTTTCTGTATAATGTCCAAGGTGAAAAAAGGTTGGTTCTCCGGTGTTCAGTAATACTAAATTATGTCGGTCTAAAATTTGTTCAGTCGGTCTAAAATTTGTTCAATGATGCGGCCGCGAGTGTCTGGAAGTGTGCGTGTTCTATCCCACGCTGGGCTATGGGCATTAAAATCGCCGAGTAATATGAAAGGATTCTTGAATTGTGTTATCAGGTTGTCTAAGTGTATCAAAATGTTTGTGTTATCTGTTTGTGGTGGAATATAAAGGGAACATACATCCACATTCCTACCATGCAAACGCAAAGTACAAGCTACGGCTTGCAAAGGTGAATTCAGTGTAATTTGTATATGTGTAAAATCATTGTTGATGTACAGTGCTGTACCGCCACTGCGATGTGGTCCACGGACCTCATCGTGACGGTACAGTGAGTAATTTGAAAGATTGAAATTATATGTATCGGTGGGTAAGAACCAGGTTTCCTGAAGAGCGATGAGAATAGGGGTGATAATACTAAAGAAAGCTTTCATTCCGGCCCATTTGGATAATAAACTATGGCAATTCCATTGTACAAATACAGACATTGGGAGAAATATTATTGTTTGTGTGCACCTTTCGGTGCGGGCCTCATCCATGCGTGGAGGTCAGGCGGGCGTGTTGTTTGATGTCGGACGGCTGCACCCGAGCCGTCCGGTTGGTCAGTGACCTTGGCGGCCGACTCTCGGCCGCACACCACTGCTGCTGGGGATGCCCGCCGGCTGGGAGCCGGTCGGGTCACGTGGTCGCCGGCCTGCACCGGTCGCCGAGCCACGGAAGTGGCACGCATCTCCCCGGCAGCCGAATGGCTGCGGGGTCTGGAATTCCTTGTGGAATTTGTTGGCGTTTGTTTGGTCGGAATGGTCTGTGTGTTGGGAGCCGCGGTGGTTCGTGTCGGAGTGGTCTGAGTGTTGGGAGCCAGGGTGGGTGGTGTCGGTGTGGTCAGTGGAGTAAGTTTTTTAAGTGGAGCTAAACCTGGAATAATATCTGTTTGCATCGAGATGGAAGTAGTGGTGACGCGACGTGTGGGGGTAGCAACGGTGGCCGCCTGAGCGTACGTTTTCGCGGATGGGAAGGTGGCCTCGACAGACCGTCGGGCCTGGGGGTATGACACCCCGGTCGTGGCCTTCACAGCGCATACCTCCTTCTCCTTGCGCCAAACTGGGCATTGATTGGAAGTGGTGAGGTGATCGGATGTGTTGCAGCTGAGGCAGTGGGCAGGCTTGGAGCAGGTGGAGTCAGGATGAGGTGTTTCTCCGCATTTGGGGCACCGGGCGGACTGGCGACAAGTTTTACTGCCATGGCCGAAGCGCTGACAGTTCAAACAGCGGAGAGGATTAGGAATAAAGACACGGACTTGGAATCGTAGGTATCCGGCGACTAGGGTCTTGGGAAGATTGGTAGAATGGAAGGTAAGGACAAGGAGGCTCGTATCACGTTTCTGACCGTCTTTAAAGGAGGTGATTCGATGGACGTGGGTCACCCCCTCCGGCCTGAGCTCCGTCTGGATTTCCGCTTCAGTCATGAAGCGGAGATCCGGCGCGAAGACGGTGCCCTTGGTGGTGTTGCGGTTGGAGTGTAGGGTAATGGTGACGGATTTACCACAAAATGTGGTGGTACGGAGGAGGGCTTTGGTCTGGGCTCGGGTTTGGGTTTTGATGACAAGGGTTCCGTTGGCAGGGGCTTCAATGTCGGGATTGGCTAGGGAGCAGATGGCAAGGAGTTGTTTAGTCGGCCAGAAAACGTTGATACGGCGGAAGGAAACGGATTCCTCGACAGGCTTGACTACAATGTAAGAGCCTGCACTGTCCAGGTAGGGTTCAATGGGCTGGATGGGTTCAGGTTGGGAGGGCGTGGTCTGGTTCGAGCGTGGGTCAGCGGCGTGAAGAGTGATGGTCTGGTCTGGATTCTGAGGCGAGACCGAGGTCTTGGGACGAGCAGGGTTCGGCGAGGTGCAAAGGGCGTCCATGGCGTCATCAAGGGGAATTGTCCGGCGCGGTTCATCAATGGTCGAATTCAGTGAGGGAACATCGGAGGCCAAGTCCGTGTTCGTGCGATGGTCGTCGGGTGTGGTCCGCGGAGGAAATTCAGAATCAGAGTCCTGTGGCGAGCTGGGGTCGGTGCCTTTCTTCCTCTTTTTCCCCATCACGGGGAAAACCACCCTACCAAACGAAATCTAAATAAACACACAGAACAAAGGGAACGAAAATACGACGATGACGAAAACGGGTGGGGTGACGGGTGTCACCCCACTAGAAAAGAAATGAGAAAAGAGCGACGGGTGTCACCCCACGAAAATGAAAAATAGGAAACTGCAATAACAAGCAGTGAGAAAGCAGCGGAGTGATCAGCCGGCTCTGGACCAACCTATAGACGAGTTGAAGGTGCAGAGTGGTCTAGAAGTTGGTGATGAAGGGTAGCAAGAAGTCTGAAGTGAAGATGGTGAGTTGATGGCAGGCTGGTCTTGCGAGACACGTCCACTACAGCACTAAACACCACGAGCAACGAGCGACGACTTGATGGCGCGAGAGTCAATCGGCAACTGAGTTGAACGACTTGTTTGTTTGTTTGGTTGGGCACTTCGGCCTGCTCAGGCCATTTCGTGCCGTGAGTGGAATGAATGAATAGTTATGTCTTGATAGTCAGTCTATAGTTCTTGAAGCAAGTTGGTTTTGCGGAGAAAAATGAAAAGTAGATTAATGAGGAATGGGTGCTGATCTCCTAATAGTGTAGGTAAAGAAAAGGGGATGTTATGTGTACGGCAGTAGTTGGTAAGTGTTTTTCTATGGTCATGGTAACGTTGACAGTGGAGGAGAATATGTGAAACTGTAAGAAGAATGTTGCATGATTGGCATGAAGGTCGAGGTGAAGCAGTGTATATATATCGATGTGTGAGAAAAGTGTGACCTATGCGGAGCCGGGATAGAACTTTTTCTTCTTGTCTGTTTTTTTTTGTATGATGTGGTCCAGTTTTCGACGACAGGTTTGATGAGACGTAATTGTGTGTGGTTTGTTGTGTCAGTCCATTGTTGATTCCAAAAATGTCGAATGTTTTGTCGTATTGTTGATTTGATGGCGTCAAAATGTGGTGGGATTTCTGTGATGTGTGGTAATTGTAATGATTGTTTGGCGAAATGATCTGCTTTTTCGTTTCCTGGGATGCCACAGTGGCTGGGCACCCACAGGAAACGGACCTTCATGCCCATCAGATGAAGTGTTTCAAGTGTGTTATAAATGGAAATATGGCAATGGTGCGAAAAAGAAAGTGAAGAAAGAGATTGAAGAACAGATTTTGAGTCGGAACAAATGACGACATGGCGCATGGGGTGACACATCGAACGGTTGCGGACGTAGCGAAGGGCAGTGAGAATGGCGTGTAATTCGGCGATGAAAATGGAGGTCCCGTTTGGCAAGCGATGTTGTTGTGTGTATGTACCGGAAACAATGGCATTTCCTGTGCAATTTGCGTCTTTGGATCCGTCGGTGAAAACAAAAGGAACATGATGATAACGAGAACGAAACTGGTGGAATTTTTGTTTGGCGTATTCTGGACAAAGCTGTGATTTTGGAGTGGTGGTGAGATAGACAGTATGTCTCTCAGCCATCTGCCACGGTGGTGTAGTTGGTGAAGAGAGAGCTGTAATATGTGGAATGTTGTATTGGAGCTGTGTAGAAAATGTTTTAATGCGTGAAACTATGGTAAGCCCGGTTCGCTATTCGGCGGGACCTAAATATTCGTGGTGTAGATTTCGGAGGATTTGTAAAGATGCGTGTGTGGGGTGGTATTCTCTAAATTGAATTTTTGCGGCGTATCCGAGTGTTTGTTCAATTCTTCGGAGACCTAATGGTGGAATTCCTGATTCGATTTGTAGAGAAGTAATGGGAGGCGTGGTCATTGCACCGAGTGCTATGCGAATGAATTTATGTTGTAAGGTGTCCAAAAGCTTCAAAGCGGTGGTACTGCCACTTGCGTAAACTATGGAGCCATATTCTATGATGGGAAGAACCAAGGATTTGTATAATTGTAATAGCGTGTGACGATCGGATCCCCGAATGATGAAGACGTAATACAGCGAAATAAGTTGAGTCTGTGGAAACATTTGGCCTGGATGTGTTTGACTAGCTGGTGCATGGAAAGCTTGCGATCGAAAATAACACCAAGAAATTTGAACGAATTTACAAAATGTATGTCAGTGTTTCCGAGGTGAAGTGGTGTATCTGGATTTGGGCACGGAATTGATTTGCTGAATATCATTGTGTCAGATTTTGGAGCTGGAAATGTGAAACCGTATTTGATGGACCATTGGTGTATCCGGTCAAGTGCGTTTTGTAATGTAATTAAACAATGATCATAATTTTTGCCGGAACACCAAATCGCACTATCGTCCGCAAACAGCGAGTATGATAGATTGGCAGGTATGTTATCGAAAATGTCATTAATGATGATGTTGAATAATACTGGTGAAATACAACACCCCTGTGGTAATCCGTTCTGTAGAAAACGTGGATCGGAAATCGCTGACCTGCACCGGAGATGAAAATGACGGGAACCAGACAGAAATCCTATCAAATAATGAGCTAAATTTCCTTTGACGCCGAAGTGAAGAAGTTTGGAAATTAATGCCGGTTTGTATACCATATCATATGCTTTACTAATGTCTAAAAATACTGCAATGGTGTGTTCGTGTTTTTATAACCAAGGCGTATGTCAGTTTCTAATCGAATGAGATGATCTATTGTACTATGGCCATGACGAAAACCGCATTGAATTGGAGATAACAGATGATTTGTTTCTAAGTACCAGGTCGGTCTTTTTACAATCATACGTTCGAAAAGTTTTCCTAGACAACTGGTGAGAGCGATGGGTCGAAAATTATTGGGGTTGCTGTGGTTTTTGCCAGGTTTTGGAATAGTGATGATGAGGGCTTCCTTCCAGTTTTCGGGGAAAGTATGGCCAGACCATAATGCATTAAATGTTTGTAAGATACAATGTTTTGTGTCATTGGATAAATGTCTGAAAAAGGAATAATGTAAATTGTCGGGACCTACAGAAGTATTACCGGCTGAGGAAATTGCTGTATCTAGTTCAGAAACTTGAAATGAGATATTGTATGTTTCAGTGTTGTCCGAATCGAATTGTGCCAAATCGGTGTGAAATGTGTGTTGTGCGTTTTGTAGAAATTCCGGTCTGTAGTTGTTGTCAGAGCTATTGTAAGCCATGGTATCCGCTATTGTATTTACTATTGTTTGTGGGTCTGTAATTGTGGTGTTTTGAATTTTGAGTGCCGGGAGTGATTTAAATGGAGTGCGTCCTGATAATCGGCGAATTAACTGCCAGATTTTGCTTAGAGGTGTTCGAGAGGTGATTTGTTGTAGATAAAGTGACCATGAACGGCGACGAGCTTCGCGAATGATGCGGCGTGTCTTTGCACGTTCATAATTACGGCTGACTAAATTTTGTTGGTCCGGATGGCGTAAATATTTTCTAAATGCTCTCTTTCTTGCGGCTATTGCTCGGGAAACTTCTATCGACCACCAGGGGACTGGTGTTCTTTTTGTGAAAGGTTTTGTTAGTGGAATGGCGGTGGAAGCTGCTTCGATAAGTGTTTTGGTAACTTGGTTGATGTTTTCGACGGGAGAAATGTTGGGGTTGTATTGAATATGTGAAAGTTCCTCAAAAGTTGTCCAATCGGCCTTCGAGATTTTCCAGCAAGGGACAAAACTTGGTGTCGTATCTGCCGCAGTTGAAAATGTGGGTGTTAATTTAATGGGGTAATGATCGCTGGCATGAATATCAGTGTCTATGGTCCAATCATAATCATTGGCCAGAGTCGGAGAGCATATTGACAAATCAATAGCTGTTTCTGTATTATGTTCAAGGTGAAAAAAGGTTGGTTCTCCGGTGTTCAGTAATACTAAATTATGTCGGTCTAAAATTTGTTCAATGATGCGGCCGCGAGTGTCTGGAAGTGTGCGTGTCCTACCCACGCTGGGCTATGGGCATTAAAATCGCCGAGTAATATGAAAGGATTCTTGAATTGTGTTATCAGGTTGTCTAAGTGTATCAAAATGTTTGTGTTATCTGTTTGTGGTGGAATATAAATGGAACATACATCCACATTCCTACCATGCAAACGCAAAGTACAAGCTACGGCTTACAAAGGTGAATTCAGTGTAATTTGTGTATGTGTAAAATCATTGTTGATGTACAGTGCTGTACCGCCACTGCGATGTGGTCCACGGACCTCATCGTGACGGTACAGTGAGTAATTTGAAAGATTGAAATTATATGTATCGGTGGGTAAGAACCAGGTTTCCTGAAGAGCGATGAGAATAGGTGTGATAACACTAAAGAAAGCTTTCATTTCGGCCCATTTAGATAATAAACTATGGCAAATCCATTGTAAAAATACAGACATTGGGAGAAATATTATTGTTCGTGTGCACCTTTCGGTGCGGGCCTCATCCATGCGTGGAGGTTAGGCGGGCGTGTGGTTTGATGTCGGACGGCTGCACCCGAGCCGTCCGGTTGGTCGGTGACCTTGGCGGCCGACTCTCGGCCGCGCACCACTGCCGCTGGGGATGCCCGCCGGCTGGGAGCCGGTCGGGTCACGTGGTCGCCGGCTTGTACCGGTCGCCGAGCCACGGAAGTGGCTCGCGTTTCCCCGGCAGCCGAATGGCTGCGGGGTCTGGAATTCCTTGTGGAATTTGTTGGCATTTGTTTGGTCGGAATGGTCTGTGTGTTGTTTGGGTCGGTGGTTGTGTCGGAGTGGTCTGAGTGTTGGGAGCCAGGGTGGGTGGTGTCGGTGTGGTCAGTGGAGTAAGTTTTTTAAGTGGAGCTAAACCTGGAATAATATCTGTTTGCATCGAGATGGAAGTAGTGGTGACGCGACGTGTGGGGGGGGAGCAACGGTGGCCGCCTGAGCGTACGTTTTCGCGGATGGGAAGGTAGCCTCGACAGACCGTCGGGCCTGGGGGTATGACACCCCGGTCGTGGCCTTCACAGCGCATACCTCCTTCTCCTTGCGCCAAACTGGGCATTGATTGGAAGTGGTGAGGTGATCGGATGTGTTGCAGCTGAGGCAGTGGGCAGGCTTGGAGCAGGTGGAGTCAGGATCAGGAGTTTCTCCGCATTTGGGGCACCGGGCGGACTGGCGACAAGTTTTACTGCCATGGCCGAAGCGCTGACAGTTCAAACAGCGGAGAGGATTAGGAATAAAGACACGGACTTGGAATCGTAGGTATCCGGCGAGTAGGGTCTTAGGAAGATGGTAGAATTGAAGGTAAGGACAAGGAGGCTCGTATCATGTTTCTGACCGTCTTTAAAGGAGGTGATTCGATGGACGTGGGTCACCCCCTCCGGCCTGAGCTCCGTCTGGATTTCCGCTTCAGTCATGAAGCGGAGCTCCGGCGCGAAGACGGTGCCCTTGGTGGTGTTGCGGTTGGAGTGTAGGGTAATGGTGACGGATTTACCACAAAATGTGGTGGTACGGAGGAGGGCTTTGGTCTGGGCTCGGGTTTGGGTTTTGATGACAAGGGTTCCGTTGGCAGGGGCTTCAATGTCGGGATTGGCTAGGGAGCAGATGGCAAGGAGTTGTTTAGTCGGCCAGAAAACGTTGATACGGCGGAAGGAAACGGATTCCTCGACAGGCTTGACTACAATGTAAGAGCCAGCACTGTCCAGGTAGGGTTCAATGGGCTGGATGGGTTCAGGTTGGGAGGGCGTGGTCTGGTTCGAGCGTGGGTCAGCGGCGTGAAGAGTGATGGTCTGGTCTGGATTCTGAGGCGAGACCGAGGTCTTGGGACGAGCAGGGTTCGGCGAGGTGCAAAGGGCGTCCATGGCGTCATCAAGGGGAATTGTCCGGCGCGGTTCATCAATGGTCGAATTCAGTGAGAGAACATCAGAGGCCAGGTCCGTGTTCGTGCGATGGTCGTCGGTTGTGGTCAGCGGAGGAAATTCAGAATCAGAGTCCTGTGGCCAGTTGGGGTCGGTGCCTTTCTTCCTCTTTTTCCCCATCACGGGGAAAACCACCCTACCAAACGAAATATAAATAAACACACAGAACAAAGGGAACGAAAATACGACGATGACGAAAACGGGTGGGGTGACGGGTGTCACCCCACTAGAAAAGAAATGAGAAAAGAGCGACGGGTGTCGCCCCACGAAAATGAGAAATAGGAAACTGCAATAACAAGCAGTGAGAAAGCAGCGGAGTGATCAGCCGGCTCTGGACCAACCTATAGACGAGTTGAAGATGCAGAGTGGTCTAGAAATTGGTGGTGAAGAGTAGCAAGAAGTCTGAAGTGAAGATGGTGAGTTGATGGCAGGCTGGTCTTGCGAGACACGTCCACTATAGCTGTTAGCACGACACACCACGAGCAACGAGCGACGACTTGATGGCGCGAGAGTCAACCGGCAACTGTGAGTTGAACGACTGCAACCCAACTCTGATGAAGCAATCAGAGCTGTAGATGTCCGGGCGGCGGAAGGAGTCCGTACACGACATGTGCAGCGCCTACATGACTTAGAGGTGCTGGAGTAAGGAAACTGTATCCTGCTGGTTGTTGATGTACAGCGAAATGTTGTTTTGATGTTCGTTGCCCAATGACATGGTGCGATTCGAACTGTAAATAGGATGTACGTGCCTGTTGAAAAATGACGAGGAGTTATGGCGTACTCATTTACAACTATGGATATGTGACTGTGAGCTGGTCGTGTTAGGTTTCTTGCGATTTGCGCTGGTCTTTGCTTGGTATCCTCATGTTTGTGTTCGTGTTGGAGAAGGAATATGGTACATCCCTTTGTCCAGCATGGGGAGGAGGATGTTGCAGACTGCGAGTGGTATAGATAAGCGCCATCTATGTGGCATCCATAGATTGCGCACCTGAGCTCTAGGGTTGATACCATTAGTTAGAAATCCTCCGCTAGATGCCTCTGTTTGAGACTCCCGCGCTAGTGTTTGGTGTCGAGTGAATTTTCCATGACTGTGCATTTGTAATACGGAAAACCCTGCACTCGTTGGCAGCGCTAAGGAGCGGGCAGTTGACTGCGTGGCAGAGGGTGTGGCCGATAGGAGCACTCTTGTTGTCGGATGTGAGGCGAGTGGAAGGTCAGTTCGTGCTTGGGCGTAGCCGTTTGTGCCATTCGTAAAATCAAGAATAGAATCTATATACATCTGACTCATCTCTTCATTCGCAACAGCACGTTCAATTGTCGTTCAACAGAACATTGGAAATTGTCAGCACATCACGCAGAAGATGTATGACGCGTTTTTATTACCAGATGTTAAGTGGCCAATTGCTCCAATTTTACTTTAAGGGCAAAGTTACAGTGTGAAATGATTTGATAATAAAACTAACTACACATCATAAGTGAGCTTGTTTCAATGTTCTTGAAATCTGACCATTGGAAATTACTTGCACCTCCTCCAGGAACTAGAATATAGCATGAATCATAGCAAGCCCGCTCTGGTGGTATTCCTTCATAAACCCACCACCAGAGCGGCGCCACCGGTATTATGTCCGCTCAAGACGCCTGACGACGTGACAGCGAAATAGGCAAAACAGTCATTATAGTACAAGTCACGGAAAATATAAAAGAAGGTATTTTATCCCATGTGTAGCGGAAAATATATTCGCAAATAATAATTCACCATTATGATGATTTGGCAGAGGGTGATGGGTCATAACCATGTTGTAGCCCTGGGAAAAAGACGAGGATGTGCACAAAAGGTAAGTTTCGAAACTCAACATTTTAACGTCTGCAGCGCGGCGGCCCTGCCAGCGCCGGGGGCTTCTGCTAGGGACGAATTCAGGAATCATCATAGGGAATTTGTCTGAAGGGGCGCGTTTCTTTGGAGGGGCGCCACTGCGAAAGTACTCCGAGACATGGACGGATACAGGGGTGACGCTGAATGCATATGCTCCCATTGAAATTGGCGCCCCTTCGGTGGGCGGAAAAGGCTCCACTCCGGGAAAGCTCGAGTGCATCTCCATCGAATTTTTCAGCCAGAGACGCCCCTCTAAGAGTAAAAGGCATCCTTGCAGTGTGCTCGAGTGCATCCCCCTCGAGTTATTCAGCCAGAGGCTCTCCTTGGAAGGAAAAGGCCCCCATCCAGTGTGTTTGAGTGAACCCCTCGACTTTTTAGCCAAAGGCTCACCCTGGAAGGTAAATACACCCCTCCAGGGAGGCCCGAGGGCAACCCATCATCAATGCTTTTTTTTCAGCTAGAGGTGCCCCTCCAGAGACCAAGTTCCCCTCATGACAATTTCTGAACCCGCTCCTGCATGGAGGACTGTCTTTTCCTTCCGAGGGAGCCTCTGGCATAACAAATTCGAGGGGATTCCATTCGAGCACACTGGAGAGGTGCCTTCTTCTCTCGGAGGGGCGCTTCTAAGTAAAAAATATATAGGGGTTCACTCGAGCCTTCCCAGGTGGGCGCCTTTTCCCGGCCGGAGGAGCGGCCACCTTCCATGGGAGGGAGACGCATGCCCCCAGTTCCCTTCCCCCTGTATCTGCCCCTGACTTCTGCATCTACAAGCCAGCAGCTGGCCACGTTCAGGCTGTCAGTTTTCTCCTTCCTCCGGATAAGACAGACCTCTAACCGACGAAGCAGGACTGTGCGGTTCAGGTGGCTGGAATCCAAGAAGACAGCACCAAGTTCGACCAGCTGGTGGCAAACATTTCTGTGTTGATCACCACGCAGGTGCGGATATTATCAGGCCCAGACGTCCAGGTTCGTGGCCCATGTTGATGCACTGATGCGTAGGTTAGCGCAATCGCGAGCGGCCCTCCTGGAAGCCCTATTGCCCCGCCAGCAGCTCGGAGACCGGAAGCCGTTCCAGTTGCTCCTGCGGATGCAATCCGAACTGGGTACAGCAGGAGATGCCCCACACGACCGTGAGCTGTTGACTATATTTTCCACTGCTGCCGCAGGCAGCTTGGCCAGCGTTATCGCAGAGGAAGCTCCTCTGGGCTAACTGACTGTCGCAGCTGACAAATTATTGGAAGCCTCGGCTTCAGGCCTGATGTCAGCAACGGCGGACGGATACCCAGCAGCGCAGACGGTGCCGGTCGGCGCAGTGTCTCCGGATACTCAGCAGCGCAGACGGTGCCAGTCGGCGCAGTGTCTCCGGATACTCAGCAGCGCAGACGGTGCCAGTCGGCGCAGTGTCTCCGGATACTCAGCAGCGCAGACGGTGCCAGTCGGCGCAGTGTCTCCGGACGCCAGTACGCTGGCCACATTACATGGTATAGTCGCGACGTTAACGGTGGCAATCAGTCACCCGGAAACCGTCCTGAGTGACAGGTCACCTGTGTGAACAAGCGGACACCACTAGTTCCATGGCCATCGGTGGAACTATCGGCGGGGCCATCGGTGACACCATCTGCGGGGCAATCGGCGCTCCCGCTCCGATCGCAGTCCGCAGTTGTTGTTTTTTTGGTGCATGCCCATTTCCATTTCATATTGGGGGGGGATTCATAAAGTCATAAAGTCATAAAGTGTTAAGGCTTTATAAGAGCCACAGTGGCCCATCTGGGTTGAGCCTTTCTATAAAAGACACTAGAAATGTACACACTCACCCCAATCAATCCCTTATCTCAAGTTCCTAGGGAGCTATATATCCCAGCATATCTAGCACCATTCACTTGATATTGCATACACACTCAACAATTATACACTCCTCCAATCTTACCCATCGTGCTACCATAGCCAATCTCATCAGTATCACATCCCGAAGGTAGGTGCTGAATCCACTGCTAGGTACACCCTATATAAAGTTATAAAGCGTTTAGACTTAATAAGAGACCCAAGGGCCCATCTAGTTAAGTCCGTAAATTAAAGATACCATAAGCCTGGTAAGAAGACCCACCCAAACCATCCCACATCCTGAAGAAACCAGTCCATCAATATCCCACACACCTATCAATGCCTATCTACCCTAACTATTGTAAGGAAGCTTACATTCTTTCGGTATGCAACTTTCAATATTTTCATACCCGACCAGGCCGCAAGACGCCCGGGCAGATCCCAGCCACCAGCTGTCCTTTCTCACTGCGTGCTTTTGTTTAATACGCCCGACTGAACCCGACCAGCGCGCACCTGTGCGGATCAATGGCGGGAGCGAAAACTCTGGAACAATTAAGCGCCGAACCCGGGTTAATCATCTCGTTCTGTCCCGCTACCCCGTCCCAACCAGTCAACAACAAGAATGTTTTGATGGAAAGCCGGTCCCTATCAATATCAGTTCGCCGCCAGGTGTCAAGGTGGAAACACGTCTGTGTGGAGCTCCTGCTTTCCAGATAAGTCGTTGCAGAACCGGGCAGTATACTAGGCTTAACTGTGGATAGGTATTTAGCAATTACTTCTGTGCATATATTTGCATAGTTTTATCTCATAAGTTTCTTTTTTAGCAAGCAGATTATAATATTTACACCTAGAGACTCTGCCCAGCGCCATTTTGTGCATTCTGTATGTCTTTGTCTAGTGTGTCAGTGTTTTCAGCTTTTTATTTCATTTTTGGCAGTTATTCAGTGAGTGATTTCTTCTTTCTTTAAAACCACAGTCAACTTTCTGCACAGTGATTACCTTGTAAGTGCTGCATAGTTAGGAACTAGCATACACCTAAGCTTTGTCGGTTATTTCGCTCTGCTCTGTTATTTGGTAAATCATTTTGCAGTAAGTTACTTTTCAATCTCAATCTAGGAATAAACTGCAGCCTTTAGGATGGTTACTACCAGGATGCAGGCACTAGAGGATGAGGTTAGGGCCCTTAAGGCAGAGCTTTCCAAGCTCAAAGCTTCCCTTGTTTCACAGGGCTGGCCAGAAAGGGTAGCATGTAAGCGGCAGTCTGTAGCAGGGGCATCCTATGCCCAGGTGGTCACAGGCCACCAGGTAACTGTAGCTTCCCCTGCTGTGGAGGTGGCAGGGAGATCTGAAGAGAGAAGTGTTCCTAGTGAACAGAAGATTTCTAGTTGTAGCTCACAGGAGGGGCAGTGGTTTAAAGTCAGGGGTGCAGGATTTGGAGGCGTGAGCCTAAGCAAGGGGGCAGTGAGTGGCAGGTGGTAGGTGGTAGGAGTGGGAAGCAACCTAGTGAAGCAGCTCAACAGGCAGGAGTAGTAACATCCAATAGGTTCCAGGCATTGGAGGACTGCCCCCAGGATAGTGATAGCAGCAAGGAGAAAGTGCTAGTCGTAGGAGACTCTCGTGTGCGGCATTTAGATAGGGTATTCTGTA
Organism: Ashinkailepas kermadecensis; assembly: GCA_034440615.1. Taxonomy (NCBI): domain Eukaryota; kingdom Metazoa; phylum Arthropoda; class Thecostraca; family Neolepadidae; genus Ashinkailepas; species Ashinkailepas kermadecensis. The sequence continues at coordinate 92,450 of JAOTOM010003971.1, forward strand.
AAGGTCGGAGAGGTGGGAGGTGCATCACTAGGCCTGGTGCCAAGGTTAGAGACCTGGTCACAGTGGTCGCACAGGCCACCAGTGAAAACCAGTTTAGTACAGTTATAGTTCAGGTAGGAGTGAACAACATAGGTCCTGCTAGGAGTGAGGAGCTGATGCAGGACTACAGGGTCCTTCTGGCCACCCTGAAGCAAAGCAATAGCAGAGTTATTGTGACAGCTATTCTGTCTAGGGCTGGAGTCTCCCCTGAGTGGAGCTCTAGGGCACTGGCAGTCAATGCCAGGGTAGGTAGGCTCTGCAATGAGTTAGGTTTGACTTTTGTTGACAAGTGGTGCAGGTTTTATGGCTCATCTGACCTCTATCAGAGGGATGGCCTGCACTTCTCCGAGAAGGGGGTGCAAGTGTTAGGCAAAGTATATGAACATGTCCTTCAGGGAAACTAGATAATGGGGTGGGGAGGGAAGAATTGCCATTGCCATCTCAGGGATATGCCAATAGTGACAGCATAGGCATTAGAACCTCACAGTCAGCAAATAGGGGTAGCAGTAGATCAAGGGGGCAGAGTGGTAGCTCATCCAGAGATGATAGAGCTACTCAACATGAAAAAGCCAAAGAGGGTCATGGAACTTTTGTTAAGTGTTTGATGCTTAATGCTCAGAGCATTCGATCCAAATTTGATGAGTTCAAGTGTTATGTTGCTGAGGAGAAACCAGATTTTGTTTGCATTACTGAGGCATGGGTCAGTGAGGGATATTTTGGGGATAACTTGCAGGACTATGAGATCCAGGGATAAAATATGTTTTCATGCAATAGGGGTCCAGCAGTGAAAGGGGGTGGTGTAATGCTGTATGTGAATAGCTTACACAGTTCTCAAAAAGTAGCAGATGGGGTAAAAAATGTGTCTGTGGAGTCCATTTGGCTTGATGTTGCTGTGGGAAAAGCCAACAGCAATAAACTGAGGATAGGAGATTTGTATCGATCAGGAACCTTGCCACATTCTCAGCAACTGGAGCTCGATAAAGTGATTTATGAGGAAATCAGTAGAAACTTTCAGAGGAAATGCCTTATTCTTGGTGACCTTAATCTAAAAGGATTAAGGTCACCAAGTTGAAAATGTTGACGTTGGCTCCCCATCATGTAAACTGTTTAGGAAATGCCTTAAAGAGGACTTGTTCTTACACCAGTTTGTAACGGAACCAACCAGGCAGGGCTCATTCTTGGACCTTGTCTTCTCAGATTTAAGTGATTTAGTTCAAGACTTGACTGTAGGAGAAACTCTAGGAAGAAGTGACCATAACATAGTGAGATTCAAGGCACAGGTAGCAGGGACAATCAAGGATAATTTGGCAAAGATTACAAATTTTAACAGGGCAGACTTTGACTGCATGAGAGAGGCTTTAAGTGCCATCAAATGGGAAGAAGAATTCTTTGATTTAAATGCCTGTGAAATGTGGGAAAAGTTAAATCTTACTTGAGGGAAATTCAGATTAGACATGTCCCCCAAAAGCAAAGGCGCAAAAGAAGGGTAGGAAAGCCAGCATGGCTTACACCAGATGTGATGAAAGCAATTAAGGCTAAGAAAGATGCATTTAGAGTATTTAAGGAAGCTTCAAATATCGTAAATCTAAGGTCGTATCAAAAATCTAAAGATGCTGTGAAGCAGAAAATCAGAGCAGCAACGCGAGCAAAAGAATTGGATTTGGCTAGGAACTGTAATGGGGACGGTAAAAAGTTCTTTAGCTTCTACAAGCTAAGTAAAGTTTCAAGCACAATTGGTCCACTGGAAGTAACTGGGACTATATTGAGTGAGGATGGTGAGATGGTTGAGGAGCTGAGCAAGCAGTTTAAATCAGTGTTTACAGTGGAGGATGTGACTAATCTGCCAACCGTGAACCACAGTTCAGTGACAGGCGATCAGATACACGATGTTGATTTCATTGATAGTGATATTGTTTTCAATTATATCAGAAAAATATAGCCAAACAAGGCAGCAGGACCTGATGAAATTTATGCTAGGGTATTGCGGGAAGCTGAAAAGGAAGTGGCAATTCCATTTAGTATAATATTTTGTAGATCAGTTTCACAAAATGAAATTCCAACAGATTGGAAAAGGGCAAATGTAGTTCCTATTTTCAAGAAAGGAGAAAGAGGGAAAGTTGAAAACTATAGGCCAGTAAGCCTCACATCCCTAGTCTGCAAGGTACACGAATCAATTATCAAGGATAGAATAGTTAGTTTTCTGGAAGGAAACAGATTGATTCAAGATACTCAACATGGGTTTAGAAAAGGGCGATCGTGTCTCACAGATCTCTTGGACTTTTTGAATTTTGCTACAGAACAATTTGATCAGGGAGGTCAGGTTGATGTAGCATATCTTGACTTTAGTAAGGCCTTTGACAAGGTACCCCATACACGGTTAATGATGCAGCTTCAGGTCCATGGTATTGCAGGTAGCATTCTAAAATGGATAGAGTTGTGGCTTTCAGATAGACAGCAGAGAATGATGCTAAATGGTATAAAGTCATCATGGCAAAATGTTCTTAGTGGAGTCCCCCAGGGGTCGGTACTGGGGCCACTATTGTTCATTATATATGTGAATAGCATTGAATGTGGCCTAAGCAGTAAGGTTTTGAAATTTGCGGATGATTTGAAGATCTTTAGGGCAATAACAGGGCACAATGAGCAGGTTTTGCTGCAGAAAGACTTAGACGAGCTAGTGAAGTGGTCCGCAAAAATGGCAAATGAAGTTTAATTTTGATAAGTGCAAAGTCATGCATGTAGGTAGGCAGCATATGAAGGCTCCATACTTGATGGGTGGCCAAGTACTATTTGTGACTCAGCAGGAGAAGGATTTAGGTGTTATTTTGAACACAAAATTGGGGGCATCAGAACAGACCAAAGAAGCCAGGAAGAAGGCACTAAGAATGCTTGGGGCAATACAGAGGAATGTGTCATACAAAAGTGAGGAGGTCATCAGGAAGTTTTACTGTGCATATGTCAGGCCACATTTGGAATACTGTGTCCAAGCTTGGTCCCCTAGTTATGAGAAAGATTGTTGGCTTTTAGAGAGAGTACAAAAGAGGGCAACAAAAATGGTTAATGGTATAGGCAACCTGGCATATGAGGAAAGATTGAAGAAATTGAATATGTTTTCACGTAGATATAGATGGCTGAGAGGAGATCCATGGAGGTTTTTAAATTTGTTCATGGTCAGGAACAGGGATATCTCAGGGAAATGTTTGAATTTAACAGAAATGATGCAATAAGAGGTCATCAATTAAAAATTAAAGTTAATCACAGCAGGACAAGGTTAAGACAGTCTTTCTTCACCAACAGGGTAGTAGAACACTGGAACCAGCTGCCAGGAACCATTGTCAGTAGCAACACACTGAACATCTTTAAAAACGGCATAGACAATCATTCTAAGAATAGGGGGCTTGTTTTTCTGTATTCCAGGGAGGGTTGATTGACAGGGAGGAGATGGGAGTTGGGAGGAGTTTGTAATTGTTGAGTGCGTTATGCAATAGCAAGTGAGTCTCGTATTACGTCTAAACGCTTTATAACTTTATATAGGGTGTACCTAGCAGTGGATTCAGCACCTTCCTTCGGGATGTGATACTGATGAGATTGTCTATGGTAGCACAATGGGTATGATGGGAGGAGTTTGTAATTGTTGAGTGTATTATGCAATAGCAAGTGAATCTCTTATTAAGTCTGAACGCTTTATGAATTTGTGTGGGGTGTGCCTAGCAGTGCATTCGGCACCTTCCTTTGGGATGTGATGCTGATGAGATTGTCTATGGCGGCACGATGGGTATGATGGGAGGAGCTTGTGATTGTTGAAGGTGTTATGCGGTAGCAAGTGAGTGGTGCTAGATAGGCTGGGGTATATAGCTTCCTAGAAACTTGGGATAAGGGATTGATTGGGGTGAGAGTATGTACATTTCTAGTACCTTTTCTAGATAGGCTTAACCCAGATGGGCCCCTCTGGCTCTTATTAAGCCTTAATACTTTATGACTTTATGACTTTATAACCATGGTATTCTTCAGAACATTTCTTAAGGAAATTTTTTAAATTAAAAAGCAACAGAACCTAACCTAGCCTAACAAGCTGCTTTTGAAGACAAAAATCTGTAAAAAAAATTAATTTGTTTTGAAAAATTGTCATCAATTTTTCCAGCCTAAACTGACCTGACTTAACAAAACCTAGCCCATTTGTTTGCTAGCCGACCAGCAAAAATTTGATTGCCATTGGTCTGCCATGCCTTCTTCCTTCTTCCAAACCGGCCTATTTTCTGTCACAGCTATTTTCCCCCTCAACCTAATTCATTGTTTAAAGGAGCGACCCATCTTAGGGGGGGGGGGCAATTAGACTATGTGATGTGTGCGGTATGTGCGACACGGCCGGTGGCGCCGACGTCGCACGCCTAGTATAGAAGGGCAGGGTATGTAGGTATGTATAGGGAGGAAGTATGTCGCGTGCAAGAATGGAGAGGTTGGAGATGGTGAGTAGTGTGTGTGTAAGCAGTGCGTGGGCGTAATGTGATGCGGTGTATATAAACATAAATATACTGGATTATACATAGCAATTCTGTGGTGGCACTAGCAGAGACACGGAGCAGTTGCCCAGCCTTTGACGTGCATAATTAACGGTGAAAAGGAATATTTAGGATAAAAATGGGACATAGCTTGGGCTAACGATCAGGGATCCTAGGCACAACCCGGATCCTAACATCCGCCTTTAGGACTATGGGCCGGAATTGGTCGTGAAAATGACTATCGTTCGGTCTGACAGTAAGCACGTTGAAAACTGTGCTTGCAATATCCATGTTTTTTCCCCTCCTCGTCCAAAGCGTTCGACCCTCACATTAACCGGAGCTAAAGAAGTAATATTATAACCTAACTACCCGCCGTGGTACAAGCTAATTCAAAAATGAAAAACTCTAGGGGCGCCATCCAGCTGTGTGTTCAGTGGCGTAACTTTCGTGATAACCCAGATAGCATTGAGGTCGGATGCCGATGGCCGAGTCAGTAACCCTCCGTGGGAAATAACCCAACTCGATGACGACAGGATACGACCCTCCCCGAACGGTAGCGTAGTAAATACCTCGGCGATCAAGTGGACGGAGGGGAGGGCATTTACGTCTAGAGCAGAAATGGCGGCCGTGCCGCGGGCGCTGAGGGGTGCGCGCCGCGCTATTCGCTTTGACCGGGTCACCAACAGCGGACAGGTAGACGTGAATAGTACCGGGTACCCTACCGACACGGCAAAGGATGATTCACACATGGTGCTTGGATATGTTCCTGAGATTAAATTGCCATATGAAGTAAATATACATATAAGCGAGGCAGTCTACCTGCGGGCCGTCCTATGGACTGAACGTTCTCGGGTAACGGTAATGAGTGTTAAAGCCAGTTTAACTTGTCTATAATATTAATGTTGTATATATATATATATATATATATATATATATATATATATATATATATATATGATCTGCGTTTGGATGATGTCGAATTGCGAGAGGGGGTGCGATGAACGTACACTTCGGGGGCATTAGGTCACTTGCTCTGGTCCTTTGACTGCGAAATCCCGCTGGCCTCTGTGACCCAGGGGCGCAGATGGGGGCGGGAATAGCATGCAGGTGGGATGGGCTGTTAAGGAAAGCCCCACCTGGCGTCCGTCAAGTTTGGCGCCGAACAATAGGGTAATGCAAAACACTTAACGATCGTGAGTCCGCCCCCGTTCGCTATACGTTTGGACACGGAGCTGTATAGCGTTTCGGAGGAACGTACGGACAGGTTTGGCGTGCCGCAAGCCCCGAGGCTGAAAGGGTAGGGCAGGCTAGGTTACATAGACGGCCAGGGGATGTGCCCAACGTGCTAGTGATCTGTGCCCGCCAGAGGACACCGTTCACCTGGTCGCACAATATACGGCGAATAAAGCCCGGTGCCGCACAGACTGTATTTTTAAGGTTAGGTATGTCAGTCAAGGACACCAGAGCACTTGTATGAGCCCTCCGAGCCGTACGATGAACCCCTCGTGGCAGTTAAGACTTCATCCAGGCGAGGAACGCTGCCAATAATGGCGAGGCCAGCTATGATGGCAGTGGAAGGTTTACATATTCGGCCAACCTACCATCAAAAATAGAGCAATAGTCTGTCGATATATGTGTTTGTGTACCGCTGAGGGGGGGAGGGAGCAAAATTTTTGGGACCAAACATTTCATTAATTAATCAGGAGAGAATGAATGGAACGAGCGAATGTGAAGTGAATGAGGAGAATGAATGTGTGTTAGGTAGCTTTAAGGACCAGCGGAAGCCGCTTGGGGCTCAATCACAGGAACCTATTTCGAGCGGAATATTGCCCAAAATTATATTACCATTAGCGTCCAAAAAGTCCCAACTCGGGACAAGTCATTGAAACCAAGGGCAAATTACATTCTCATAAATTTTATAAATACAACGTATTCTTTCTAATTTGGCCAGAAGCACTCATTTACCAATATGGTGTTCCAAAAACTTTGACCTCGCACACATATAAATTCTTGTTAGGGACGGTAGCTCAAACAACATCAAGCCGGCTGGGGTTTGGGGAATGTGGTGGAGGTGGCGGGGAAACACAGCACAACACATCCCTGACACAGGCTTAGCAGAAAAGGAGATATTTAGCCCAATCTAAGTCTAGAGTCGGCCCATGTTCAGCCGTGTTGAAGTGCAGTCTCAATTAAAGTCTTGCCCCAATAGTTCAATCAGATCAGTTTTAGTTTAGGCTTGGTTAGCACTTTTTTCACACACCCATTATAGTTTCCACAAACCCATCATCATTACTTTCACACACCCGAGCTTCTTTTCACACACTTTGCATTTCACTTTTCACACACCCAGCACACAACACACCAAAACACCCCGCACCCGCCACACCACATACGCCCCCACACCCCACCGACGGCAGAGCCGACACCCCTGCACTATCCAGCGCTATTCTCCTGATCCCTCTTAACACATGTGGATTGTATGCCTTATCAATAATTTTCCAACTGCATCCATGCCTGCTTAAAGGGGTCTGTGACGTGCACACTTACTTACTTACTAAAAATGTGTCCACCCTACTTTTAAATAAATTTAATGAGGAACTTCCCACAACATCAGCAGGCAGCCCATTCCACTGATCAACAACCCTTTGACTGAAGACCTGTTGTCGCTTAACTGTCCTGCACCTCAACTTGTCTAACCTGAATTGATGACCCCTATGTGATACTCTAAGCTGAAGAGCGCCATTCAAATTGACCTGATCTAGTCCTTTAGCAATTTTGTACATTTCAATCATGTCCCCCTTAATCTCCTGTACTTTGTAACAAAGTTGGTTTTAGAGGCATCTAAATCCTAGAAATTCAGCCCCCTCCCCACAGTTCGACTGGCGCGACAGTTTCCGACACCTACCTGGCGCCAGCCTGTCCGGCCTGACGTAGGCAAGTCGCCGCTCCAGTCGGGGCCGAGCAGTGAACTTTGTACAAACCCCTCCCCTTTCCGGCCAGTGCCCGGCCGCCACGGCGTGACCTCGATGCACGGCCGTTGTCTTCAGATGATGAAATGCCAGTGATATGAGTGAATATGAATGCCAGTGATGTGAGTATGAAATGTCAGCTGGGCTGCAGCGCCCCGATCATCCGGCTGTTTGTGAACAACTGCGGAGTTGCCGATTGTTTACGCTGAGACAGCAGCTCGGTTGTCCGACGCCGGACCAGGCGCGAGGCTGCCAAGTGCTGAGACAGCACCGATTCCCACGCGAGGTCGAAACTCTGGATGTTACCAGAGACGACTCTGAGCTGACATGGGATGTCTCTGAGTTGGCAGCGCGCCCGCCTGCAGTAGACTTCTGAGTCACGTGACCATGACGTAATAGGGGCGTAGCCTGGCTCACCTCGCGACAGAGCCGAGAGCACTCCGGGACTTGTCATCGAGTGGTCGCCAAAGGCGGGCGGCTGGCCGCCGCCGGCCAGCCGCGGCCCCCACGTCTGAGGTATGTTTGAGGTACGTCTGAGCGAGACTGATAGAAAATCGTTGCGTGACTGGTGGTGATGTGACCGCTTGAATACTTGGGAAAGTAGCGTGTATGAAGACCGATCTGTATGTAAGCCGAAGTAACATGAATTTATGACTTTATAACAGAGCCCTGTTGTACTCCACTCAGAACATCCTTCCAATCAGATTTACATCCATTTAATACTGCCCTTTGTTTCCTTCCCCTCAACCATGCTTCAATCCAACCTATAACTTTTCCAACAATCCCATATTGCTGTAGTTGATGAATTAGCCTCCCATGTGGAACTTTATCAAAAGCTTTGCTAAAGTCCAAGCACACAACATCCATCCTGCTTTGATTGTCTACTTCTTTTATAACAGTAGATTCACTATTGGAGGGGAAAAATTGAACATTGGAGGGGACAATGCCCCTCCAAAAGTATACAGACAACAACCCTGCCTACAATTATGTGCTGTGATCCGAAGCTTATCTGTCACGAATTAAGGAAGAAAACATATTTCCAAATGAAGGAAAAGTTACTTCAGATCCCATGAAACACATTTTCTTCAAGGCTCACCAAATATCTACCTCTCCGGGCCTCCCGTCCAGCCAAAAATGGAGACTTTCTTCGAAGTGTCGACAGGTGTCTTATACGTCCTGACGCCATAAAGCGTGCGATAACGGGGATGACTCAACTTACCTGGAGTTTCGCCTAACCGCACTTTCCCCCTACCTACAGTGATGAAAAACATCGCAAGTGGAATTTTTCAGAGACTATTTGCTCAAATGCCAGAAAGTTCATTTTCGCGCACATGTCTGTCTGTCCCTCTAGTAGTTCCTTGTAAAATCAACAGATCCCTCATTCAGATTCACTCTGGAATTTTCTTGTGAAAACCATCGTGACCAAATGTCATCTAGTACCGGAGCCGTCAATGCACCTTGAAATTTCAGACACTTTTAAGGAAGTACTATTATTAATCCTCGTCGGGCCGGCCGGCAAATCCATAATCGCCGGGCCAGAGACGGGTTGAAAGCACCCCCCGCCCCCCACACCCACACACACACACACATGCTAACTCTTCCGGTTCACGTAGGCTGTAGGCTAGGATACAATGCAAAATCCCGTCAGAAAGGTCTGGGCAAGGCGATACATACCGGTCTGTATATGAAGAGCGTGAAGTATACCAAACAGTTGCATTTTGACCATTAATGAGGTCACTAGGGGTCATTAGGCCAATGCACTAACATCAAGTTAACTCCCTAGAAACGGTTTGGAACAAAAATAAAGAACAGAGCTGTTATCTTTTAGTCATTGGTGTTCAAAAATTATATAGATGAATGCATTTCCATCGATCATAGTATAAAATGGTCAAAGCAGGGTAGATTAGTTCGGTCATAATCAAGCTTGAAAACCAGCTTCCGTACTGTGCAAGCTAGAGACAGAGGGGAAAATATCCGTGGCAAGGCAATCTAGCTCATATCGCAGGCTATTTTGTCATTTTCAGCCATCCTGTGATTCTTAGAAGTCATGATAGGCCAGCCCAGTGAGATGACCTTTATCTTGGGGTATGGCCTGAAATAAATGAATACATATGATCAGATTCATTCAACATAACCATTCCAGCCAAATGTCTGCACCAGTTTCATATCCGAAACTCCTAGGGCCAGGCCAGGACACGCCGTATGGTCAAGTAAGTCAAAGCTTAAATATCCCTGGTGCATGACCTTTGAAGATTATGTTCCAAAAAGAACTAATACGATACTGGAAAATGATTATAAGCTGTTCAGCTTCTGACCTCGTGACCTGACAATAGATAATGCTGGGACATTGCATAGATTGAACAAACAAAAACAATCACTTCAGTCTTGCCTACATGTACACTGCTTGGAAAGTAATGCCATAGAAAGGTTAAATCAGATCAGATCACACAATGTCAGGTCATATCATGTCATTGGTTGGCCATCCAATGTCATGTCACACGACTTAGGCGGCGATGTCACCGAATTCATAATGACTTCACAAGGGATAGTGTAACATTCTGTAGAAGACGGCATCGTGTAGAATATGCAATGTATATATGCTACTTGATCGGACCTGATACCATTACCCTACGACCCATATTTTAAACCCGAGCACTTATTGCATGCTTTGCATAATTTTATGCGTGGAAAGTTACCCAAAGTTCAGTTTCCCCACTCGGTGCGGTAAAAAAACGCGGAAATTGACGTGACCTACGATCATTAACCTTGCCCGTAATTAGAAGTTAGAATAGAAGTATAGTAGGCTCTTCGTCTTCACGAAAGCACGGCATGATCGGAGTTTTGTGTTGATAACTTCCGAATGGTGGCACTTGGAAGTTTTTGGAACATCACTATTTTTTACCCGTCCCATGTCGACCTGTGATGACCTTGGCATGCCATTTGTACGCGATATGCGAAACTGATGTATTAGAAGATACTAGAAGTTAGTGTCTCTGCGTCTACTCATTCGGCCGTTATCCAGGATAAATCTGAGGGGGCTCTCGAGAGCCCATCCGCCCCGTCTCGGCGACGGCTTAAAACTAAACTTTTCCTCTTAAAACGTAAAACGTATTGCGAAGCTAGTCGAAGCCCAATGGCTCACGCTCGTCTCTGGCTCTGGCGTTTCTCGGACACGGTCAAGTTGCTACGGACAAACCTCTTGGTATCATTTACTAAGGATTTGCGATACTTAGCTACCTTTGAGCCTTGGTAGAAGGTGGTAGCATTCTAAGAGGGGCTGGTAGCACCCCTAATACCCACTTTTATCATAGGATGTGCCCATTCAGCTTAGGGACTGAAGGGAGCGTGTCCCTTATTCACTCCACTCGGTGACTGGAGGGAGTGTGTCCCCTTTCCACTGAATTGGGGGTGTAGTGAGGGTGTTCCATGATCCCATCAACCCATCGCGGGGCTGTAGACTGCTCGGATTGTGTTCCCCGTCCATCTCAGTTCGGGAGCTGTAGAAAGTGCGCTCCCTTTTCACTTAGCAAAGGAACTGACCACAAATATGCATCGCTATCTGTTGGCTATCTAATTCGAGATGATGCATATAATGCATCCTGAAGTTTGTTCTAGGGATGTCTATATTGGTGTTGCTTAGCCACATACAATTGAAGCTTAATCTCAATCAAAACCACTCGGCGACGATTTCTAGAAACCACTCCCATTGTATTCAAACTAGGTGGAAAGTTAAACAATATCATTACATTTAAAACATTCAGGAATATATATATGCATATATATGCATATATACGTGTTACAGGTATTTTGATCGAGTATATATATATACATATATATATATATATATATATATATATATATATATATATATATATATATATATATATATATATATATATATATATATATATATATATATATATATATATATATATATATATATATATATATATATATATATATATATATATATATATATATATATATATATATATATATATATATATATATATGTATATATATATACTCGATCAAAACACCTGTAACACATGAGACGTGTGTTACAACACAGATGAGAACCAGAGGGACAGGTTGCATGGCACCGCAAGTGGCCATGTTCTGACATGACGACTTCAATAAAGCGGGCGGGTGAAACCAGCTAATAGCCAAGACACATTCATTCAAATTAGAAGCGGGTACTCGCACAAAGCACGTTATGAAAATAACACCAAAAAGACAAGCCTGTTCGTACTTCAGAAAGTCGGTGTTCGTGTTGTATGGGCAGAGAACCACAGCGAATAATAGTTCGCATGGAATCTACTCGTCATGCAAGTATGCAAACCACCTACTGAGCAAAAATGATTTTTTTCCTCCACAAAGTCACTACCTGAATGACTGAAAAAAAAACTTGAGATTAAGCTCGCATTTTGCCAACCTTACGGAATGTTTCAGCCACATGATCTGATGACCACAACTCGTAGACCTGCCATTCACAGTCAGCTTACCATGTACTCACGAATTAATAAGGCATGTACACGAACCAGAGAATGGAAAGCTCGCAGGCCAACGCATATATCTCCATGAGGAGTAATCACCGTATTTCACCGTACCAGTTTCAGGCTGACCACTCGACAGTGAAGGCCCATCCACAGTGATCACCTGAGACAACTGGAGCCGACGCACATCCTACGCTCCGAAAAACCCGACGCTCGTCTGATGACAAACATGTCGTCCATGCACGCGGCTGGGGTACCACCTGATGGCCAACATGTCGCCCAGACACGCGGGTGGGGTACCACCTGATGGCCAACATGTCGCCCAGACACGTGGCTGGGGTACCACCTGATGGCCAACATGTCGCCCAGACACGCGGCTGGGGTACCACCTGATGGCCAACATGTCGCCCAGACACGCGGGTGGGGTACCACCTGATGGCCAACATGTCGCCCAGACACGTGGCTGGGGTACCACCTGATGAAAAACATGTCGCCCAGACACGCGGGTGGGGTACCACCTGATGGCCAACATGTCGCCCAGACACGTGGCTGGGGTACCACCTGATGAAAACATGTCGCCCAGACACGCGGGTGGGGTACCACCTGATGGCCAACATGTCGCCCAGACACGTGGCTGGGGTACCACCTGATGGCCAACATGTCGCCCAGACACGCGGCTGGGGTACCACCTGATGGCCAACATGTCGCCCAGACACGCGGGTGGGGTACCACCTGATGGCCAACATGTCGCCCAGACACGTGGCTGGGGTACCACCTGATGGCAACATGTCGTTCATGCACGCGGGTGGGGTACCACCTGATGGCAAACATGTCGCCCAGACACGCGGCTGGGATACCACCTGATGGCCAACATGTCGTTCATGCACGCGGGTGGGGTACCACCTGATGGCAAACATGTCGTTCATGCACGCGGGTGGGTACCACCTGATGGCCAACATGTCGTCCATGCACGCGGCTGGGATACCACCTGATGGCAAACATGTCGTTCATGCACGCGGGTGGGGTACCACCTGATGGCAAACATGTCGTTCATGCACGCGGGTGGGGTACCACCTGATGGCAAACATGTCGCCCAGACACGCGGCTGGGATACCACCTGATGGCCAACATGTCGTTCATGCACGCGGGTGGGGTACCACCTGATGGCCAACATGTCGCCCAGACACGCGGGTGGGGTACCACCTGATGGCAAACATGTCGTTCATGCACGCGGGTGGGGTACCACCTGATGGCAAACATGTCGCCCAGACACGTGGCTGGGGTACCACTTGATGGCCAACATGTCGCCCAGACACGCGGGTGGGGTACCACCTGATGGCAAACATGTCGCCCAGACACGCGGCTGGGATACCACTTGATGGCCAACATGTCACCCAGACACGCGGCTGGGGTACCACCTGATGAAAAACATGTCGCCCAGACACGCGGCTGGGGTACCACCTGATGGCCAACATGTCGTCCAGACACGCGGCTGGGGTACCACCTGATGGCCAACATGTCGTCCAGACACGCGGCTGGGGTACCACCACTCTGTTTTCATCACAGCGGGCAGACGGCTTGCACTCCACACACTAGCAGAGCGAGCAGGAGTTGCCGGAGCACTTGCCGCGTTTCTTCGGGCCGTGCAGACGGTCTACGAACTCGAGGTAGCCGGATTCCTTGACGCGCTGGCGCACCGACCTGTCCCCTCTCTCGACATCGCGCAGAAACTGCACCACCATCGGCGACAGCTGCTCGTGAACGGCCCCCTCCAGGTCTCTGAACAGACCGCCGGCCTCGTGCAGGTGCAGCTCGCGCACCGCCTTCTCGGATGGAGCCGCGCCGGCCAGCCCGTTCAGTGGGTGGTCGGAGCCAACGTACGCCGACAGGATGTGGTCGGCGCGCCGCTGGGTGTCGTCGGCCTGGTCGCGGAACAGCGCCACCTCGTCCAGCAGCTCGAGGTAGCGGTGCAGCCGGCGAGGCGACGGGTCGCCCGCGTCCATGGAGCGCAGGTAGCCGTAGAAGGCGGCGCGACCGTCGGCCGCCGCCAGAATGGTCGGCAGATCGGTCCAGGTCGCCATTCCGGCCAGGTCAGGTCAGGACGGTGTTGCTCCGGCGTTGGACTCAACACGGATGAGGTGGATGCTCACGATGCTGTGGGCACAGGAACAGCGCGTTACCATCACGTCCATACGTTCATTCGTTAGGTTACCATACGTTGAGATAGGTGACGGCATAAGAGCACAATCACAATAGCACAATCACAATAGCACTAGCACAACGGGCACAATCACAGCATCCCTATGACAACACAACCGCAACAGCATTGCAGTACAATCATAACAGCATGATCGCCGCAGCATTACGACAACGCAACCACGACAGCATTGCAGTGCAATCATAGCAGCACAATCACAACACTGTGACAACAAAACTACAACAGCGTAACGGCGCAATCATAAATGCACAATCATAAACAGCACTATGACAACACAACCACAACAGCAAAATTACAGCGGCACAGCAACACAATTATATGCAGCACAGTAACACAATTATATGCAGTACAGCAACACAATTATATGCAGCACGGCAACAAAATCGCAACAACACCGTTGCACGACCAAAGCAACACAACAGCATAACCACTTGGACTGGAGGGATAACTTAACCGTACGAACAGCGTTGCTAGACTCATAGAATAGAACCAGAGTGATACTCAGGGAAGAGCTGGAGCCAGGGTGATACCGAGGGAAAGCTGTAGCCGTGGTGATGCCGAGGGAAATCTGTAGCCGGGGTGATGCCCAGGGAAGAGCTGTAGCCGGGGTGATACTGAGGGAAGAGCTGTAGCCGGGGTGATACTGAGGGAAGAGCTGTAGCCGGGGTGATACTGAGGGAAGAGCTGTAGCCGGGGTGATGCTCATGGAAGAGCTGTAGCCGGGGTGATACTGAGGGAAGAGCTGTAGCCGGGGTGATACTGAGGGAAGAGCTGTAGCCGCGGTGATACTGAGGGAAGAGCAGTAGCCGGGGTGATACTGAGGGAAGAACTGTAGCCGGGGTGATACCGATGGAAGAGCTGTAGCCGGGGTGATACTGAGGGAAGAGCTGTAGCCGGGGTGATGCTCAGGGAAGAGCTGTAGCCGGGGTGATACCGATGGAAGAGCTGGAGCCAGGGTGATACCAAGGGAAAGCTGTAGCCGTGGTGATACCGAGGGAAATCTGTAGCCGGGGTGATGCACAGGAAAGAGCTGTAGCCGGGGTGATGCCGAGGGAAGAGCTGTAGCCGGGTGATACTGAGGGAAGAGCTGTAGTCGGGGTGATGCTCAGGGAAGAGCTGTAGCCGGGGTGATGTTGAGGGAAGAGCTGTAGCCGGGGTGATACCGAGGGAAGAGCTGTAGCCGGGGTGATACCGAGGGAAGAGCTGTAGCCGGGTGATACTGAGGGAAGAGCTGTAGCCGGGGTGATGCTCAGGGAAGAGCTGTATCCGGGGTGATGTTCAAGGAAGAGCTGTAGCCGGGGTGATAATGAGGGAAGAGCTGGAGCCAGGGTGATACTGAGGGAAGAGCTCGAACCGGGGTGATACTGAGGGAAGAGCTGGGATCGGGGTGATACTGAGGGAAGAACTGGAACCGGGGTGATACCGAGGGAAATAAACTCCGGTGAAGGGCAGGAACACCTCGTACGACCGTGTGTGTCCAAATTATACCAAGGAAGGGAGATCATCTAAACAAAGCATACCAAAAAGATAACGTTTAGAGAGGCCAAGGACCTCTACGAAAAGTCGCACCCTAGGATATCATACTCTGCAAAACCCAAAACTAGTTTAACAACCCCGCATCACTCACAGCCAAACATGGCTTCCGAATTGATCACACAATTGACTGCCCTTCTTCGAGCTTTCGGAGTGCCTCTCGCGTCACCTACGAGGAAAAGGCAGCAAACCCAAAACGACGCCGAAACGACCGAAGTCTCACCCATCACGCATAAATGCCCTAACGGCCAACCAGGGATCTCCTCCCGATCAGCATCTGCAGGTGAGGAATGGACTCAGGCCAACCGGTCTAAGAGGTCTGTTCGGTCCTCTCCACCTAAGCCCAGCCCCTCATCATCTACCCCGTTACCTACCTTGAAATCATCGCCATCCCCTTCCCGCCCGCCATCCAACCACCTCACGCACCCCTACCATCACCTTGTAATCCCTAACATCCACATCTTCCCTTCCTGAATCCAATCCCCTTCTCTTGAGCCAAGCCTCGACCCCCACCCTCAACCTCCAATTCCGCACCTCCCTCGCCTTCCCACCGCCCAATCCAAATCTTTAATGCGAACCTTCATTATCGGGAAGCTGAAAAACGTGTTCGGGAGGACAAACGAGCACGGCTCGCTCAGATGGAGAGGACCCGGGCGAAGGGCCACCAGGGAGCTGACAGGGCTCCACCCCAAGGCCGGCCACTCCATCGCCGAGACGGTGAGTGGAGGGACTGGCTCCGTCAGCAAAGGAGATGGACCCTCCTCCGCCTCAAGCACCCATGTAAGGTTTTTAACGGAGCCGCAGATGTTTTAGAAACAGTACCCAGGAAATACAGGTAGTTCAAAATCAACATTGCCCTGTCGCTATGTGTCTGCAAGAGACGAAACTCCGACTCGATTCTAGGGCAAGTTTGTACGTCTAACCAGGACAACCACTTTAACACTTTTTAACATTAAACACTTATATGACATTCACACCAACCGTTTTACAATGGAACTGCAGAGGTTTTAGAACCAGTGTCCAGGATCTCCAAATGGTTTTAAATCGGCATGGCCCTGTGACGAAGTGCCTTCAAGAAACAAAGCTTTCCCTTGAATACAATATATCATCAAAAGGCTACTCAGTAATCAGGAAAAACGTGGTGACGGATGGCGTAGCACACGATGGAGTATTAATTGCAGTCCACAGCAACGTCCAACAATGGCGCTCACATTGCGTAAGTCCCTCCAGGCGGTGGCTGCGCGTGGGTATTTTGGCCGCCGACCTTTTACGGTGTGCTCTATGCATTTCCCTCCTATGAATGTGTTACCCACCACTGAACTCAGCCACTTCCTGTAGGAGCTAGTCTCACCGGTTTTGCTTTTGGAAGATTTTAACACCTACCACATGTTTCGGGAATGCGATGACATCAACACTCGTGGTCGACATCTGGAGTCTTGTATCCTTCACGAAGCTCTTTGCATCTTAAATACAGGGGCCGTGCACACTTCGCCACACCTTCTGGCAACACCTCCACGTTAGATATCAGCCTGCTCAACCCACAGTCGACCAAGTGCTTTGAATGGACGGTGGACTCCGACCCATTGAGTGACCATTTTCCTATCTGGCTGAAGTACCTGAACGGCCCAATTTTGGGCCCTCGTCCGCAGCGATGGAATTTTGAGAAAGCATTCTGGAGGAAGTTCCAGGAGGAGGCCGAAACAGTGTTTTGCTCCGAACCAAGAAACCTGCCACTTTCAGTGGCGGAATTCACAACACTTCTCCTGGAATGTGCAGCGTCATGTATCCCCAGAACGTCTGGACTTCCCCACCACACCCCTGTATCGTGGTGGAGGTGGAGCCGTAAGCCACCCAAGCGGGAGGGGGGGGGCCCCGAAAATTCCCCCGAAACGCCCCCCCCAAAAAAAACAAAAAAAGCGGCCCCCCCCCCCCCAAAAAAAAAATAAAAATTAAAAAACAACCCCCAAACCCGGAAAAAGGTCGCCCCAATGGACCGGATAACAAGGGGCCCCCCCGCAAACACACCCCCCCCCCCCCCCAAATCCCAACACGGGGGGGTATCTTTAATCCACTGGGAAATGGCCCGTAGAACCACAGTGGTCTCCTTTTAAAAAACGGAAATTGGGATTATACCATCTTAAAAAAAAAAATAAAAAAAAATCAAAAAACCCCCCTTTTAAAAAAAAAAAAGAAAAGTTTTGAACAGACGCCTGTTTTGGTTTTTAAAAAAAAAAAAAATTTTTCAAAAAACAAAATGGGGTTTTCGAAAAAACAGGAACAAAAAAAAAAATATTTAAATTTTTAAAAACAAAGAAATACCCCTGGATTTTAAAAGGAAAAAAAAATTAGTTTTGTTATTTTTTAAAAATAAAAAGAAAAAGACACCACCAGGTATTTTTTGAAATTTTTTTAAAATATAAAAAAAAAAAAAAAAAGGAAAAATTTTAAAAATTTTTTTTAAAAAAATTATTTAATTTATTTTTTTTTTTTTTTAATCTGATTGACATGTGCAAGAGAATGGAGTCTCACAAGGAAGTGTCCTGAGTGTCCTGTAACCATTTTTTTGGTGTCATGATCATGGGTATTGAGGAATATCTTCCTCAGTGTGTTGGGTGATCCCAATATGTGGATGACTTTGCGATGTGGTCATGTGCTTCACGGACCACGCTGATGCAAAGACAGCTGCAGCTAGTCTTCAAACATCTGGGGAACTCGGGGAATAAGAACAGTTTCTGCTTCTCCACGGCAAAGATGTTGCCCTTCACTTCTGCCGCCGCTGCATCTGTCCAAAAAAATGGAGGTTTTGTTGTACGAGGAGAAGATACCAATGCAGGCGGTAGTCATAGTCACAGTCATAGTCGTATATTGAGTTCTCCATATTCATGGCTTTTCAGCACTCGCGTCAATACATGGTCCAATGATAAAAGAGAAACTCGATTTATGAAAAACACTAACTATCGCAAATCGTCAATGGAAAAAGATCAAATGATAAAATATGCCATCAAATACGCCCCTGAGCATCAACCCTATTATTCCACGTGCTGACCGCCTGATACAGAAAGCTGCGCCTCGCAGCTTACGTATTAATGCGGGGCAGCTCTAATTTATTCGCGTCAGTTCCTCGAGTGCTCCTACTGGAGATTTCGGAGCGGAACTTAATACTGTTAGCCAATGTAAGGGGGTCAGATGTTGCAAGCAGTCTTCCAACCATGGCCAAATCGGGCTCTTGAAGCATGTTGTCGAACTTCAGCCAATCCAGGGCCTCTAACGTCACTGTGATGTGCTCTCGTCGCCCAATAGAGCACGTGATTCGATTTCAATTTTTTTTAATTGATATTTTTTTTTTTTTTTTTAATAAATTTGAAAAAAAATTTTTTTTACCCCAAAAAAAAAAAAAAATAAAGCTGAATCTACATAGATGCCGATAATTTTGGGTGGGGCGAGGGTTTGATTTCGTTGTCCCCAAATGTGATGAGAAGTTTTCGCCCAGTTTCAGACGCCGAGATTTTACAACTATTAGTTCCGTTTTGCTAGGGTTGATTTTGAGCCGATTTTGGGCAAACCAAGTTAGAGCCATACTCAAGGTGTGCTCTACTCGTTTTAATACTTCCAAATTTTCCGGGGTGTCTGAGTCCAGAAATTGCACGTCATCATAGGCGACCTGTTTTCCGTCTGGGAGGGATCCAATGTCGTTGGTGAAAATCAAATCTAATTTTGGGCCACATAGATAACCTTGAATCACACCGTGGGGCCCAAGGCGGGGCCGCCCTGAATTGTCTGAGTTCGACCATGCAGCCAATCCTTAAACCAATGATCATCAATGCGGTACCAGCCCATCTTGTTTAACACCGACCGTGTTCCACAGTGTCAAACGCACGAGACGTATCCGCTGCTATGAGGGTCGCCACAACCACAGT
The DNA here is from genome assembly GCA_034440615.1 of Ashinkailepas kermadecensis. Classification (NCBI taxonomy): domain Eukaryota; kingdom Metazoa; phylum Arthropoda; class Thecostraca; family Neolepadidae; genus Ashinkailepas; species Ashinkailepas kermadecensis. The sequence continues at coordinate 112,121 of JAOTOM010003971.1, forward strand.
TTTTACTTGTTGTTTACAGAAAATGTACGGTCTTTAATTTTTTTTTTCCAATGCCTACTTCGAAAACCGTGCTGATTTGGGCACAACATTGCTTTTTTTTCAAAAAATGGAAAAAAGGAGACAAACCAATTTTCCAAATCTTGCCAACAACGCTCAATATCGATATGGGTCCTAAATTCCCTGCGTCGCTACGATCGCCCTTCTTATACAGCGGCAAAACGCTCCCCCCCCTCCACCGAAAACCCCCCCACCGGGAATAAAAAATTCATTATGTGCAGCAAATGCGGCCCTATTACGCTAGAGGTCATCCTCAGCATTTGGATAGTTATTCCATCATTGCTACAAGCACGTGAATTCCCCATGGTCTTAAGCGCAAATGAAAGATCGGGAAGCGTCACAGTCCTAACTCTAAATTCACTACTGCACACGCGAGGCGGCCGTGGGGACAGTGGCTCCCCCTGCGGAGCAGCGGCCAGCGCAGTGGCGACATCTGCACCAACGCTGACGAAATGTCGGTTCAGCCTCTCCGCCCAGGCAGGGTCGCTGTGTGCTGGTGTGTCCATTCTGGGCTCCGGTTTCTTAGATGCCAGCAGGAAACGCCGAACGTCTGTCGAGGTTTTTGCCCTAGAATTTCGGTACGAAAGAGCGTAAAACTCTGAACAGGCTATGTCCTGTGCCATTTTGACCGCGTTTCGGCTGTCCTTGTACATCTGCTGTATCATCGCGTTTTCCGGATCCTGGTCCCTGGCCTCACGCGCTCGGTCGCGACTCTGCATAGAGTCTCTGAGCTCCTCGTTGTCGTATAGCCACGGGCATGGTGGGTGTTTGAGTATGACATCCCGGAGAGGCATGTGCACGTCAATCCGGGGCTGCCACACAGCACGCCAGGCGTTCCACTTCTCTGCGGTTGTTTCAGCAGTGTAAACTTGTCCCCAGTCGGCCTGCAGTAGATCGAGGCACAGGGCATCCTTGTTGACGTTTCTGGATGACCGGACTTGGATAACCTGCACTTTGGGGCGCACACGTTTAACCGAGACGTTGACAGCGACGAGGTCGTGGTCGCTGAAGGAGCATTTCACGACACGTGGATCGGTCGTGAGGTCAGGTCGCGTCGTGATAATGTGGTCGATGGCCGGGTCATCCCGGTCAGCGCGCGGTGGCGGTATTTCTCGGCGCGGCTGCACTGAGCCAGCCGACCACGGTCGGTGGGGCGGGGCGACCTGCCATGCCGGGCGGAACAGCGGGCGAGATCCCTGGGTCGCCACAAGACCACGGCCAGCCGTCTGGCGCCCATATCGGTGGAGTACCGTAGGGAAGTGGAGTACTCCCTCCGGCACGCTGATTGGCTAGAAGGGGTCCACCAGAATCGGTAGAATGGGTCGCCGGGCGACCGGGCCCCGGCCATGCAGGCAGCCCAGGCATCGGCACGGAAAATCGACACAAATCAACCATGAAAACAGGTAAAGCGAACAAGAACGCCCGAATAAAAGTCATTATTCGGAAACACCACTGTCAAAGCCAGGTTGTCGCACACATTCATCACTCAAACACGACTATAACCGTTAAAATCCGAATAAAATCACGGAGCTCACAACACGCGGCTGCCGTACTCAGGCGCGCGCGTCTGACCCGGTTTCTGAGTCCGGTTTCTTGGGATGCAGTTTTACTCACGCTTGACCTACCGACACCATATCAAAACGTTGCGAGATAAATGTGTCAAAACTCTGAATATATTAAAATGTGTGGCCGTATGTCTTATGGAGCAAACCGGGCACCACCGCTCATGCTATATCGATTGCTCGTCCGTTAAAAACTTGACTACGCTTGTTTTATTTACGACGGAGCTAGAATTGATTTGCTAAGGAGTTTTGTTAAAAAAAGTGCCCATGTGTTCTCTGATTCCATGTTTATAAATCTTCAAAAGAATACCTCGACGCCACGTGGCTTTTTCAGTGTCAAAGAATACCGCACCTAAATGTATGTTCCTCCGAAACGTGCCCTGGACGCAGTTCATCAATCGGCGCTCCACATTGTTACTGGAGCTTTCCGCACATCCCCAACGGCTGGCCTCCTGGCGGAGGATCACGAGATTCTAGTATCTTCGTGTCATTATGGGCGCCACATGACCAGTGAAGTCGATGCGCCCTAGAGCCTAAATAACTAACTAACTCAGTTCGCCTTTGCTCTGGTCTGTTGGTGCTGCAGATCGTGTAACTCGTAGACCCAAATACAAACCAAGCTATGAGCACAGCAGAGAAACGCAGCCCATGTATATTCCCTCAAAAATGCCCACGGTACATGATGTCCGGAGGAGTACATGAGGGCCAATGGAGGTTTCTGGGCATTGTGTACGCTGGACATCTTGACGCCCTGACACCATGTCGCATCCTACTGTTTAAGAGTTGGACATTGTGGGCTCTGGAGAGTATGGTCCCTGGACATTCGGTCACCTCCCAGCAGTGTGCCAGAACGTTCAGCACTTGAAACAGTAGGATGTGTCATAATGTCCAGGCGACAAACTGTCCAGGGCCGGTAAAGTCCAGAGAAATATATGGGAGCCAATAGATGTTTTTGTACATTGTGTACCCTTAACATTTTGTCGCCTGAATATTATGTCGCTTTCCACCGTTTAAGTGTTGGACATTGTGGGCTCTGGATATTATGGTCCCCGGACGTTCTGACATGCACCCCGGCGAAGTACTTTGGCTCCCTGCGCGTGTACGCGACTATTCCCGATACTCAGCTGGACGTGCCTTCGTTCCACGTGCTTTCGGCCGTGAGCCGACTGTGTGTGGGCGCCGCGAGCTGCGGAAAGCATCGCGTAGCCCGCGGACGTGGGCTGCGGGAAGCAGCTCGGAGCCCGCGGACGTGGGCTGCGGAAAGCAGCGCGGAGCCCGCCGACGTGGGCCGCGGGAAGCAGTGCAGAGCCCGCAGACGTGGGCCGCGGGAACCAGCGTGGAGCCCGCAGACGTGGGCCGCGGGAACCAGCGTGGAGCCCGCGGACGCCGGTTTTCATCAGATGCCGGTGTGGTCTCTCTACATCTGCGATAATCGTGACATTAAGCTCAGAATATGCGTGTTTGCCGGCTTATTCGTGTTAGTTCAGTGATTGATTTGAGATGACGGTCATGTAGGTTGTATTAAGCGGTGGGTTTGCAAGGGTGATAACGGACATACGAAGCCAGAAAATATGAGTGCCGACATGCGTTTTTCTTTGGTATGAATCCGTGTGATTCATAATCCTTGTGATTATTCAGCCAATCCGAACAAAGGTATCGTTCTGATACGGTGATAGCTAGTCACCGAATGCATGCAATCTTAACACGACGGTACAAGGGATAGTATTAACGGGTTGGTACGTGGTAATACAGCTTAAGTAATCTTGGTAATGGTGGTAATGTCATAGCTATGGTCAGTTCATACGTAGTTCCGCAATCATTGTAACCTGGGCATCGGTAATTAATGTGATAGTTTTGGAAGATTCAAAGATTCAAATATGGTAAAAATATCCACATAAGCAGCAAGGTTTAGCAGATAATGTCACCCACACAGGGTAGTACCAAGGCATGTTATTCAGATATACAATGATTAGTACAATGCTATTCAGATGTACAATCAGATGACAGATACAGCCGGCAATGAGATGATTTCTGAGAGCTGATAACAAACGTTTTGACGACTTTTTTCCTGAATATGATACGCAAATCTACGCCCTCTGGAAATTAAAAGGGTTCGTTATTACTTCGGGTTAAAAAGCAGATATATCATAAATTTAGTGATGAAACTTAGTCAACGGAGTTAGAAGCGTACTTCGGTATTTCAGTGTACCATGGGATGGAGAGCTACCTGTTGGGGTATAAAAATCGGTAGAAATGATATTATGCCACGCGTTTTTACTATAAGAAATCTCACTGTGGGACATTTTAGCCCTCTTCCTGCTTTAGCTTCTCTTCTTTAGCCTTAAACAAATATTATGCATACGCCAACACGTCGAATCGGATTCACAGAAAGACTCTGGCACCTGCAGTGATCTGATTTAAATGTTAGGGACCAGTTGTTATTACGCGCGATGTTCGAAATATTCGGCCTACAGCTCTCATCAAGTGAGTTGAATGAAAACATCGTCTCGACCAGTCTCATCTCCACTTGTTGCCAGGTTAGTTTTTTAGTTGGCTTTGCCAAGTTAGTAGATAGTTAGATGGGTTATCTAACAACTGAATAGTTGACAAACAAATGCTTTTAGAACGGACAGTTGACCAACCCATGCCTTTAGAAGGACATGGGACGTTCATCAGCACTGCTGAGACGAATATCCTGGAAGCTTTCGGCGCTGGTGAGATTTGAATCCGGGCCTAACATTTCACGCACTTAAAGAAAACAGTCATTCAGTCCGAACAGAAGATGCGAACAGTCCGAACCATTATTTGCATAGCATCTTAAGATAAGTCTTCCGGCACTTACAAATGCCGTTCCGGAAATAACATAGGCCGCATACAAATTACAGACGACTTTTTTTATTGTGTTTCGGATAGTTATAGAGGGTCCTGTGATAATTGCAAACAATCCTTTCCGATATATAGGGGTTCTTCTATAGTTGAGCATACAAAAAGGCCTCACGTAGTTGCAGCGGGCCCTTTCCGACAACAGCAGACCCTCTGACTGATATTGGCGCCGTATGCAAATGTTTCAATTTAAATTTTAACCTATTAGTGTGGCCTGCTATAATCAAGAGAAGGAGGTAGTTCGTCCTTTTTACCCTTGCCATCCTTCAATTGCTTTGCGCATTGTCGGGAGAAAGTGCTGATATCGGTTTTTCTTTCATTTGCCACGATATCCGTTTTATTGCATGGACACCATACCCACACACCCGAAAATTGTTCGTGTAATTAGCTGAATAGTAGCACCAGATAGCCTCAAGGCGCCCACCACCTACACACACAACACCAAACAAGAAATCCACCGGTGCTGTTCCCTGCGTTCACTTCTGTTCAAGCAAATGAAACTAGACCGACTGTGTCCAGTCTCGCGTGTTTACCCCTTCCCTCTCCTCTCTTCTCCTCCCCTTCACGTGTCCATCCCATTTCCCAGAGTGGGTGGGTGCAGTCTCTCGTGTTTGCCCCTCCCCATGTCATCGCCCACAGTGTCAACAATGACGCTCGTTAGCAGGCAGAGCGGCCACCCCAGTCTCCCTCGGTATCATCTTCGCAAACTATTTGCATTCGCAGCTGATGAGGACGCCAGGGCCACCCCGGGCCAGACGTAATTAAAGGGGAGCACGCGACGTCTGTCGAGCTCAGCAGCGTTATTGGATTCCAGCGGGGCCAGCGACCGAAGGGCGGCGCCCGCACGTGCAGGAAATGTTCCAGCTGTTGTCTCGCACGGTGGCAAAAATCTGCATCCGTTCCTATAGGAACTCGTGTTAGCTTCAGCCACGAGAACAGAAGTCCCGTGGTGAGAGCTGGTGAGAGCTGGTGAGAGCAGCCGTCTGCAGTACAGGGACGCAGCCGACCCTGTTCCCGCCTCGGGTATGGTGCGTTGATGCCGTACTTGCAAGCACTCGCAGACGAGGTACGTCAACGCCGCACGGCTAATGTAACATTTAAAGAGCTGTTCTCCACTTTGAGAGTGGGGAGCCACAGTCTTCCGCTCCCACCCGTAGTCCTAAGCATATGGCGGTATCCTAAATTATGTTCAAAGAAAAAAGCACCACAGTGCCCCTCTCCCACAATACCAAATTTTGGATTCCTCGTGAGTATTCTTGAGACAATCATGCCGTTGGTCTAAGATCGATGGGAACTTGAGAGTTATGATTGTGATTATGTGTCTGAACACAAAATGTTGGAGGTCCGATAAGATATAAGAAGATAAAAAAGAAAGATAAGACAAAATATGTGACAGAACTCTCAGAATCGTACGAATGTCCCATCGTGTCCACAGTTCGACAGCAACTGAACACCGTAGCAACGCCACAGACATTGAGCACCATGGCGACGCTACAGACATTGAACACCGTGGCGACGCCACAGACATTGAACACCGTGGCGACGCCACAGACATTGAACACCGTGGCGACGCCACAGACATTGAACACCGTGGCGACGCCACAGACATTGAGCACCGTGGCGACGCACGACATTGAACACCGTGGCGACGCCACAGACATTGAACCCGTGGCGACGCCACAGACATTGAACACCGTGGCGACGCCACGGACTGAGCACCGTGGCGACGCCACAGACATGAGCACCGTGGCGACGCCACAGACATTGAACACCGTGGCGACGCCACAGACATTGAACACCGTGGCGACGCCACAGACATTGAGCACCGTGGCGACGCCACAGACATTGAACACCATGGCGACGCCACAGACATTGAACACCGTGGCGACGCCACAGGCAAACACCTTGGCGACCCACAGACATTGGCACCATGGCGACGCTACAGACATTGAACACCGTGGCGACGCCACAGACATTGAACACCGTGGCGACGCCACAGACATTGAACACCGTGGCGACGCCACAGACATTGAGCACCGTGGCGACGCCACAGACATTGAACACCGTGGCGACGCCACAGACATTGAACACCGTGGCGACGCCACAGACATTGAGCACCATGGCGACGCTACAGACATTGAACACCGTGGCGACGCCACAGACATTGAGCACCGTGGCGACGCCACAGACATTGAACACCATGGCGACGCCACAGACATTGAGCACCGTGGCGACGCCACAGGCAAACACCTTGGCGACGCCACAGACATTGAGCACTATACGTCTTTAAGATAATTATAAATGTTCACCGATGTTGGTGAGGAGAAAGAATAAGCAGGAACGCAGCTTACTTGCTGTCCCATGGTCAAAGAAGTTTCATGATTGATGCTGGAGAGGATCAGAAACAGGAATGACGAGTGATCGCTAGCTGACAATGCTTTGATCCAGTGTGTGGCAGACCAGGATTGGCATGCTGAGAGACTGAGGCAACGAAAAAAACAATAAATAGAAATACATGGCATGGTGTTCGTCCTCAGGGCCTAACCACACAGGGTCTAACCCTCAGGGCCTTACCACACAGGTGATGTCACCTCAATAATCTCTGTAGCACACGTGGTGTACCTTAGAATATCCGCCACTTGAAACGAAATGCTACAACTACATCATGTGGCACCCGGTTGAAACGGAATGTCAACGCTTATTTTGGGGGCCAACAGTTCATTGCAAAATAGCTGAAAGGTGACAACACACAGCACCTCATAAAGTCATGACGTGTTCAGACTTAAGAGCCACAAGAGCCCATCCTGGGTTAAATTTGACGATTAGTTCTCTTCTTCCCACGTTTTCTGGTGGCTAAGAAATCCGGATACCCGCCGAGCTTTGATTCACCTCAGCTCCTTGGTTCAATACGCTCCCAGATTGGCTACCGAACAGAGGCCCTAGTCAGGTGTTCGTTTTTGGACCCTTTGCATTTTTCTTCGTCGACGGATGTATTTTAGAGCTCCAGCCAATTATTGTAATGGGTCCGGCACATTTTTGCGACGCCGGCTCTTTTTTTAGAGTTTTGTTCGTTTTGTTGTGCACCGAAGATATTTGTTTAGGTATCGGTGCGTTTTCGCAGACCCCGACGTGTTTATTTAGTGCCCGGTCTTTTTGTTCCTTTTCTACGACCATGTCGACTTTTGAGGGTACCAGCCTGTTTTTGAGGCCCCCATGCGGTATGAAAGCCCCGGTGTGCTTCGAGGCCACGTTGTACTTTTTTTTAACCTCCCGGAGTGTTTATTTAGAGTTGCACCGCGAGTTTTATGGCCCTGTCGATTTTTTTTGCCAGATTCGGTACGCTTTGGAGGGCCCGGTGCATTTTCGGCCTCCAGTTGTGCTCTTAGGTTCCTGTTGTGATTATTTGTGGCTCCTCGCTCACATTTGTGGGACCCCAGCACGACATTGGTGGCTCCGGTATATTTTCTCGGGGTCCCGGCGTGACTTTTCGTGCCCAGGCACGTGGTTCCGGGGGGGGGGGGACCCGACGCCAGTTTTTTGGGCTCGACGCAGTTTTTGGTGACTTCTTCTGAATCATGCAAAGTTCGAGCCACGGCCTGATCTTTCGGCCCCCCGGCGACATTTTTTGGTGTCCCGTCGCGATTTTCCTAGCTCCGATACGCTCTTTTTCGGTGCCGTACGCGATTTTTAAGACATCTGGTGGTATGTTTGGGCTAAGGAACAATTGTTCTGGTTCGGGGACATATATTTTTGGGGAATCTCTCTCTCTATTTTGGAGGGCTCCAGCTTGATTCTTGTCGGGTCCCTATACGATATGTTCTGGGCCACACTGTGCTTATTTGGGGTCATCGATGCAATTTTTTTTCGGAGCTCCGAGGGGTTTTTCTTCACGTCCCGACCAGAATTTATGGGACTACCGACATAAATTTTGAGTCGCGATAGTTGGGGGGCTTGGCGCTAATTCGCGGAGCCCATTGTACTTAGCTGGGCCACAGCGCGATTTTGACGTTCCCCGCGCAAATGGGCCTCAGTGCGAATTTTCTGGTGCCCGCTGCATTTATTTAGAACCCCTAATTTTGGAGGGCCCAGAGACGAATTAATGAGACCCAGAACCATTTTTTAGGGACCCCTGCGATATTTTCGGAAGCCTACCACTTCAGGAGGGGGGGAGCGATTTTCCTCCTTGGTATGCCACTGCGGCTGCTCAACGAGTTTTTTTTTAGCCGATGATACCCTTCAGAGTAGAAAATCCCCTTCGAAGATCTTTCTTTCAGGACCTGTTCCGGATTTTCCGGTGCTCGGGTCGACTCGATGGAATCCCTTTGTGATTTTTGTGATCGACTTCTATTTTTGTAAGCCTCATGCGCGATATTTTTGGGCCCCGGTACGATTCTTTGGGCTCCGGGTGCATTTTTACTTCGGTGCTCCAAAGCTCTTTTTTCCTGGTCCGACGCAATTTTGGAGTCTTTGACGCAATTTTTGTGTCCGAGGAGTAACATTCCGGGTATGAATTAATTTTTGGGAAGCCAGCTGCGACTTGTAGGGCTCCGGCGCGACTTTTTGGGCCCCTGGTGTGATTTTCAAGGGCAGCGACGCGATGTTTTTGGGTCTAAGTGCGATTTTTGGACCCTGTCGTCATTTGTTGGGATGCTTATCGCGAGTTTTAGTGGCTTCGACACGTTTTTTGGGGCCCAGCACGTTTTGGTTTCTATTGAAGCGATGCTGGGACCCCAGAGTGATCTTCCATGTCCGGACTGCACTTGTTTTTCGTTGCCCCGGATTCATTTATTGAGTGTTCCCGATGAGACTTTTGTGGTCCCGGTGCGACCGGTCGAGCTCCTAGCATGATTTTCAGTGGCCTGGACACGACTTTTTGGTACGCCCAGGCTCAGCGTGATTTTCAGGGGCCCCGGCCGGACATTTTGGGGTTCCCGTTGTGATTTTCAAGAACCCCGGCACGACTTTTTCGGCCCCCAGCGTGATTTTCGGGGGACCAGGCGCAAACGTTTGAGGCCCCCACCGTGATTTTGCAAGGACCACGGCACGACGTCTTTGTGCTCCCAGCATGATTTTCAGGGACCCTGGCCCGACTTTGGGGGGCCCCAGCGCGATTATCAGGGGCCTCGGTCCGACCTTTTGTGACCCAACGTGACTGAGGGCCCGGCCAGTATTTTTGGAGCCCAGTGTCATTTTCGGGGACCCAGGCCCAGCCTTTTGAGGCCTTAGCGTGATTTTTTGGGCACCCCAATGTGATTTTTATAGGCCGCGGTGCGATTTTGGGTTGTGGGCACCAGCAGGATTTCTAGGGAGTCTGGCAGTATTTTTTTCGAAATCCGGCGCGATTCTTGGGGGCCCACAACCTCTCAAGGGGACTGCCCCAATGCCTCCCTTCGGTACGCCACTGCGCATGACCCAATGATTTTATAGCTTAACAATGACGTCATCGCACAAAATCGACTTTCATATGCCCATTTAACTGCTTGCACCACGAGTAGTGTTTAGAAACATATACTCTGGAATTGGCCTAAATTCATCCCATTATCTTTGGGGTTCATAAATATCAGCCTGGACGTACACATCACTGGACGAAGAAAAGCCTTGATATTGGTATCCGTTGTAATTCGATGTTTTAGTACTTCTAATCCAAATGTCTTCATTGGATGGATTCTGGGATCAGGGTCTTTGCTAAGCAGAGATTGTTACATAGATTGTTACATAGAAGCAGAGATTGTTACATACAAATCCATTGCAATGTGAAATATTTTAGGTTCCATCCACTGTAATCACGCAGTGGATGGATGAACCGTACCGATGGATCGTGACCGTAATTTTTATGCTTTAATAATAAAAACACATGTAAAAATATATGTTCAAGTATTTGGCAGCTAGGACCAATGCCATATATAATACATGAATATGTAACATCAAGGCAAGATACTTGCACTTACAAATTGTATGTCTTAACTTGATTGCGTTATGTTACTGCCTTCAGCCTTTATATTTTCTACTGTAGATAATATTAATGAAATCGATGTTAAACATGTCAACAGTCAAAGAACCACAGTGAAGCTCTAGTATGAAAGTATTTTGGCACTGGCAGGCAGATTATCTACTTTATAGTCTTTTCATAACCTAATATAAAGTGTGAATATCCAAACATATGTTGCATTACATCAACTCATGAATTAGTTGCGTTGTTGTAAGGTCATGTCAAAGTGGGCATAGCTATGATGTCATATGTGTAACTTTTACTTAGTTATGGATTGCAGGAAGTTTTCCACGTATTAAAATGTGTGCATGCTGCTTTTTAGGAAACTTAAATGTCTCAAAAGTGTGGGGGGGGGGGGGCAGCTACCATTGTTGGTCCTCCCACTTTAAAAAGTGGGTGGGCCATGGCCCCTCTGCCCCCCTGTTCATACGCCTATGAGTGGCATCATTTGGTTAGTTACTGCAGAGGGTTGACTATGGGGAGGAGTAGTGACACAGTTTGGTTAGTTACGGCAGAGGGTTGAATATGGGGAGGAGTAGTGGCATCATCTGGTTAGTTACGGAAGAGGGTTGACTATGGGGAGGAGTAGTGGCATCATCTGGTTAGTTACGGCAGAGGGTTGAATATGGGGAGGAGTAGTGGCATCATCTGGTTAGTTACGGCTGAGGTTGAATATGGGGAGTAGTAGTCGCATCATCTGGTTATTTACGGCAGAGGTTCAATATGGGGAGGAGTAGTGACATCATTTGGTTAGTTACGGCAGAGGGTTGAATGTGGGTAGGAGTAGTGGCATCATCTGGTTAGTTACGGCAGAGGGTTGAATATGGGAAGAAGTAGTGTCATTATTTAGTTAGCCGTGTGGTATCGGATGTAATGAGCTAGCATAGAACTATATAATCAAAGCGAGCGAGGAAACTGCGCGCCAATAGTGCAGGTAACCTTCCGTGTCCAAACGTCCCCCGTTCTCGTTTCAGAGCCATTTCACAGAATCGACAATTACTGTGTGCAAAATATTCCAATAAATATTTCAAAAGTAAAGGAGCGGAGCGTGAGCAAACTAAGCATGGCACGAGCACTAGTGTGCCATTCCGTGCGATATCAGTCCCATGGGAAATCAGCTGAGCGCTTGGTCGCTGAAGCCTGCCATCAGCAGGTAAAGCGAGCACCACGGCCCACTGTTGCGGCCATTAGCAGGGCTTCGTCATACACTAGACAGGACTAGACTAGACAGGAAGTCGATCGGATGCAGTTAGTTCAATGCGACACGCCATCCCCACGCCCCCCTCAGTGACACCCACCCGCAAGGACTCTGGGGAGGTCATTTGTTGGCCGGCGGTCACGAGGAGGGGGGAGGGGAGCAGTTGTTTATGCACCAGATGTCCCGAAATAGCTGTCGTACAGCTGTTGAGAGCTGCCCCGGTGGAAACACGGTCGTTCCTGGCGCAGCTATGTCTGAACCGACACGGAAGGCTTTGCGGGGCAATAGTGGACAGTGGCGGCGGACAGTGGCAGTGGCAGTGGCAGTGGCAGTGACGGCGGCAGTGGCGGCGGCAGGGGCGGCGGCAGGGGTGGCGGCAGGGGTGGCGGCAGGGGCGGCGGCAGCGGTTTGGTGTTATGGGACGCGCCGACTACACAGACATGTTACGCTCTTGAACTGCTGTAAACAAGATGCGCGGATTGTCCCCATGCTACACCATATATGTTCTAGATCACTGGCTAAAACTGTCCAGTGCCGCCAATTTCGCCTTGTCTGCGCCCGTGAACGTCAGCGCTTACATTGCAGACCCGGCTGCACACTGATACCTGTATCGAAGTGCTTGCGTTTGGAAGTGGGCAGCAGGTACATCATCAGGGTGCCTCCACGTGCAGGGAGGCTGTCCCACGGGATACGATACGAGCATCCAGAAGTTGGCAGCAGGTACGTCATCAGGGTATCTCCACGTGCAGGGAGGCTGTCCCACGGGATACGATACGAGCATCCAGAAGTGGGCAGCAGGTACGTCATCAGGGTATCTCCACGTGCAGGGAGGCTCTCCCACAGGATACGAGACGGGCATCCAGAAGTGGGCAGAGAGGCCCCGTCGCCCCAGCCCATCTGTCTTTGTAATGAGACGGAGCTAGGCGGGCGTGAGTAGCGATGCCTCGATTGGTGTCGTTGTCTCTATAATTGTGTGCTCTCAAAATGGCCGGGGTGGACTAACGAGACTAAGCATGAAGTTGAGCGGAAGAAGTAGCCAGCTGGAAGGATGCCGTTACCGTGGTGACAAAGCGAGTCTGTAGAAGGGATGACGTCGCCGTGGTGACAAGTCGGGTCTATATAAGGGATGACGTCACAGTGGTGACAAGTCGGGCCTGTAGACGGGATGACGTCACTGTGGTAAGAAATGTGGTCTGTAGAAGGCATGACGTCATCGTGGTGACAAATCGGATCTGTAGAACGGATGACGTCACCGTGGTGACAGTGGATATGTAGAATGGATGACGTCACCGTGATGACAGATTTGATCTGTAGAGGGGATGACGTCACCGTGGTGACAAATTGGGTCTGTATAAGGGATGACGTCACCGTGGTGACATATTGGATCTGTAGAAGGGATGACGTCACCGTGGTGACAAATTTGATCTGTAGAAGGGATGACGTCACCGTGGTGATAGATTGGATCTGTAGAAGGGATGACGTCACCGTGATGACACATTGGGTATGTAGAAGGGATGACGTCACCGTGGTGACAGATTGGATCTGTAGAAGGGATGACGTCACCGTGGTGACAAATTGGGTCTGTAGATGGGTTGACGTCACCGTGGTGACAAATTGGGTCTGTAGAAGGGATGACGTCACCGTGGTGACAGATTGGATCTATAGAAGGGATGACGTCACCGTGGTGACAAATTGGGTCTGTAGATGGGTTGACGTCACCGTGGTGACAAATTGGGTCTGTAGAATGGATGACGTCACCGTGGTGACACATTGGGTCTGTAGAAGGGACGACGTCACCGTGGTGACAGATTGGATCTGTAGAATGGATGACGTCACCGTGGTGACAGATTGTGTCTGTAGAAGGGATGATGTTACCATGGTGACAAAGCGGGTCTGTAAAAGGGACGACCGACGCGGATCATGGTCAAAGTAAAACCTGCTGCTGCCTGAGGCGGATCGACTGCCTGAAGTTGGCTGTCAAAGTTAAAACGCTGTTGACGCGATTCCAGATGTTTCGATGCTTTTCACCTGTTGTGCTCCGGCTGTGAGATGAGTGTTGATTTTCCGTACAGCACTTGACGAATAGATCGCTGAGATGCACGGATAATTTCTGCCATGGCTGACTGTAACATGGTGAAGCTTGACTGTGGATTCTGCCAAACTACTTCTTTAACTGTTATGCAGCTAGTGAATGTTTTATAGTTTTAAAAAGTCGATTATAAAAAGTAGCCAAATGCTCATGTTAAGTAAAGTAGAATCACAAATTGGTCTAATACATTGCGGGCATGGCCCTATTCTCAAACACGTTTAAAAGATGTTTTTTGAAGTCATTATATCCAGGTGAATCGCGGCGGCCACTTTCACAAAGTCATTATATCCAGGTGAATCGCGGCGGCCACTTTCACAAAGTCATTGTATCCAGGTGAATCGCGGCGGCCACTTTCACAAAGGTGAGAGCGGCCGTTCCAAATGCGTCCGCCTCGAGGAACACGCGGCCGCCCTGAAGCATGACCGTGCCGACACCTCTCCACTGGCGGGTCACTGGGTCCAGCGCGGTCAAGCGTTCCACCCATCTAAGGCTGACATTCTGGCAGTGGAGTGCTTTTGGTGCAGACGAGTCGTGAGAGAGGCCATTGAAATAAGGCTGCACTCGCCATCTCTGAATCAAGGTTGGGGGAAGTTCTTCCTGAGCACGATATGGGACTGCATGCTGCACTCCCAATAATCGATATACGTTTAGTCGATATACGTTCCTTTTTACTTTCATTCCTTCCCACTTCGTCTCAATCATCTACCTACCTCCCCCACGCACACGTACACATCCCTCCTACTCTCCCCTTCTCACGCCCCTCAAGCATGCCAACAATTACTTACGCATCACACATTTAAGTAGAATTCACTCTTTTAGCTACCTAGCATTCATCCCGTACCTTGGAACTAAAAGTGGCCTGAATGAATTAGCGCATGCAATAATTTAAATGTCCTTCAATGATATCAATGATGTCAAGCTTGTATCACGATCGTCCATGTTGTATTCACCCAATGCCAATCTAGTCGTATTGACCATGGCTCCATGTTCCCATCATGATTATTTTAAGGCACGCTTGACGAGACAAGCTGAAGTACATTCTTTTCAAACCTCTATCCTTAGAATCCAGGGAAGTCCGAGAATCGTCCAAAAACTAAGTGAATATTTGTACACTTTCACAGCTGCTGAAAACCATGCAAACACACCTTGATACCCGTATGCAAACTATCTCTTCCCATGGTATCATTTTTTGCAGCGCGAAAACAGCGATTCGAGTGTGGCCAATAACAAACTGGATGAGAACCTGTTAAAATGATGGAATGAAAATGGTACACATAAGTGACAAAACAATTAAAGTCATGCTAGGCCAGTTGGCAGCCGAACAAATAAGAGTGTTTCAGTCATCCGGTGTAGGTAGCGCAAGCAACGTCTTCGTCTGACTAGATATTGAAAGATCTCACTCTGGCTCGAATTATTTCAGCCCCTTGAATTGTCCGTCAACCGACTGCACTTAGCTCATCAGTCGAATGTTACAAAATGTGCTGATGGCTATGACTGAGCAAAGTGCTGTGGACGCATGTTCCATAGGACAACAGTCACCCGCGTGTTGGATTCTGCTGTGGCTGGAGCACATTTACAAAAATGCCTCTGCAGAAACATTGATGAGCTGGGGAGGTGGAGGTGTGTGTCGCAGCCTTATCGCACGTGGCCGCGCGTAGCTTATCATTATATTAATCAGCCATAATGGTCTAACTAACGACCTATCCGTCATATACCAAACGGAATTTCACCCTCGCCAACGTCATCCTTCATTTAGTTTAGAATAACTCGCATTAATATAACGTGGTGTGTGGAATGGCCTACATCATCCCCTCTAGTGAACCTTCGGTGAAGCCCGTGAACCGACATGCCATCCTTTGTGCAGCAAAATATTGGAAACGGCCGTGAATGTCGGTTGCCCGTGAACCGAACTGAACTCCGTAAGCCGTGTACATTAAACATGGGAGAAAAGTGGCACTCGAGTCGTTTTACAGTCAGCGAGGTAAACAAGCTACAACGATATTTTTCTTAAGTTTGGATTCATTTTGATCGGAAAATAAAGTGACAGGCTAAAAGAGGAGACAGTTCCCTCGGAAAAATGTATATATTTATGGTATATTTGAACCAATTTTCATCCATCTAATATTTGTTGAACATCACACTGCTCGCACAGATGGGACACGCAATGTTTACCTTACCGATTCTTCGGAACCGCCCCTGCACCCGAGGCACCTGATCACACACAGATGTGGCGAATGTCCGAGTTTATGAGGGATGCCGGGTAGTTTCATCCTCGATTATTTTCAGTCAATGCCATATGATCGATGCTCACCATCCGGATTTAAGGTGGGGGTGAGGGGCAACGTGCTCCGTTACCTTCTCCCCATTTGGCCACTTATGATCACACGGCACCATAATCACCTGCGACCTATGTAGCAATTAGTGATTTCCAGTGTCCACAGATAGCGGAGGAGATCGGGTGGGTGGATGTGGTCGGATCGGGGGCGGACACAGCGGGGGAACTGGGGGCATGTTCCCCTGCCTCCATGGAAGGTGGCGGCTCACCGGCCGGGAAATCGCTCCTCCGGGAAGGCTCGAGTTAACCCTCCCCACGAATTTTGCATGCAGAGGCGCCCCTCCTGAGAGGAAAAGGCGCCCCATAGAAAGAAAAGGCACCCCTTCATTGTGCTTGAGTATACCCCTCAAATTATTCAGTCAGAGGCACCCTATGCAAGAAAAAGGCTCCCCTGCAGCGTGCTCGAGTACACCAACTTTAATTTTTCAGCCAGAGGCGCCTATAAAGGAAAATGCGCCCATACAGTACTTTCATGAAGTCATAAAGTGTTTAGACTTAATAAGAGCCACAAGGGCCCATCCAGTTAAGTCTGTAAATGGAAGATACCATAAGCCCGGTGAAAAGACCCACCCCAACCATCACCACATCCTAAAGAAACCATCCACCAACATACCACACACCTATCCGAAATACCTATCTCCTAGCTATCCAGTCCCATTCCCTTGATCCCTCTTAACACATATGGATTGAATGCCTTACCAGTAATTTTCAAGCTGCATCCATGCCTGCTTAAAGGGGTCTGTGCCGTGCACACTTACTTAGCATAAATCTCACCCATCCATCACAAATTAGAACTCAAACACAAGATTTTCCTGTCTAAAAATGTGTCCACCCTACATTTATATACATTCAATGAGGAACTCCCCACAACATCGCAGTGGCGACCCTCCGAAGAAATGGCGCTCTTGCAGACAAGTTCCCGCATGACAATTCCTGGATACGCCCCTGGATTGTGTGGAGGTACGGAAGTCACCATGGGCGATATTGCTATGTCACGCCACATCAGAGCCTCGCCAAGGTGAGTCCTGGTGCGTGGTCCTGGTGAGTCCAGGCCTCCGCCAAGGTGGGTGGCCACGTGACAAAAACAGGTGCTCCATGGGTGACGGGGGGGGGGGGCGCACCGGGCCACACTGCACCTGTTTTGCCAAACTGCGTCCCCTCAGTCGCCGTCCCCGCACCCACGCTTTCAGGATTCATTAGCCGGCTGTGCATTATAGGCGGACATTGCCGATGCATTATGCAATGAGCTGCATTGATTGCTGGAGCCTTGCACCGACTGAGATTGTGCCGCTGGAGGCGGGGGGGGGGGGGGAGCAGGTGTTGCGGAACGGAACACGAACCCATTCATACTGGACAGCGCCCCGACGCCAGTGTCCCCCTTGCCTCCCTCTGCACCGCCCGCAGCGCCGGCGCCACTTCCGGTTTTAATGTGGACAGATTGCGGCGGTTTCCGGAATGGGTTACCCCTCCCCTTCAGTCCCTCAGTCCCGTGCTGAGCCGGTGATCAGTAATTTGGTCTGCAGCTTTGGCTGGCACCGTGAGGACCAGCTGTGCCAGCATGCACAGCTGGTTGAGGACCAGCTGTGCCAGCATGCACAGCTGGTTGAGGACCAGCTGTGCCAGCATGCACAGCTGGTTGAGGACCAGCTGTGCCAGCATGCACAGCTGGTTGAGGACCAGCTGTGCCAGCATGCACAGCTGGTTGAGGACCAGCTGTGCCAGCATGCACAGCTGGTTGAGGACCAGCTGTGCATGCGGCTGTGCCAATAGTCGATCCTAATTTTGTGATATTGGTGTGTTTAGCCAAGCGATGTTTTTTTCTTCAATAATTAGCGCAGAGCAGTGTGTGTAAAAGGGTGTAGGCCACATGATAACGTGGTGCTTTATTATGGTGCATGACATAAGACCAAAGCCAAATTTAGAGACTGCATCCCAGTGCCCTAGCATTGTTCTGCTGTCCATACTTTCAGTGCGGGTATTTCCATACCTGGCTGCTATGGATGAGTTATGGAGAGAAGTATGCACCTCGCTGATAGGTTCGTATTACTTAGATTTAGATTGTCAGGTACATAATTAAATGTGGACTTGACAGGTTATGCTGGCCGCATTCGTTGAACGTTTCCTCAAATGCCGCGCATGTAGTTACCTCAGGCTGCGCCACATGGGTGGAGGAGTTTGAACATTATCGATAGAGCCCAATGGGTGGAAAAGTATGAACATTATTGGTGGGACCCAATGCATGACGGCAAGGAAAGAGCTTGGTTAGTGGAGCCACCCGACAGGGTCACATGAAGCAAGAAGTTGAAAGCAAGAAGTTGATGGAGCCAAGGCAAAGATGGTGTGGTCCAGGATCCACGAAAAGCATAAGAAACTCCACACCGGCTTCGCTACTTCATTTTCGCCATGTTCCATTTCATGGCGAAGTCAGGCATGCGGGGTTTTGCTCTCGTTCTGCTCTCAATTTCTTCAAATGTCAGGCGGCGATCCGCTCCTTTGCGAAGCAGATGGCCCAAATTTACGTGCCATTTTTGTCAAGGAAGTCTGCGAGCTACATAATTCATTTCAGCATCAAGCGGCATAGTGGAACTACCGTTAGGCCGCAATACCCTACTTGATCTGCGACATCCATCATTGAAATCCCGCCTGAAAAGCGAAGCTTGCCGTGTGGGGCCATCCGTGCATAACTAAGCCGTGTCGTTGAAACACGGACACGTCTTCGCGCTGCCTGTGCCCTCGGCCGACAGCCAGGCAGCCATTTTGTGTCCGTCGGCGCAGACGTGCCGCTATCGTCGATAGCGACGGCGGCCGCCGGTCGCAGGTGGCGTCCAGGCGGCCGCCCCCCCCGGGCTCCGTCCGTCGCCAGTGACTGGCCAGATATGCTGAAAACGCACGCAAGAACAGCAACGGCCGCTACGCTTCAGAAACCAAGATGTGAAGTAATTGTGTGTGGAATAAGCTGGTCGCCTCTAAAATACACTACGGGTAAAAATATAGCCCCCAGCACGAAAAAGTTAGAGGACATGACGTAATTTTCAGGGGTGATGATTCCTGATCGAAAGAGTTACTGAACAGTTACTTGCTACAAATCGCTGAAATCCCGCCGGAACACATCGGCTGGCTGTTGTACATACATCGGCTGGCTGTTGTACATACATCGGCTGGCTGTTGTACATACATCGGCTGGCTGTTGTACATACATCGGCTGGCTGTTGTACATACATCGGCTGGCTGTTGTGCACACATCGGCTTGCTGTTGTACATCAGGCATTGTCAGTCAGAGATACCCATGAAAGTTGGAATTTCCAGGATTTCCAATGGGTACCAATGCATTTTGGGGTCATGCCAAGGTGCAATGGATGTTGTGTGCTGTATATTAAAGGGGAGATATTCTGATAGGCTCCGTGGGGAAACGGAAAATGAACGGAACGAAGGCTACGGAGGGATATTTAAAACAATAAAGTAGTTCTGAAAAAGCCAAAAGAATGCCTTAATAAGCGTTGGCCAGTTTGAGATTGCGGTTAGGATAATATAGCATCAATAAAACACCGTTCAGTCATGGTGTTTTTGCTTTTCATTGCACTATTGCAAAGTATAAATGCAAACGACACGCTCACATCAACCTAATAGAAGCCCAACAGGCAAGTTCAGCACAAGTTTTCTACTTTTAATTATTGTTCAATTAAAATACTTTGTGAACATGTCAAGAAATGCGTTCAGGTATGATGAAAGCACAATTAAATGTTCGATCGTCATAACAATAGTCTATAAACTTCACCGAAACAATCCTGCACCATCGTATACCTCACGGTCGCCATCATCAGAATTAATCGTGCTAATTGTTAAGTTTTTCTCCCGACCGCTCAAATTTCGATTCTTTTCACGACATTCTCGCAACAAAATTCGCCTACTGTGTTCACTAATCGCCATGTATTTAACGCCGAGATTGGGATGTCCGCTCCAATCCATCAATATTCCTGTATTCGGCGCGAAGCCTGTTGGCCGGGGCGTCAATTTACGTCGTCACGCACCGCTGACCCATTAACGGCACCCCCCGTCCATCGGACCCCCTCGGTCGCAGTGGGGGCTCGGCCGTCGGCGACACTCGGTGCCACGCAGCAGCCCCCTGGCGGCCAACGTCGGCACACCTGGCCGCACTGACAACGTCTGCGATGAAGAGCTCCGGCGGCCGAATCAATGCACATTGTGGCCGCGGCACGCGCGGCAGGGCTGGGCCGCGGGCAGACATCGCGTGTCGGCCAGGACCAAGCTAACGACCAACCGGGGACACATCGCGCGCGCTGCAGCTGACGAAGGGTCTGTCTAAGGGTGCGGTGTGTGGCGATAGCTTAGGCGGGGAGAGCCACGAGAAAGACGGGTAGTCGCTGGTATGGAAGTAGTGATGAGAACGAGGGATTTTCGTGCGAGGGAACAGCGGAAGGAAGCTCAGAGCTCGAGGAGAAATTGTACCGGGTAATACAGCCCGCGTGGTATTCCACCCAGTTTCTTCTTCGTTGATACGGTGAATGACATACGTGAGGACGAAGCAGCAGCAAATTAAAGCGGAATGATTGAGAAGGATAGCGATCAACAGTTGCAAGCGGTAAACAGGACATGGCTAGATGAAGACACATTTATAGTATCCATGGGTAAAATTAAACGTCCAATTACGCATTAGTGTCCACATTGTTCCCCAGTAACTCCTAACGCCAAAAAGCCATTCGAGGTCAAGTTAGGTCAGTCATCCAGGATGTCCTTGGAAAACTCATTCGCTTATGCAGATAGGCTGGCTGAGTTGCCCATCATCCTACCACATCACCCAACCCTATCATTGGTGATTTGGAGACAATACGCGGGATTAACTCCCGATAACTCGCGATGCTGGTATAAGCTGCCCGACATGTCTCCACTTGTCACGTCATAGGTCAGTGACCTGAGATGACATCTACAAATGTTTTGCACCATGATATCGGCAAAAGCACGTTCCACGAGGGAACGTGCTTTCCAAGCTGCTGCGCGCTGGCGTGCGTGGCTTTTTGTGGTCGTCAAAAAAGGTGGGGAGGGATTGAAATAGCCCCTGTGCGGGCGAGAGCGAGGGTTTTAGGGCCCTGGCGCGATCTTTTGGGGGCCCGGCACGAGTCTTAGGGGCCCCGCTCTATTTATTTCGGACCACTGATATAATTTTGGAGGCCCCAGTGCGATTTATTTGGGGTCCCGGCGCAGTTCATGGGAATCCACCACCTCTCAGGAGAGGAGGACATTTGCTCCTCCCTCCCTTCGGTACGCCACTGTCCGGGAACGAGGAGGTATGCCAGAATAGCGGTCACGTGATCACCGGCGGGCTGCGATAGCGGCGGCAGTTGTTCACCACGTGACTGGTAAACGATGCGTGTGTGGTCCCGGGCACCTCCCGCCGAGAAGACAACCGCACGCGGCTAGTCGACGGCGAGCGCACAAAACCGGCGTAATCCCCAGGTGGCTGATGCCCCTGAGAAGTCAACTTCTATGACTGCTTGTTGTTCCTTGTCATTCCGAACAGTGAACATTTTTGCAATATTCGATATTGGTAGTGTTTCGGTACGGAAATAACGTCTCTTAGCGTCTCTGTGACACATCAAAGGAAAAACGTTTTCCAAACGCAAATTTTCATTGCTTCCAATGAAGCTGACGATGCAATTTGAGATGAATGACTATTTGTGGAATTTCCCTGTATGATGTGCACCAGCGTGCTGCTGGAGACGTGGACACGATGATATCAAACAGTGGAGAACGGGGCCAGTGCCACACACACGTGCAAGACACAGTCACTATTATAGTCAGCAGGTTACAGCCGAAGCGAGCCCGTGCTCGGCTATGCTATCACAACCGATTTCGCCTCCCTTGCCCGCCGCTAAATCCGCCCCACAGTCTCCCAACACGACAGCACGAGCCGCCAAATCCGCCCCACAGTCTCCCAACGCGACAGCACGAGTCGAGCAATGCCGGCGGAACTTGAACAGATTGAAGCGTTCCAATCGGCACTCAACTGGAAGCACAGCTTCTGACTCAATCAGCGAAATGTCACGGTGTATCGGGCGCGGGCGTCCGGTGATGCTCCACTGGAGAGGGGCCCACAGCGGTGCTGCCCACAGACGGTGTAACGGAGTGGGCGGCTAGAGGTGAGACACTGGAGAGGGGACCACAGCGGTGCTGCCCACAGACGATGTATCGGGGTGGGCGGCCAGAGGTGAGACACTGGAGAAGGGACCACAGCGGTGCTGTCCACAGACGATGTATCGGGGTGGGCGGCCAGAGGTGAGACACTGGAGAGGGGATCACAGCGGTGCTGTCCACAGACGATGTATCGGGGTGGGCGGCCAGAGGTGAGACACTGGAGAGGGGATCACAGCGGTGCTGTCCACAGACGATGTATCGGGGTGGGCGGCCAGATGTGAGACACTGGAGAGGGGATCACAGCGGTGCTGTCCACAGACGATGTATCGGGGTGGGCGGCCAGAGGTGAGACACTGGAGAGGGGATCACAGCGGTGCTGTCCACAGACGATGTATCGGGGTGGGCGGCCAGAGGTGAGACACTGGAGAGGGGATCACAGCGGTGCTGTCCACAGACGATGTATCGGGGTGGGCGGCCAGAGGTGAGACACTGGAGAGGGGATCACAGCGGTGCTGTCCACAGACGATGTATCGGGGTGGGCGGCCAGAGGTGAGACACTGGAGAGGGGATCACAGCGGTGCTGTCCACAGACGATGTATCGGGGTGGGCGGCCAGAGGTGAGACACTGGAGAGGGGATCACAGCGGTGCTGTCCACAGACGATGTATCGGGGGTGGGCGGCCAGAGGTGAGACACTGGAGAGGGGATCACAGCGGTGCTGTCCACAGACGATGTATCGGGGTGGGCGGCCAGAGGTGAGACACTGGAGAGGGGATCACAGCGGTGCTGTCCACAGACGATGTATCGGGGTGGGCGGCCAGAGGTGAGACACTGGAGAGGGGATCACAGCGGTGCTGTCCACAGACGATGTATCGGGGTGGGCGGCCAGAGGTGAGACACTGGAGAGGGGATCACAGCGGTGCTGTCCACAGACGATGTATCGGGGTGGGCGGCCAGAGGTGAGACACTGGAGAGGGGATCACAGCGGTGCTGTCCACAGACGATGTATCGGGGTGGGCGGCCAGAGGTGAGACACTGGAGAAGGGGATCACAGCGGTGCTGTCCACAGACGATGTATCGGGGTGGGCGCCAGAGGTGAGACACTGGAGAGGGGATCACAGCGGTGCTGTCCACAGACGATGCGCCAGACAATGGGTTCAGCCGGGAGCGTCAATCACAAGAGGTTCCATCCGTCGGCTACTTGTGTACGAGAGGTTCCATCCGTCGGCTACTTGTGTACGAGAGGTTCCGTCCGTCGGCTACTTGTGTACAAGAAGTTCCGTCCGTCGGCTACTTGTGTACAAGAGGTTTCTTCCGTCGGCTACTCGTGTGGTTTGCGCGGCTGTTGAGCGATCTTCATGAAATGATTGGCCGGGCACCATCTCACGATTGCACACGAGGCTAGTCGTGATCGAATTCCCGTCGCGATCATTTGACGGCTGATGCAGTTATTTTGATTGGAGTGACGCTGATACCACTGCAGCCCAGCGGTACCATAACCGCTGCACATACCCGAGTGATATGTACAGGGAAACCAATACCACGGAAACTAATAACGCCAGCAGAATGCGTCCAATGCGTCCAGCTGTGTATAGTGCTGGGAGAATGCGAGAATGCGTCCAGCTGTGTGTAGTGCTGGTCGAATAGCGCTATAAACAGATGAGCTATGTAATGGTGCATAATATCCGAAATAGTGCAGGGGTACTTATCCTCAAGACATCGGAAGCTACTAACAAAACATTTGTCCGGTTAGTTATTTAGGCTTCAGAAAGCCTGGACTGCTACGGCCACATTGCGTCAAAACAAGTCACTTGTCATTGTATGTATGGTGGTAGAAACTCCAGGTCACGCCAAAAACTTTTAAACGGCATCACATTCAAAATCACGCTCCACACGCTTCGTGCTTCAAACTACATAGCCAGAAGACAAGTACTCCAATTGTTTAGTTTCCTCCTACTCAGTGGGGTTACTCGAGTTCGGAGGCGGACACCTGGGCTCGGAGTCCGGTGCGCGTTCTGCGGCATAATAGAGACATCGTGGGCGGCCTTGGGTCTGTGTAATAGAGACATCGTGGGCAGTCTCGGGTCGGTGTAATAGAGACATCGTGGGTGGTCTTGGGCCGGTGTAATAGAGACATCGTGGGCGGTCTCGGGCCGGTGTAATAGAGACATCGTGGGCGGACTTGGGTTGGTGTAATAGAGACATCGTGGGCGGTCTCCGACCGGTGTAATATATACATCGTACGCGGTATTGGGCCGGTGTAATAGAGACATCGTGGGCTGTCTTGGACCAGTGTAATAGAGACATATCATGGGCGGTTTTGGGCCGGTGTAATAGAGACGTCGTGGGCGGTCTTGGGCCGGTGTAATATAGACATCGCGGGCGGTCTTGGGCCGGTGTAATAGAGACATATCATGGGCGGTTTTGGGCCGGTGTAATAGAGACATCGTGGGCGGTCTTGGGCCGGTGTAATAGAGACATCGTGGGCGGTCTTGGGCCGGTGTAATAGATACATCGTGGGCGGTCTCGGGCCGGTGTAACAGAGACATCGTGGACTGTCTCGGGTCGGTGTAATGGAGACATCCTGGGCGACCTTGGGCCGGTGTAATGGAGACATCGTGGGCGGTCTTGGGACGGTGTAATAGACATGGTGGGCGGTCTCGGGTCGGCGTGGCTGCGTTTGACCGACTCTGACCGGCGGCCAATCCCAGCCGGAAAATGACAGTCGCAGGATGTGACTAAGTTCCCCGCAGGCTGTGACAAGTTCCCGACAAGTGCGCCAGCCGGCCCATGTGCTATCCCAGCGGGAATGCTCTCTCAAGACTTCCCGCGGGTTCGCAAAGGCGGCGGGCTAAAGGCGCGCGCGCATGCCGGTGGGAAGACTGAGGCGCACAGCAAACCGAAAACTGAAAACCGCTAAGGCGCGGAGCCACGCTGAGGCGGCGACAGTCTGCTTCGCCGGGCGGCATAAGTCAGCTTGGGTACTGTGTTGTGATATGGGATCGTAGCAGCGGAACGGCGTGACCCATTTTTCACGGGTCGTGGCTTCACCAGGGCCGGCAGGAACCGCTAATGTTTTGGATACAACAGTGGCCGAAACGATAGAGTGGAGCTGTAGCCAGGCTCGGAGCTG
Organism: Ashinkailepas kermadecensis; assembly: GCA_034440615.1. Taxonomy (NCBI): domain Eukaryota; kingdom Metazoa; phylum Arthropoda; class Thecostraca; family Neolepadidae; genus Ashinkailepas; species Ashinkailepas kermadecensis. The sequence continues at coordinate 137,516 of JAOTOM010003971.1, forward strand.
AACCGGAACTGAACCACCGGAACAGCCAGGCTCGGAACTGAACCACCTGTCTCCTGCCAAATACACGAAACTTTCCTGCATTCCAATATTCGTATTACTACTGGTGAGCTACTACTGTGTTGGGAGGTTCCTGACCTATGCCAGAGACCCAGACATCCGGTTCCGAACCTCAAGCTGAACAACCAATGACGTCCGCCGAAGCTCCCTTATCGTTACCAAAGGGCTCTAGACATCCAACGGAGGGCCCGAGTGATCAACAAATTAAAAAGAGGTTAAAATGGTGGAGGAGAGGGACACGGATGATGTTGGAATTGGTGGCCTCCTCTGGGTGGCCGAAGATGAAAGTTTGTCCCAGCCACTCGGAAAGTCGTGGCGTGGCGGGACCCCTGCACATACGTGACAATAGCCCAGTTCTCACATCAAACACTATACGCCGTGTGCCGTCATGTGCGGTGAGTTTGGAAAGAAATTGATTTCAGTCCCTCTCCACAGCACGCGCGTTGCAAGCATTGGCTAGCCAGGGAACTGTGGTTAATTTGGACAAGCAACTCATTTCACCGTCTCTGGTATGCTAGTGAAACAATGAATACGTCAATAATGATATTTAACTTTGGGGATCGAAAAATTATAGTTATATTTTTGTGCAAGTTACACCACTGTATTGCCTTCTTCACTCTGTATCTGGAATAAATCCAGATATTTCAGCTACGTCGGTTAGTTTTCGAGCTATGCCGCACTTTTGTTTTGACACCGATCTTCAAAAACAATTCCTGCGGTCTTGGTGGGTGACCTTGATATTTGACCTTCCCGTCTATGGCATCATTATGGTCACCACAATAAGTACTGTAGAGTGATATCACATTTCGCCTCCACAAGTGAAAATGGGGATTCTAGGAACAACAAGAAAACTGGAAAACCGGATGTTTGGAGGCGAAACCAAAATCATCCTCGAGCCGAGGGGTTGGAGAAACTATAATGGATAATGTATTGTTGACAATTATTGCATAAAGTAGAAGGATGCAGCTATCCAATGCTGAGGACCGCATCCTTCTACATTGCTTAGATCAAACGATAGAAGAGAGATATCCCCTCCGCCGGCAGGAAGAGTCGACCGACCAACAGCAGTTCGCGGATTAATCCCGACAATCCCCGCCGGTAGGAAGGGTCGTCCGACCAACAGCAGTTCACGGGTTAATCCCGACAAAGCTTCCTTTCTGGGTATGCATCGTCCCTGCGAGATGTCCTGTTAGGCGGGATTGCATTCCTTCTTACTTTATCACATGGTTTTACACTTACAAAAATGCATGATTCTATGTAATCTCCGTGTACGTAACCTCCAGCAGTCTTGTGCACGTTCAATGCAGTTATTCTTGCAGTTGGTTTGGGTTTGCTGATTAATACCCAGAGTGCACGCATAGCCACGCCAGCAGGCATGCAAATAATCTATCCACTAACAGGGGCCGTTAATTAGCATAGTTGCTGCACCAGTCGTTTCGCCTTTGAATCTTCTGCCCGCGGCGATTATTAGATAAATGCTGCTCGTTTAGTCTAGTTAAAGACAGTCATTCCCCCACAAAATCAGCAGAGCTCCCATTCCAAGGAAGCTTAAAAGTTGGATCTAGATAGGCTTGGCAAGTCGGTGGTAGCTAAAATGCTATCGGAATCTGAGTAGTATTCTTTGGGCATGAAGGCATCCCAAATAACCGTCATTGTATGGACTTGTGCATCGTGATTCGCCTGTAAATTTCGTTGGGTATGCTAGGGATTCAGCACCGAACCTTGCGGGGATCTGTGGGCGTACATTTCCCTATTTTGACATTCTCTTGCTAACCCATACCATTTCTCCCAACAAACTGCCGATCCCAGTGGACCTTCTTCACCTGAGGACGGGCGGAGGTGGTGCGGATGGCAGCAGACCTGTATTGGGCTGCGCGCCACAGAGACAGAGTCGGACTCTGCCCTGATGCCTAAAACAGTCGACGCACCGCGCCAAGCCAGCGAGCCATTGGCAGCAGGGGGGGGGGGCGCCGCGCGCCGTCCTCTCTGGTGGTCACGGAAGCCACTGGCTGGACGACGTGACGTTACAGATAATGAGGTGAGGCGGATGGCGTGTCTCTGCGCTGTCGCCGTGTTCCGACGCTGCGTTGAATGGCCACTTCGCAACATGCTGAACATCATATCGACAAGCCGCAACGTGGCCGCCGGGACGCCGAACCCAATTACTGGCCGCCCGGTCTTGGACGCCACATTGTTAACGTGGCCGCCCGGTGGCACGTGCCACAAACCCGAACCCCACATCATGTTAACGTGGCCGCCCGGTGGCACGTGCCACAAACCCGAACCCCACATATTCGTGGCTGCCGGTGCCACAAACCCGAACCCCACATCATGTCAACGTGGCCGCCGGTGGCACGTGCCACAAACCCGAACCCCACATCATGTCAACGTGGCCGCCCGGTGGCACGTGCCACAAACCCGAACCCCACATCATGTTAACGTGGCCGCCCGGTGGCACGTGCCACAAACCCGAACCCCACATCATGTTAACGTGGCCGCCCGGTGGCACGTGCCACAAACCCGAACCCCACATCATGTCAACGTGGCCGCCCGGTGGCAACCGCCAGAAACTCGAACCCTACACTACGTCCTCAACGTTGGGGTTTGAGCTGGTGCGCTTGGAACGTTGACTGCGGAATAAATGTTTGACTATCGCCCATATAATATACGAGTGGCTGCTCAGGTACATCCGGGCACAACAAGGTAAGCCAAGGTATATCAGGGTATTTGAGGAGCCCTCGGAGTACACGATGACACACAAAGGCACTATGAAGTACACCAAGGACACCAAGACACATAAAGGTGCATGACGGTGCATACTCCATCCCGTTGCCCAGGTAACCGGACTGTGACGGACTCTGACCGGTGCCCGTCGCCTAGATTACCAGACACCGTTTGCAGTTGGGTCACATGTGACGTCGCAGGTGATCGGTCAAGTGGAACGTCTGCCGGGCCAGGGGGCGTGACAGGTGACCGGTCAAGTGGAACGTCTGCCGGGCCAGGGGGGCGTGACAGGTGACCGGCCAATTGGAACGTCTCCCAGGCCAGGCGGGCGTGACAGGTGACCGGCCAAGTGGAACGTCTCCCAGGCCAGGCGGGCGTGACAGGTGACCGGCCAAGTGGAACGTCTCCCAGGCCAGGCGGGCGTGACAGGTGACCGGCCAAGTGGAACGTCTCCCAGGCCAGGCGTGCGTGACAGGTGACCGGCCAAGTGGAACGTCTACCGGGCCAGGGGGGCGTGACAGGTAACCGGCCAAGTGGAACGTCTCCCAGGCCAGGCGGGCGTGACAGGTGACCGGTCAAGTGAAACGTCTGCCGGGCCAGGCGGGCGTGACAGGTGACCGGTCAAGTGAAACGTCTGCCGGGCCAGGCGTGCGTGACAGGTGACCGGTCAAGTGGAACGTCTTCCAGGCGGGCGTGGCAGGTGACCGGCCAAGTGGAGCGTCTCCCAGGGGGGCGTGACAGGTGACCGGCCAAGTGGAGCGTCTCCCAGGGGCGTGACAGGTGACCGGCCAAGTGGAACGTCTCCCAGGCCAGGCGGGCGTGACAGGTGACCGGTCAAGTGAAACGTCTGCCGGGCCAGGGGGGCGTGACAGGTGACCGGTCAAGTGGAACGTCTGCCGGGCCAGGCGTGCGTGACAGGTGACCGGCCAAGTGGAACGTCTCCCAGGCCAGGCGGGCGTGACAGGTGACCGGTCAAGTGGAACGTCTGCCGGGCCAGGGGGGCGTGACAGGTGACCGGTCAAGTGGAACGTCTCCCAGGCCAGGCGGGCGTGACAGGTGACCGGTCAAGTGGAACGTCTCCCAGGCCAGGCGGGCGTGACAGGTGACCGGTCAAGTGAAACGTCTGCCGGGCCAGGCGGGCGTGACAGGTGACCGGTCAAGTGGAACGTCTGCCGGGCCAGGGGGGCGTGACAGGTGACCGGTCAAGTGGAACGTCTCCCAGGCCAGGCGGGCGTGACAGGTGACCGGTCAAGTGGAACGTCTGCCGGGCCAGGGGGGCGTGACAGGTAACCGGCCAAGTGGAACGTCTCCCAGGCCAGGCGTGCGTGACAGGTGACCGGTCAAGTGAAACGTCTGCCGGGCCAGGCGTGCGTGACAGGTGACCGGCCAAGTGGAGCGTCTCCCAGGCGGGCGTAACAGGTGACCGGTCAAGTGGAACGTCTCCCAGGCGGGCGTAACAGGTGACCGGTCAAGTGGAACGTCTCCCAGGCGGGCGTAACAGGTGACCGGCGAAGTGGAACGTCTCCCAGGCCAGGGGGGCGTGACAGGTGACCGGCCAAGTGGAACGTCTCCCAGGCGGGCGTAACAGGTGACCGGCCAAGTGGAACGTCTCCCAGGCGGGCGTAACAGGTGACCGGCCAAGTGGAACGTCTCCCAGGCGGGCGTAACAGGTGACCGGCCAAGTGGAACGTCTCCCAGGCCAGGGGGGCGTGACAGGTGACCGGCCAAGTGGAACGTCTCCCAGGCGGGCGTAACAGGTGACCGGCCAAGTGGAACGTCTCCCAGGCGGGCGTAACAGGGGACCGGCCAAGTGGAACGTCTCCCAGGCCAGGGGGCGTGACAGGTAACCGGCCAAGTGGAGCGTCTCCCAGGCCAGGCGGGCGTGAGGACATGTCAGTCACGGCCAACCGACTGAGTGTAGGGCGCCGGACACAGTCCTCAACGTATTCCCAGGCACGAAACACTGTACCGGGCTGACACCACGAATAGTGGAGCGTCGATGGCGAACCAGATACGGGTCATACACTGGGTAGGACCGGGAATGGAGGGGACGGAGAATAGCATGAGAACACGGTGGGACAGCGAGAAGGAATATGGGGCTGGGGGGCAACAAATGAGATGGACAGAGAGAGAGAAGCAAAATAGAGAAAGTGAGAGAGTGGGAAAGGAAAAAAGGAGGGGAGGGAGGTAGAGGGAGAGGGAAGGGCAGAGGGAGAGGGAAGAGGAGAAGAAAATGGAAGAATAGAGGTAAATAAAGAGAACGAGTGAAAGAAAGAGGAAGAATACGGAAGGTGGGACATACCGTGGAAGCAGAAGAGAAAAAGAGGAATGAGAGAGGGAGGTGGAAAATAATTTACGGAGACAATAGGAAGATTAGGTGAGATATGGTAGAGATCAGAATTATGTGATGCGGGAAAAGGGAAATCGAAGGGAGAAGGTAAATTGATAGGAGGAAACGGGAAAGGATCAGTGTCACACTGAATGCATGCAAAGAGGGAAACAGATGCAATGGAAGCATCGAGTGAAGATGAATATATGGAGTGCATTCACAAGTTCACGATACAAAATCATAGGACATCCATTACAATTCGGAGCACATCTCCAGTCGCCTGCTCTCCCATACGGTCAGGTCAGTGACTGCTGGGCTCCCGTGTAGACCCGTTGCAACCGCACAAAAGGAAATGAATCGTTTCCGTTTCGGCTCTTTCTCATTGGTGCACACTTGCCGGCAGGGCATCATCTATTCTGAACGTGCCTCAACAAAAGCCTGGCCCGGGGCTCCTTGCGTATTCATGATTCTCGCTGGCGGGCGGTCAGAATCAATACTGGGAAACGTCCATAAATAGAGGGGCTTAAATCATGCCGAGAGGAGAACAACACGGCCTAGTCGGTGTTCCGTTAATGCAATGCTGCTGGCTTCTGAGCGTGAGAGCTATGCGCAAGTAGACCTTTCTGGAAACGATGCGCATTGTATTCGGGGCGGGGATGGCCGAATAGTTAATGTGTTGAGCTCTAGGTGCCAAAGGTCCCGGGTTCAACACTCGCACCACTCGGGTCATTTCCCAACACCACGGCCCACCGGCGAAACAGTGTAGGCGGCGCCATTAGCCGTGATCGTGCACAAAGTGTGTCGAGAACCACCCAATAACCAAACAAACAAACATACGCATTGTATTCCCTTCTGGATGGCCTGAATGTCGGGGCACCGTTTCGCAGGGGTTCGCATGAACATACGATACAAATATAAAAACCGGGTCGTAAGGTGATGAAGCTTAGAAAATACTGCCAGCTGCTCATCAATCCAAATAAAACACATCTGGAACAAGTATGTACACTTATTCACCCAGCTACGTCGGACCTTGCAATACTTCTTTATGGGATGTTGGAACTGTATGATCGGTTTGACATATATCATTGATATGCACTGTGCATCACACTGGATGTCTCCGACACATATGGAACGAAAATTCGCGTGAAATCAGCAAAACGATGCACGATATAAACGGCCATTTGCGGTTTCGTTTTGCTGCCGAGCCGACTTGTTGGCTGGCGCAGTGTGGACACTGTGCGCAGTCGTGGCTGCTATTGCCCCGAGCCAGATCAATACACCACTCAGAGGCGGGGGCGGGGTCCAGCAGCCCCCACAACATGGCCGCCCATCGGACACTCGCACCCGCACCTCCATAGCCATACACAGCCTATAACTGGGCACCTCCAGGCCGGCAGACAGCCGATCACTGGGCACCTCCGGGCCCGCAGACAGCCGATCACTGGGCACCTCCAGGCCCGTGTAGCTGATACCCGAGCATATCTAGGCTCATGAATACCTGGTAAGACATCCAAACTCCAAGCAGCTGACAACTGGGCATCTCTTCGTGTTCGCAGACATTGACAGACGCACACTCCAGATAATATATTATTAAACATCTTTGTTGTTTGGTTTCCAATTCTGAATATTCTGTATTTTCTGTCTGGTAATTACTGCTACTTTCACCGCGTACACCGCTCTCAACACTGTTGGACTTACGATCTCTACACAATTATCCTTTCCAGGAGGGAAGGAGCCTTCCTCTTCTAATGAAATCATTTTCTTCTATCTCGTCTGAACCCCAAATATATTTTGGCTTCGGTTTGCTGGCAATGCGTCTCGTAGGCATGCAAGATTCACCATGCCAATCACAAGTGATCTCAGCATTTGCTAGCGGTTAAAAGACAGGCTACACGTGAACGACAATGGTCGTATCCCTCCAATGAGAAAATCGTTCCTAATCCGCCGAGTTTTTGTATGTATGCACCATAACCACCACGATCGTTCTCTGCATTTGCTGCTGCTTTAACGTCCTTGGTACAGAAGGTCCTTTTAAAGAACGGCATATGTGGATACCAGAACACAATTGGAGAACCTAGCATATTGATGCAACTGAAAGTTTTGATATTGAAGTTGAGCCGACACATGAGGTGTGGATAAAATCACTGGCCCAAGCATGCTAGTTACAAATGTAGATAACACAAACAATCAAACACAGAAGCTAAATTCCGTTAATTTGAATGAAAGTTTCGTATCCATGCGTATCATTCTTTTCACTCCCTTGCAAGATAATATATAATATCCATATAATATATTTGGATGGGCGCCAATAAACAGTAGCTGCCTCCCACCCCTTGGCTGATTCATGCACAATAATTTATAATGTTTGCGACAGTTTTACATATTTGTATTACTGCATTCCCAGATAACGCATCTCGTGTGAAATATGTTTGTAACATCACAGACTTACGATTCGACACGGTAAATTCGAACCGTATAGGCAAACACTACATCCACAAAGCGAGACAGCGCAACTTCCACACCACTGGCATTCAAAGCATCCTCTGGATGTTTTTTGTTGGGACAGATTCAGAATGGTTTACTCCGAGGCGGGACACGGCTGCCACCCCGCGTCGCCAGCCCACGAGCACGCTATAATTACGCTTTTATGTGTGCGCCGCAGAGGGGAGAGACCATTTGCATCTGGGTAATTAACTACTGCCTCGGAGGTCTGCCCGCCGTCGGCAGGTCGTCAGCTGGGTGTGACGTTTCACGGTGTGACGCTACCATTGGTGGAGGCTGCTACGGATGTGTTGGTTCATCGCTATACCATTGGTTTTAGATACGTCTTTTGTGCAGACAGGCCTCATCGTGTGTGTGTGACGTGTCAATGTGGAAGGCGTCACGTGGTCAGCGAACGCTATGTTCGGCGGGAGGAAGATTGAGCCCAATTCGGTCGCCGGAAAATTAGCGTGATTTACACGAAGCTGCTATAACGACGTCCTGCAGTTATTTTTATCCTTGGGTTTAGGCTGCAAAGCGTGCACTTAACGCTCTGCAGTAGAATTCGCCCACAAGTCGTATTATGCGCGGTGTTTACGCAATTTGCCGACATCGCCTATATGTCATTTACACGAAACCCGAGACATTCCGGGAAAGCCGGAGAAAACGGCGACGTACCTGCATCTCAAGAACAAATTCCCAAATAACACCAATGCTAATTTTCCAGCCCAGTGTGAGGATAGGAATCCCTTAGAATCGGGGGTGTCACTTTGTATATGTTAATGGGGCCACTGATCCCCGCAATCATACATTTGGCCCCCTCAACCATCGAGTCTTCATCTCTTCCCCCCATTGAGACTGAAGCTTAACCATTGGGCCTATGGATTTACACTAGATACAAATGGTTTTCGGGGCAGGTTTTGCCATGAAAAGCCAAACTAAAAAGCATGAAAAGGTCCCCCCCCCCCCCCACCAACCAACTTTATATAGTGGCACCCGTGTCCAGAACCCCTTCCTACACATAGCATCCCCACATACAACACCCATTCAGGTGAGTGCACCGCTGTCACACCTGTCACCCCATGGACGACAGGTGAGTACACCGCTGTTACACCTGTCACCCCATGGACGACAGGTGAGTGCACCGCTGTCACACCTGTCACCCCATGGACGACTGGTGAGCGCACCGCTGTCACACCTGTCACCCCATGGACGGCAGGTGAGTGCACCGCTGTCACACCTGTCACCCCATGGACGACTGGTGAGCGCACCGCTGTCACACCTGTCACCCCATGGACGACTGGTGAGCGCACCGCTGTCACACCTCTCACCCCATGGACGGCAGGTGAGCGCACCGCTGTCACACCTCTCACCCCATGGACGACTGGTGAGCGCACCGCTGTCACACCTGTCACCCCATGGACGACAGTTTTGTGCACAGCAGTGCACGGCTACCGGCCAGCAGATTCACACGACCATTTTTTATCGGCCGTCCAGGACTCGCTCAGCGGCTGATCAGCTGATCGGCTGACGGGCGGCGGTGTTCCCACGCTGGAGCAGCGTGTCGTCGCGGTGTTCCGCCCACTGCCACCTCGCACCAGCCGTAGCCGCGGCCGTACCGTGCTGGCCGGTCGGAGACGGGCCGAGGACGCCCGGGCATGGCGGGGCGGCGCGAGAGGTGAACTCCGTATACCGCCAGTGACGTTCATGTCGAAGCGTGAACGTTGAGTCAGCGAACCAGCGTCTCTGGAGGTGCTCTGAATGACCAATACATAATACATATACTGAATGGCCAATACATGCACATTGTGCGGTGAATGGCGAGCTGGCCCGACACTGAGCAATTTGTGCACACTGTCACCGGCTGATAACCTCCTTCAGACACATTAAGTCTCAAGCATATACGTGCAAGTTCTGCTCAACATTTAGAGCGAAACAGTGGCGATGGCTTTGTGTAAATGTCATCCTCGTACGGGACCGAAAATTAAACAGCAAAAAGGCACGCTTTGGCGAATTAAAGATATTTGTTTTCTTTCACTCTTAGACCTCAGAAATTCACATCACGGTCGAATACGGCCTACACATACGCTACACGGCCTACGAATACGCTACACATAATCTCACTAAGATGTATCTTGTTGGCCCCAACACTCTGTGACTTATGACTGTATGGCGTTCAAGTATTGCCTGTGCTGGGTGGGCGAGTCACGCGTGTGTTACGCGTGATCGAGTGGCACCCAGCAAGTATTGCCTGTGCTGGGTGGGCGAGTCACGCGTGTGTTACGCGTGATCGAGTGCACGGGCTGACGGGGGTGAATGGTCTCTTTAGAACGCAGGGTCAAGTATTTATTAGGGTGTTTCAGTATTCCTTTCTTCTCGTCTGATATCATCTTACCTTTATAGACTGAGCACATATGGGCCCCTGTGGCTTATTAAGCCACTTTATGATTGATTGCTTGGGCTTAGGGGCGCATCAACTGCTACTGGTTATGTAGCGCCCATAAGCCACTTTATGACTGACTTCACGACTTAAGATATACTGTGTACACAACAATTATCCATGTAAGTTTCGTGTTACCTGCCGAGCTGTTGCGAGGGCAGAAACACACTGTTAGATGCGGAAATGTGAAACCAAAAGGCAAAATGGTAGGCGATAAGGAAATAACCAATGCAACCCAAGACAAAATGGCAGATGATAACGACATAACCAATGGCAGATGATAACGACATAACCAATGGCAGATGATAACGACTTAACCAATGGCAGATGATAACGACATAACCAATGCAACGCCGGACAAAATGGTAGGCGATAACGAAGTTACCAATGTAGCCCAATACAAAATGAAGCAAGTTCCAAAGACCTCTTTATATTCAAAGTGTTAAAACTGATCACACTCGAAATGTATCTGATCGAAGCTTCCCGTTAAACAATTAGTCACCGGACAAGAATCTTTAGGTACTTTTGGCAGAGGCGGATACAAGGAGGGGAGCAGGGCACACGTGATCCCCAAATGCAAAGCTTAAGTGGAGCCCTTGGAAGGCGCTTATGTCGACAAAGGCGTACTTGCACCGATGGCATCCTCGGGCGCAAAAGTTAGGCAATACTTATGGCACCAAAAGTGCTATAAATAGGTCGTGAAAAGCACCCATGTGGCCAAAGACGACCCTGTCACAGATGTTTCCACGGCGATAGTGTGAACTGCTGGTGGTTACAAAAAAAAACCTTTATCACACAGCGCGAGATAAGGAGAAACGTGATATGCCGCTCCCACCAAATAGATGTCTATCCTATGTCTATCCTATGTCTATTGCATAATTTAAGGCAAGAATACCGCAAACTTCCCCAACTTAAACAATGGAAATATCGCAATCGACATAACGGATATCGATCCGGTGGGAAAAGGTCTTGTCTGATTTCTAAATTACCATGTTTGCTAGTACCGCCAAAACAACATTTTTTTCATGGAAAATCGAACTGAAATGTCAAAATATGGCCGGCCAACACGAATAATCCATGGTCGTTAAACATTTCAGTTCAGTACTTGATTTTGTCTAACCGGCCCATCGTTTATGCAATATCGTTTTTGATACACATTGAAAAATACGGACATTTAAATTGAATCTAATGAAATTTGCGCTCTTGCAGCGTCATGCAGCCAAAATTGTGCACGTGACGTCATAATCGTGACACATGACATGACATTGTGCACGTGACATGCCATAATCGATAAGTAGCGGGCAGTATGCGCTTCCGAAGGTTTCAAGCCGTATAAAATACCATCACCCCTTTCTTATTTGCTTTCAAGTTGGAAGATGAATGGTATGAATGCTTCATACCACTCTCGCTCCTCTGGTGTTTAAAAATTATCCAGCGAGAGGATAGTGGAACCATTCCCATCACTGCCATTAGTCCCTGGCCATCTGCCATCTCCAGAGTTGCACCGGGAAATCAGCCAGTCAGCTCCCAGCCCTGTTGCACGTTCTCAGTAGCGGAGCGACAGGAACGGGCTATATGCCAACAGCTGACCTGTGATGGCCGACAAGTGGAGATCGGTGGCGCTTCCTGAATTTTTCATGGCATAATTAGCTTTTCAACACGATTCCACAGACAACTATAAAACTGGGAAGATGACAAAATGACGCTGTCAATGCAAATCCTACCTTGTATTAACAGCACCGACCAATGTGTGGGGCTCTCTTGTCAGCTGACTGACCTACTCATCCACCATTTTGTTTCTGCGCCTCAGCTTCTGGACGCGTCAAGGCCAACTTACTCTTAATCATACCAAGGAGAAAATGGAGGTTAAAAGCTAGGCAAACCTTGGCCATCTGAAAGCTGGAGAGGTTGTTGCATCCTTGTCAATGAACTTACCAGTTTCTGTCCTTTTTGACGGGAGTTCGCACCGGATTTCACGTGGAGCGGAGCAGCCAAGACTCTGCGCACAGGCCAACGCCACACCAACATCCGGGACCTCTATAGAGGTGTAACACATAATGCATAAATACTACATACAAGTCTCTGGTGCCTGACATACCTCTGGTGTGCTACAGGAATCCTTCAGTGTGGATCACTTCTTCATTTCCATCGCTACCAGCCCCATGTAAGCGGACTTGAGGAGAAGTGAGGGAAGGGCGTCTCGCGTGCGACACCACCCCTGAATCCGCTCCTGTTCTGAACACGTCTGAATCACGACACGGCTGCTCTCCAGTGAGCACAGATTCCGCACGCCGGGCGAGATCACAACTGGCCACACGCCTCACTAGCGCTGCTCGCGCCGCCCCCACCGCGCACAGTCAGCCCGAACTGACGGCACGACCAGCACCCACACCCACACCCACAGCCCGCTCGGCTGGCCGAGGTCAGGTCGGGTGGGATCCGGACTGAGTCGGGTCGTACCGGACAGCTCGCGCCACGCACTACCTCTGACCGTCTGGCGGCGGTGCGGCGGCGCGGCCGGCCGGTGCCCGCGGCGACGCGGTTGGTTGGTGGAGCTGAAAGCCTCCGCCCCGGGCTATTCAGGGCGGCAGCGGCCGTGCCGCGTCACACGCTGCTGGGGCACAGGTGCCGGGCACACACTGGGAACAGATGTCTTCAGTCTCCCCACGCATGGCTGGTGTTGGCGAAATCAATCCAGTTGTTTTGTTCAGTTCGTCCGAAATGTGAGAGGCATGCGGTGCAAGGTACACAAAATTCCTCGATTTGGTTTGCGGTCCGCAGTTGCCTTGTGAACGATGAGGGAGAACACTCTAATTGTTCAGGCACTGTATGTGCATCTTGTGAACTGCACTTAGGGAGAGGGAGTGTTGACTTGCCCATTGTCACAGAAAACGAGCTTTACCACTACATCATAATCTCGAACATTAGCATGTTCCAAGTAAATATTCACTGTCATTTACGTCAGTTCACGGCTATTTTTAGATTCCATTTTTAACGGTGCCTATCTGAGTATGAACTCGCAATGTGCGCGTGAACGCAATTGCTATACAAATGTTGATAAGGTAAGCAGAGGAGTTTCCGAGTTGCTTGACAGCAACACGAAAAGGGAAAGGTGTCGAGAGAAATTTCGGCTTCATTTTAATACCCAGAAGTAAGCTTCGGACGGCGAAAGAGAGTTGTGGTAACGGCTTCGTTTCGACATAGACAATGAAAAGCTTCGACACATGCTGAAAGCTCAATCATTTTTAGCATATCTCCCTGACCACACCCGTTGGTACACCCCTGCTGCTTTGGTTTTGGAGCATATCTCCCTGACCACACCCCTTGGTACACCCCTGCTGCTCGGGGTTTGGAGCATATCTCCCTGACCACACCCGTTGGTACATCCCTGCTGCTCAGATTGAACGTTTTTGTCGGAATTCCCGGAAAGCACCACGAACAAGGGAAGGAAGTTGGGTTTCGATCTGTACAGCTCCAACAGTGTTCAAAGTGTACAGCCTTGAACTCGGGCTGCCTTGCCGCCACTTTTTTCCACCCCCATTACTGGCCGGCAATGCGTCCTTTCGAAGTCAAATCTGGTATACATTCTAGGCCCGCTTCTTCTCATAATGGTGGCCGATATCAGTTTTAAGAAGTCTTCATCACTTGAAATCAGCACATCACTTCACTACTTGTTTTAAGAACTCTGACCGGTGTGAAATGCATATGCCTATGCGCTGAACCTGGTTAGCGATCGCGGTAACGTAGTGATGTGATGCATCACACTGCGCTGTATTGCGCGCATTGCATTTCATCTAGCATCTATTGCATAACGTTTCAGACCGCATGCCAATATCATAGACATATTGAGCAGGCGTCTGTAGAGTTTGGAAACAATCCCATCTTCCGTAATTTGCGATTTCTGTATCTAGGCTTCTTCTCAATTATCTCCCATCCAAACACTTGCAAAGGCAAGAGCTGGCCGAATAGACGCGAAGGACTGAATCAAATCTAGCCAAGCCTATCGGCTCCACTTGGATGTGTTGTCGGCAACTTTTATGCTGTTGATGTGTATGCCTAAATCTAATACTGAGAATTGCTACCGTCACCACTCAGGAGACGACGAATTCTACTGATAGATGACATGTCTATAGCGTAATGTCGGCTCCTGTGCTGGCAATTGGACATACATCCGAAGCATCCTTAGGAACGGTAAAACACCCTTAGGTATGATAAAACATCTTTAGGTACGGTAAAAAGAACTGTTGCTGTGAAGCGTCAGCTCACTACCAGCCCTTTCTTCACCCCCCCTCCTCTCATTCGCAGCTGTGTCGTCGCCAGAACACAGCTGCTGTGCGACAAGCACAGCGGCAGCTGCAGCTGTGCGCATGTCACCCCGCGCTACTGATCAGGTCTGGCGCCAGCGCCAAACAACGCGTGAGCGCAATCACAGCAGACGAGCCTGCCTTCTGACACAGGTCCCTGCAGGAGTTTGAACTGAGTACGATAAATATCTGAGATGTGCGCTGGCCTAGGCCGGGGAGACCGATGGGGCTGACGCGGCAGGGCCTGTCGTCATAGGGCTTCTCTCTAGTGAACACCGATCGGCGGCAAGATGCTGACGTGCGATTATCTCATAAAGGAAGTTGTCAGGCTTCAAATTATGTACCTGGCTGTGCTATCATTCGTGTCAGGCAGAATTTGCAATCTGCTGCGTGGCCAGGTGATCGTGAGACCCGTCTGCTGCGTGGTAGGTGATCGTGAGACCCGTCTGCTGCGTGACCAGATGATCGTGAGACCCGTCTGCTGCGTGGCAGGTGATCGTGAGACCCGTCTGTTGCGTGGCCAGGTGTCCTGAGACCCGTCTGCTAGGTGGCCAGGTGATCATGTGACTCGGCTTGTGCTCGAACGTTTGTTGTCTGTCTGACTGTTACAGTGACAGATCCAGGATTTGGATCAGCTGTGAACATACTGAAGATTAACTATTCCCGAACATTCAAATTGTTCGCTCCCGCTAAGTGATATGCTATATTATATCCGCATCACACAATACCTCACAGTCACACAACCAGGCAGAGTTTGTGCAGATGCTATTTTTTTTACTCTTTGCGGGAGGACCACGAGGAAATTGTGCTCACCACCCAGTTTTCCTTGCCACAACGCTGGGCAAGGGGGAAACTTCCTGCCACGGCACATCTGCCCTTCACCGAAAATTACGAGAAAAAACCGAACGTGAGACGTGTAAGCAGTCCTCCCTGTCCAATCATTTGACAATACCAGCAGAGCATTCCAGTCCCCGGGCACTTGTGAGGAGGCCACTCCAGACCCCGGGCACTTGTGATGCCATTCCAGACCCCGGGCACTTGTGAGGAGGCAGCATAGCATCATGCTTTGTGATGCTGCGGTAGTGGTGCAATAATTTAATCGAAGAGAAGCAACTACTTTAGCCACAGGCTCAGGAAATTCAATAGCGTATTCCGAGAGGAAAAGGCAGTGGCTCAGAACTACTACTGAGAGCCAGAAAGCGTGGGATGTACATCGGAAGCTACATTAATGTCGACTGTGGGAGGAAAGCTTCGCTGACCACCGCTGACACGTTGCAATTGAGAAATTGATGGCAATTCCACGGCATCGGTATGTATGTGGCATTCTGCGGGAGATACAGACTGCTATCCTGAACTCTGTTTCCTTACCAGACGCAAGGCGCTCGGATGCAGCATGCAATAGTTGTCAGTGTCTGTAGGAACGCACGGCGCTAGGTGTACCATGCAATAGTTGTCAGTGTCTGTAGGAACGCACGGCGCTCGGTATAGTATGCAATAGTTGTTAGTGCCTGTAGGAACACACGGCGCTCGGTGTAGTATGCAATAGTTGTCAGTGTCTATAGGAACACACGGCGCTAGGTGTACCATGCAATAGTTTTCAGTGTCTGTAGGAACACACGGCGCTCGGTGTAGCATGGAATAGTTGTCAGTGTCTGGAGGAACACACGGCGCTCGGTATAGTATGCAATGGTTGTCAGTGTCTGTAGGAACACACGGCGCTCGGTGTAGTATGCAATAGTTGTCAGTGTCTGTAGGAACACACGGCGCTCGGTGCAGCATGCAATAGTTGTTAGTGTCAGGTCTTTCCAACAGCCAAGTCTTTTTCACATCTGATTGTTTTAATGGGGGTCTTGATTAGGTATTTAATTTGAGTGAGCACCATCCGAATACCACCCTTGTTACTGACGTCCAAAATGCTGTCTCTCACTCCCAACTTCAATATATATATATCTGTGGGTTTATGTCTCACTCCCAACTTCAATATATCTGTGGGTTCATGTCATGTGGCCGCAATAATAACATTTATTAAACGTTTCTCAACTCTAGAAATTGGCACGGCTTACTTTGCAAACGCTAATTGCTTTACTAAACTCATCCTCTGGAAAACGAGTCTCACCTGTCGCTACTCTTCGCCCGCGACCAATCGGCGTGAGAGATTGGCGACGCTATATGACTCAACAGTCGACGTGTCGTAAAACCAATAACCAACCAACAACAACCGTTTTGTTAAACAGATTCTAATTTATGTTTTGAAAATGAAGAGAGGAAGGAACTCCTAACTTTGATGTATGATTTTAAAAAAATCACTAAACCAATCTTTTCAGGCCGGAATTATTTACCTATCACGACCTGATCAAATTTACCGCGACATTTTTACTCCTATAAGTATTTCGCATCTATTAACTGGGCCGAGCTGACTGCGGGCTACATTCATGGCGAACTTGACGGGCCCGGGCCTGATGGACACGGGTATGGGCTGTGCTGGGCTCAGAAAATGTGGCCCTTTTCAACTCTGCCCGACACGAAGCCAGCTCCACGGAGAGCCCCTACCGACAAACAGGTCAGGCCTGGACTCAGTCCCTCGACACCTAGACAGCTCCAAGGGGAGCCCACACCGACAAACAGGTCAGACCTGGGCTCAGCTCAGCATGTCCAGTGTTAGCCTTCTGGCAGCCTGACAGTGGGCTCGCTATTTCCCAGGAGCATGAGTGGATGATGGGAAATGAGAGCCCATTCGTGGCACGGCGGTGTAAATAGAGAGATGGTCGGACGTTCCTTCCCGGGGATAATGGCTAACGCTCGGCTCACTTCAGTCGATGATGAACGGTCTCAAGTGTGTCACACGAGGGCTCACTTCAGTCGATGATGAACGGTCTCAAGGGTGTCACACGAGCAACATTCGATTCATATTGCTCGCAGTGCTGCAGTAATGTGTTTAGTAGTTCATTAGTCCGACGTGTGCTGCTGCGATTTATATTTAACTCGGTACCTTCCGTATTTGAAGTCGCGGTACTTTTCATACATGGATAGTGGCAAATATGAATGATGTTAATGATGATTGTATGTATGTGTGCGCGTGACAATATTGGTTGAAAAAATGGGCGCTTGAGACAATTTTCATATCAGGAAAAAAACATTTTGTTACGTAGTCATCAGCTGCTTTTCCCGACCGACTGAGGAGTTCGCGGTAGCTCAGTTGGCAGGCCGTTGGACTGTTGTTCGCAAGGTCGTAGGTTCGAATCCCACAACCGACCCGATGCTACGTGACCAAGCAGTCGGGCCACTGACGGCCCAACGCTTATCGAGACCACTCGCGACCAACCGGCGTGAGAGGGTGACGAGGCTATTTGACCCAGCGGTGGAATACGTCGTAAATTAACCCAAGGTTCTCTTCGACTTGCTTACGATCAATGTAAGGAAAAACGGCAGAATTCCAAAGGGAATTCCCAAAACGGCAAGCCCAGGGTCACCACTTTAACAACACACAATCACTAAACTTTGACACCATACAATCACTAACCTTTGACACTACACTATCACTAACCTTTGACTTGTGGCGGCATCCGACCTTTAACACACGATGGTCCTCTGGTGGACAGGCACTATCGGGGGTGCAGTGTTCGGCACGCCGGTGGGCCTTGGGACTGAAGCGCACGGGAGCACGCCGGGCTGCCGGAACTCCACCGACCAGAGCGGCTAAATATAGCCCTGCTCAACCCCCTCGAAGACCTTGTGCCAGCTGATCTGCCACCAACTACCCAGAGTACAGTGGGACTGTGAAGTGCATGGAAGGGTGCCGGGCTGCCGGAAGTTCACGGACCGGAGCGGATAAATATAGCCCTGCTCGAACCCCTCGAAGACCTTGTGCCAGCTGATCTGCCACCAACCACCCAGAGTACACGATTCAGTTCCGTGATTCAGCATTTTCCTGCTGGCGATGCATGGGAGAAATTTGCCGAAATCTTGTTTTGTAGGCACCGTTATGGGTGGCGGCGTCGATAAGTCACGTGGTCACTGTCACAGTGGTTTGGTCCTCGTCAACCGAGCACATTTCGGTAGGTTTTCCACCCGAGGGGGTGGCCGCCAGTGTCGCCCTTCTCCCCATTCTCCCCTAAGTGAAAGAAAACCAGGGGACAGAATCAATGCGCTCCGCTCAACGAGATGAATCCAATGACCTCTAATCTTTGTACCGTCATTAACCAGTGTCCCTCCAAGACAGTTGAAATCCAAAACAAATTATGAGGCATCGGGTATGGGCAAGTCAAAACGGGACCGTACACCAACTATATTAGTGATAGGGTAAATGACGCTTGTATTTAACTAATCAAGTCGTCACAACGTCCAATAATGCATGCTTTATCGAAAAGGCATGCGAAGACAATCGAAGTGAAGACACTCATTGACCTACGGAAGGCCATGGGTGACACGACTTCGTTTGAGAGCAGCGAAGACACATGCTGTTAATCATCTGAGTATATTAGCTGCAGTGAGACAGGCAAAGACTACAATTTCAGCAGGACATACCCTGTATGCCTTTATAAATGGCGCTGAGGTTCGGTTACCTGCTATAATCCGACTATTTATTTTGCAAATAGATCATAAATGCAAATATATAATTGCCCTTGCCAAACGGTGATGGACTTTCAATTTTCCAGATGTCAAGAGAATACCGCATGGGAAAGAACCACTCTTCGAATGGCAAAAGTTATGTTGGACGTAAATGCAACCCATAGGTGCTCTTTATCCGTGGTTACACGGCTGATTCAACATAGTTACTCAGCCCGCTGTTGATAATCTTGATCTATCTACAATGTTTTTTTTTCTCGTGGTTTCGAAGATAAATACGAAATCATGGATAAAAGCACAATAACCGAATCTGCTCTTATGATTGATGGGCATTACGAAATTTGAAAGTTGCCAATGTGAAATATATAAGTTTGCACAAAGGTAAGTTGCAGCTGGTTTGAATTTCTATATCTGCATACGTAAGTATGAGGCAGATAGTGCATCATACCATGGGAGACAAAAGGCAATACCTATCTATACATCAACATACGTCGTACTTTGTCCGCAGAATATATTAATAGTGAAAAATGGAGGTGGGTGGGGACCATGGCCCTATTAAAAAAAAACTATAACCTTAACTATCAGCCTCATTTTTTTAAAACTATAACCTTAACTATCAGCCTCATCGTGCTACATGAGTGTCACGTAGACGCAGTAATGTGAGGGGAGGACATGGAGACCATATCTCACCCGCCCCTGATCTTAATCACTATAAACGTCGTCGAGCAAAATGTCGCTGGCTGATTCGCTTTTCACCTGATGCAACTGCTGCTCCACAGTGGGGTCAGCCTCGTTACTCGGCTGCCTAAGGAAAAGGCGCTCCCTCGGGTTGCCACAGCCAGATGGTGCTTGGAAGCGCCACACAACATTATTTACGATTTTTCATTCTTTGCCTCAGTATTGCAATTTTAGGACCACTGACATACCTTGGTGACGCCTTAGCTAAAAGTCCAAACATTAACATGCCGACAACACGACAGGACAACAAAAAGTATATTGCAACTACCATCTTTGGATTAAAGGGTCATATTTTGCTACATGTACTGTTGCCGACCCATTTATGGGGATGAACAATTTGCGAATCGGTTCCGATAGCACGTTTTCATGGGACTCTCATGTCAGTCAGCTTAGTCGCAGGTGCATTCTTACCGAATTGTCGCACATGCGGTACCAACTGCCACCGGTGCCACCGGGAGTCTTCGTCAAACTACTCTTGTGCTCTCGCAGGTCGGATGTTGCTTCTCGGTATGTGGGAATGGATCTAAAAAGAACTTTGGTAAGATGGAAAATAATCGTGAGTGCTGGAGCTGGGTTGTTTTATGCCGCTGACAATTTGTCCTCGTCCCGAAACTACGTGGTGTGCTGCGGTGGTTGCCACCGAAGAGGCTGGCAGAAGTGTGCTCACTGGCACTGACTAATGAGGTTCTGTAACACCGCATACCAGGGTAGACAGCCGTCGCCTTCCACACGAGCCAAGACACCAGAGCGCGACGTTCCCGGCGGGACAGGTTACTCGGGACTCCGCGGTCCAGGACCGAGGCGGAAAAACGGCACTTCTGGCACCGGCACCAGATTTATACAGTCGCCTACCTGCATATGTCCGTGACATGCCTCACCGATGTTTCTGTCGCTCTCTGAAGTGACTACTCAGAACACATGAGACGATACATCACTGATTGCGCTGTATATATGTGTGCATCGCCACTGATTGCGCTGTATATATGTGTGCATCGCCACTGATTGCGCTGTATATATGTGTGCATCGCCACCGATTGCGCTGTATATATGTGTGCATCGCTTTTTTGTGACAAATTCGTACCACCTTCTATCATGTAAAGGGCTTTTAGCATGTGTAGTTGCTCTCGTGTCTCTTGTATCTACTCAGTCTGATTCGGGGCGATAATGACCTCTTTGAGATGGTGGATGTCCCCACGATTGTCAATGCAATGGAATGCAGTGAAAGTCCATGCCTGCCGCAACGCTGCTAGTATATTATTGTAGATACGCCCTGCCACCACTGGGTGTAAGGATCAACATGATATCCATATATACAGGGTGAGCCAGAGATATACGTCCATTTGTTCTAGTCGTAGTCAGAAAACAACACGGAAACATGCCTATTTTATGATTCAAAACAGTACTCCATAGAGATGCATTGGAGACGGAAGAACTGTTCCTTGAGTCACATGGTTTAAGCTTAGATCACGTACCCGAAATGGCCTTCGTGTTGCTGGAGGCATAAATCAGCTCTGGTCTCCTCTGCGATGACGCTGGCACGTGTCTCCTGGGGAATTCGTTGAATCTCGCGTGTAGTGGTTCTCTTCAGATTCATGGTACGGGGTGGGTGTGGGGGGGTCTTTGTGCTGTGCTTATGTACCCGGCTCTTGAGATATCCCAAGATGTCAAGTCAAGAAATATCCAAGAATCAAGAGATATCATGTCCGGGGAGTGGGCCGACAAAGAGGTCACCAAGTTTGGGCTGATGACTGCTGTGGAAGTGTTGCTCCAGCCACTCCAGTGTGATGTTAGAAGTGTTGCTTCAGCCACTCCAGTGCGATGTTGGAAGTGTTGCTCCAGCCACTCCAGTGCGATGTTGGAAGTGTTGCTTCAGCCACTCCAGTGCGATGTTGGAAGTGTTGCTCCAGCCACTCCCGTGCGATGTTGGAAGTGTTGCTCCAGCCACTCCAGTGCGATGTTGGAAGTGTTGCTCCAGCCACTCCCGTGCGATGTTGCAAGTGTGGGGAGTTGCATTATCCTACTGGAACCAGGCGGCATGGATGTCTCCTTGATGTTCGGTTGCCAGGCGCCCCAGAAGCGATCTAGCGATCTGGCGTTCTGGTGTACAAGTTCCTGGTCATGGTCACCGCCGAGCAGTCAGAATGTTCAAACCAAAATGACCCAAGGAACCCTTGACACTTATCGCACAGAAGGCGGATATATTTGATATGCTGTAGAAAACTTTTTCTGAACAATGTGTGGCCACTCATTGGTCCAAATTCAGCGGATTTGTGTGTTCACGTCTCAGTCGAGGTGGAGATGTGCCTCGTCGCTGAACCAAATACTCTTGAGAAACCTGGGCTCAGCTGTGCACGTCTTGGAAACCACGTGAGCAACGTGATCCGCTGCTTCCTTCCAGCCGCAGTAACCTGGTAGAGGATGGTCATCCTATATGATGTCGGTCATATGTCTTCATTGAGAATCCGGCGGATTGACCCGCAGCTGCCTCCAAGTTCTTGAGCCGACTTTCCGACAAGCCCAATGGTGATACAGATGGTGCTGCTGTCGTCTACGCAAACAACCTTCCTGTCATGGGTACAGGTGGCACCATATGTCCAATATAGGTGGCGCTCCTATCGTCTGTACAAATGACGTCCAGGCGTACAGGGTTACAGTCAATGAAACATATCCATTATTTCAGCACAGGTACCAGGCGCCCAGGGGCGTTATTGAGGCCATACAAGGCTATGGCATACCATACCAGGCATACTATACCGGCTGGGCTGTGTTCGCGGGCACATACCTGCGATGCTTTTGTGTGAATGGTCTGTGCCAATGAGAATATGTCACTAAGTGATACGGTCGTTGTTGTGATTTCAGATTCAGATGTCAGAATGAATTGTATGGTACTCGAAACATGGCCACATAAAGTTCATACGCATCTTTTGCGCCGATGATATAAGTCCTTGGGAGTGCGCGGAAGACCTTCCATAGCAATGACACGCTTAGCCGGGACGCCGATTGCATCACACACAATTTTGTCGCGTGCAGTTGTGAAAAAAGAAATACATTCGGCGTTTGTTGCCAAAATCTGATGATTTATGATGGGTGATGCTTACAAAATTGAATTTAACCATCACATTCCCGCAAAGAAGTCCGGTCAGATCAAATTATGACGGTCTAATCAGGCTACACCATCTAATTTACCCTGAACCCATTGCAATGTGTAAGCAACCAGATACGAACACATGAGGTCAGCGTCGATAATGCGACCTGATATGATTTGTTCCACTGACATGGTGGACCACCAGTTACTTGGTTGACAACGACGGGTATGAATTCAAAACCGTTCCTGTTTATATCAATGCAAGCCTAAACAGCTGCATAAGGTTCAAACTGCAGCTAGAAATATCCAGTTAGTCGTGCAAGCGTTCGCTAATGACGTCATATCATCGTGACATGACCTACCACGAATAATGTTTCGCCGTTATAATGTAGGAAATTGATCACTGGAAAGGCATGCCAAGTGTGGTTGTGATCGCCTGTAAAGTTCAGGATCGCCTGTAAAGGGTGGGGGCGATCTGGCCCCACCCCAGGTGGTGCCGGGTTACCAGCACCTGCGTCTGAACACCTAACACAATTTCCCACCGTGCAATGTCTATTATTTATGTTTCAAACAGCATGTCTCAGGTGTACTTCATTTGTCAACTTTTTGTCTCCATTTGCAGATATCATCAGTCCTGGGATCAATTGTTTATTACCAGGGGCGGAATAAGGAACTTCGATGGGCGGGGGAACTTGTTCCGGAGGGGACCCAATTCTCTGAAAGGGGATGCGTTTTCTACTGAGCGGGGGGAGTGGGGGGGGAGGGGAGCGCACTTTAGCGTCTTGGACTGGGGCGCCATTTTCCAATCGAAAGGGAGCCACATGGCTATTGGGTGGGGTGGGTGAGGGTGGGGGACATGCCCCCAGTTTCACCCTGGATCCGCCACTGTTTACTACACCCCCCCCCACACACACACGGCACACATGCCAGTGACGCCCCTGAACGCATAGTACCTTCCCTTTGTGAATTATATATGGGTCAATAGCTACCTTGTTCACATTTCAAAGGGCTATTCCACCACAAATTAAGGCTCGTAGCCTCAAACTAACCACCGTATCTCGCAGAACGTCTGCATAGTCCCTGTTCACATAGTTGTCACCCACAAATGTCATGGTTTTAGAATAGAGCCAGCAAGTATGGTGAAGTCTCGTGACGTCACGCGGGCAAATATTGCCCGGCGGTACCCAATAGAGCGCAATGGAAATTCTGTTACTCTTACTTGTCAATGGCTGCAAGTTCTAGTAGGAATAAGGCTGATATTCATAATGAGCAGCACGGATAATGAGTATTACCCTTAGGTATCTATTCAAACATACATTTGCTCCACCTATAGGGATGCACTTATTCATTCACTTATCCAGATCCATGACAAATAGGGGTTAAAGGACTGTATCCAAAGTAGTGGGAAGGGGAAGTGGAGGCGAGAACCCAATTTTTTATGTTATCGAAAGATAATTACGCGAGGCACATTCTTTAAGAAAGAGTTAAGAACGGGGATACAATGCTTGTGAAGCTTTGACCTTTGACATTAAGTCATGAGGTTAAATGGTAAAAAAATAATATAGGCCATTGTTTCTCCGTTCTAGCTATGCTGTGACTTTTTGCGATTCCAAAAATGCTTAGATTGATATGTTTATGCGATTTGTTATGCCTTTTACCCTTTGCCATTTGCTATGCCTTATGCCCTTTACGGGCTTGAAAAGACACCCTAGGCCATCCAAAAAAGGCGAAATTGCATCGGGCTATATCTTTTGATCTGATGACACGAGGGACGTAAGATGATGCCAAGAGAACTCAGAGCGCACTGGACCACCGAGTATTGGTTTATTTGTTTATTGTCCATAATCTCCAACAGCATATTGAGCCATTTACAGGAAAAGTCATGAGCTAAAAAGCTTAAACAGAACAAGTGAACAGTTTGCACTTCCAACAGGTGAAAGGCTGTTAAGACTTCATCGATGCCCGATGGCTACGCGACTCAGATGTAAGCGTGTGATACAGCACACACGTATCTAACCACTTGCACCTTAAATACATTCAGCGATTTCGCGAATATGCCCGCACTTGGTGTCCTCGCTAAAAATGTGGTCGTCTCTCTGAGTAATCTGCTGAATAAGTCACACCTAATAGCTTCCACACGCGCATATGGTACATGAAATGAAATAGGTTATCTGCTTCTCCTGACTGGGACACATAATCGGAAGTTCTGCAATACAACCAATGAGTCCGTCCTACCGCATAACACGTTTCGTGAGAACACGACGTCGGATTGTACGCGACGAGTGGACACCGATGTCATGTTATACAAAGCGAAGAAGGTCCTGATATTGCAGAGATTCAGGCCTAGGTGTGTCACTACAGTGTTCAGTCAGCCACATTACAACTTCATGTTCTACCCTGTTTATCCGGGCCAGGTGTGTTATGGCCGCGCCTGCCTAGATGATGGAGCAATACTCAAGGTGAGACCTAATGTTCGCGTTATATGTCGTCAACAGAGCATTTTTCGAGAAGTTGCTACCAGATACTCCTGCTTGCATTGATCTAATACACAGCCCGAGAGCTCGGTTCGCAGTTGACACAGTTTTCGCCACATGCTGTGCGAATGTCAATTTACTGTCCAGGTACACACCCAGGTCTCACATTACGGTCTGATGCTGCAGGTATCAATTTTCCGGAGCGGCGACACCCGGCGCCGCCGGACCGGTCCGTCCTCCGGAGCGGCGACACTCGACGCCGCTGGAGCGGTCCGTCCTCCGGAGCGGCGGCACCCAGCGCCGCTGGACCGGTCCGTCCTCCGGAGCGGCGACACCCGGTACTGCTGGACCACTCCGTCCTCCGGAGCGGCGACACCCGACGAAACTGGACCGGTCCGTCCTCCGGAGCGGCGACACCCGACGAAACTGGACCACTCCGTCCTCCGGAGCGGCGACACCCGACGAAACTGGACCACTCCGTCCTCCGGAGCGGCGACACCCGGTACTGCTGGACCACCCCGTCCTCCGGAGCGGCGACACCCGACGAAACTGGACCACTCCGTCCTCCGGAGCGGCGACACCCGGTACTGCTGGACCACTCCGTCCTCCGGAGCGGCGACACCCGGTACTGCTGGACCACTCCGTCCTCCGGAGCGGCGACACGGATGCTGGACCACCCGTCCTCGCGGTACTGCTGGACCACCCCGTCCTCCGGAGCGGCGACACCCGGTACTGCTGGACCACCCCGTCCTCCGGGGCGGCGGACCACCCGGTTCCGAGCGGCGACACCGGTACCTCCGTCCTCCGGAGCGGCGACACCCGGTACTGCTGGACCACTCCGTCCTCCGGAGCGGCGACACCCGGTACTGCTGGACCACTCCGTCCTCCGGAGCGGCGACACCCGGCACCGCTGGACCACTCCGTCCTCCGGAGCGGCGACACCCGGTACTGCTGGACCACCCCGTCCTCCGGAGCGGCGACACCCGGCGCCTTACTGTGACACCCGGCGCCGGGTGTCGCCGGATGTCGCACCATGTACTGTATACTTAGATGTACTTACTGTGAAATTTCCCCAGTCCTGACACGCACCCGCTTGCGTTGCTTTTTCCGTGCAAAGTATTGGTTCAGTACGCATTTTGCTACATGTACTAGTCCTAGTTTAATTTTTTTTAATCGGTTTTGTTCTTTTCTACCATGTTTCCATTATTATTGTTTATTCCTTGATGACGTGAGAAATATACGTCGGAGTACCCACATGCATCCGGGAAGACAGGATTGTCATTTCCCCCCCCCCCCCCCCACCCCCCATCTCCAGAAGACGCTTCGACGTCGTCACTGAATCGGAACCTCCACCACTGAATCGGCACCACCACCGGCGCACACGGTTGACGCAAGTTACTACCTTGCTAAAATCGAAAGTCTTGGTCCCATTCCTCCGTCCTCCCGACTCACTGAACAGTGAACAGTTTTCCTCGAGTAATGCAGCCAGAGCTACCAGTAATCTGAGGGCTTCATATGTTCATATATGAACTCGATATCATCTCCTCACCACGTACATGCACACACAATCGTTCTCAAAGAGC
This sequence comes from Ashinkailepas kermadecensis, assembly GCA_034440615.1. Taxonomy (NCBI): domain Eukaryota; kingdom Metazoa; phylum Arthropoda; class Thecostraca; family Neolepadidae; genus Ashinkailepas; species Ashinkailepas kermadecensis. Next base: position 164,297 of record JAOTOM010003971.1, read on the forward strand.
GTCATACTTGTCAGATACCGGGTGCTTCACCCTCGCAATCCAACTAGCCTAGCTGTTGTTCAGCTTTTTACTCAACACTAAATGAGGCATGGGCACATTTTGGTTGGCTTGGCACCAAATGGGGATGGTTCAGTTGGTTTTTGATAGCATCATGCTTGTCTATTAAACTAATATCTGGTTTAAGAAATGATGTTGGCCAAATAAGAAATATTCATATCTATTAGTAGATGTATTACCTACACATGTCCATAAGAAGAGCAATACAGTATCTTTATATGCTCTTCATCATTGCTTTAATTTCATTAGTTTTAAATTATAGTATGCAACAATTTGTATTCCAAACACACGATCTCCGTTGGCTCAGCATTGAATCGGAAGATAATGGGCAATCTGGATGTTTTTATTTCTAGTCGGCGAGGTAAACAAGCTGCAACGAGGTGTTTCCTCACCTTTGATTAATTTGCATGGGAAAATGATGAGTCAGGCTAAAAGAAAAGAAATGTTTGCTTGAGGTTTCAACATATTTCGGATATACTTGAACTCATTATCAATGTAGAAATGTCTGTTAGACATCACATTGCTTTCATGTATGAGTAAGCAATGTTTGCCTTGCCGAGCCTTGAAAACCGCCCCTGTGCCATAGATGACTCCTTTTTCACTAGTGTAGGTGGCGCTCCCATCACTGCCATAGATAACTCCTGTCACTGGTATAGATAACGCTACTGTCACTGACATAGGTGACTCCTTTGTCACTGGAGGTCATGGCGCTCCCATCACTGTCATAGATAACTCCTGCCACTGGTATAGATAACGCTCCTGCTACTGCCATATATAACTCCTGTCACTGGTGTAGATGACGTTCCCGTCACTGTGATGGATGGCGCTTCTGTCATTGACATAAATGACGCTCCTGGCACTGGCACAAATGACAGTCCATCACTGACATAGAGAGCTCCTGTCACTGGCATAGATGACGCTCCTGTCACTGGCATAGGTAGCTCCTGTCACTGGCATAGGTAGCTCCTGGTGCGTTACACGACAGATCGACCAGTGCACTTCACCCCATAATTTTTGATTGAAACAAAAATTTGCTCACAGAGTAGTCTTTGGCTCTGACAACGGCTGTGCAAATTTCAGTCCGATTCGGCCACCAGTTTTTGAGCTATAGCCTCCGGCATTATTTTTATGTCAAATAACGTGGGTTGGTTTGACGATGGATGTCTCATGAATAAGAAACGGAAAGGGTGGCAAAGTATATATATTTCAGAAGAAAAAGGATCAACTCAAACATTCCCGAGATAAAATATCAGTATTTCCTACATTTGACATCATGATCTCATGACCTCGTGACCTCCCGTGACCCCTAGCCCATCGAAATTGACAAATTTGACGGCGGAAATAAAAGTGGGCATGATTTCGCTGACCAAACAAAAAAAAAATGCGTTCTTCTTATAAATATCCGATATGGCCGTTCGCTCTTCTGACTTTTGCGACTTTGCGTTTTCCGGGTAGGACGGATTTCATGTCAGCTCTCTTCCATTGGAAAGCTACACGAGGTAGAGCAATGACATACAGACATATTATTGGAAAACGTTGTTCTACGAAAAAAACATATCTACCTCTTTAATGTAGATCTTATAGTTTACTTTACAAAATCATCACCAATTTCAAGGTCACTAGGTACCGATAGGTCACCCATGAATTTATTTACGCCTAGCGACGCAATTGTACTTCGGAACAACTGATATACATTGAATAACATCAAACATGGCAATAACGCAACGCAACCCGACCCTATTGGATCAGGTTCTATTACCTACATATTGCATGTGGCACGATAGGTAGGTACCTATAACGAACATGAGGATCACTGTGTCAGCGATCAATTGTGACGCAGGTTTATCATTTTGTGCAGTTTGATCATTTAGCATTGCATCTCTCTGGAGTGCTGATGGCTATGTGTTAATGGCAAAGCCGAGGCGTTTGTCTCGCGTATGCCTTCCCTCCCACCCCATCCGTACTTCGTACATATATCCGTACTCTCCATCCGTACATAGCTCAATACTCTCCAGCTTGGTGGCGGTTCCGAAGGAGATAAAGGCGCCGGCGTTGATGCCAGCAGACAACAGAGGGGTTGACATCGGGAAAGAAACAATGACGGGCTTGGCAGAGCCGGATCAGTGTACGAATCAGTTTTGGAAAGCGCCTCGTGAAAAGAGGAGGTGGTGATTTTTTCGACGTACATAAACGCTACATGCAATTGTGATAATCACTGTGTCGATTCTTATGGTCGCCATACAAAGAGAATAACGAAAAATGTTGCTGAAGTATCGGTAAGCCCCATTGAAAACGTGAGCCTCCTGACATTATCAGAGGTGAGGCTTTGTTTGTGAAATTTCCAATTTGAAATATTTGAAACTATTTGTTTTAATATCTTCGATTTTGAATTTTTTTTCTCACAATCAGCGTCAAAATGAAAAGAATGAAAAGGATACACCGAAGAGAAACTTGATACAAACAAAATTCAGAATTCTGGCAGGCTTAGAAGAACAAACCATGCCAAAATCGACAAATATGTAAAATTCATGTTCCGGAAATGTTTAACTAAAAATTGACTTTCCATGGAATAAAATATGTTCCATTGGCTTCTCGTTAGCTGTACCTGTTGAGAAGTCCCTGAAATATGGCATATTGAAAGCTCTACAAATTTCTGAATGCACGTGGAATTTCAAGATTAACTCGACACAATCTGTTTTAACAGATTAAATAAAAATATCCACGACCAAAGCGATGCACCAGGGCGAGTTGTCTCAGATGCCATCTTGAAATAATCTGTTAATTGATATTTACTATCTCAAAAAGCCATTTCCGGAAATCGAAGCCATTTGCTGCGCATTTATTATCAGATTTGATGCCCTACTATGCGTTGCAGTGACCAGAAGTCAAAGAAATAGGCCTGAAAACGTCTTATTCCACCCATGGCGCAAAACTACAACTTTACATTTTGTTCTTTTCTTTCGGAATTTCCGAGAATACGTTTGCAATTCATGAGGTGCCCACGGCCCCATATGCCAGGTTCACCCGGCAAATTCGGTTTCGGCGAACTTCGAAATCGACGCCGTTTGTAACGATTTGGTTACCAAAGCCAAATCGACGCCGTTTGATCTGCTTTCATTTTCCTAATATATGGACCATTGTGCAGCACAGTGTCCCATGTGGAATGTTCACATGCGCAGTGTCTCAAAACGTGAACAATGAAGTCACATGAAGGTTGTGAAAATGATGCTTCCGGGCACAGCCTACGTACACTGACAGCAAAAAGTGGCTTGCAATAAGTGTTCGACTGTACGTCCATATCAATGATGTTCTGCGGGTGGAAATAAAGCAAAATTGTACTTCTTGTTGTTATGTTAGCATGCTCGAATATGGTCAGACTGCATCGTTGTCATGCTTGATGGAATTCAGTACGTGTTGTAAGTAACCACCAGATGTTCTGAAGCAAAAGTACGCCGCTACATGGAACTAAGCTACGACATTATGGTTATCATAAAATGTTCAACCCTTGTCAAGGAAGGTACAAGAGCTGCAATGGAGACCTACAAATATGTAAGTTGGAAAAACAAGTTATCATCATCTGATGTTCATTTCGTTGTTCTACCCCATCGTTCGATTGTGCACCGCTTAGTGCAGTGCAATAAGGTGCAATATGCAGGGAGTGCCCAAAACGTGAACAATGAAACCACAGAAAGCTTGCGAAAATGTTCATGTTTTCCGGGACACACGATGTATACCGTGACAAAACCACCTGTGTTTGCATTACGTCTCTCTCTCTCTCTCTCTCCCTCTCTCCCTCTCTCTTTCTCTCTCTCTCTCTCTCTCTCTCTCTCTCTCTCTCTCTCTCTCTCTCTCTCTCTCTCTCTCTCTCTCTCTCTCTCTCTCCCTCTCTCTCTCTCTCTATCAGAGATAAAGTTTTCCGTGATTTATGCCCCTTATTAACCCGCTTTTAGACCTGACAAAATGAGAATAGTAGCATGATGTCATACGTACATCGACCCCTTCACATGCAGTTGTCTCGTCGACTGACATTCGTGCATATGCCATTGTTTGATTGACGATGATATGGGTGCTGCATGACCGACGCAATGCCCATAAATTCCAATAAGCAACCTAAGGGTATTGGATGTCCTTGAATTTTGTGAAGTTTATTAAGGCAACTATAAGACTTACATGATTAAGGTATAATTCTTTTTTGGTTTGTTAACACGCGCACTGGAGGGGGCGGTATCCGCCCACCCCTCCGTTTTTTCGTACATAACTGCCGATTGTACCGGTCGATATACGCGATTCTCTGCGTACCTACTTAGAAATTACCGGCGCGTCGTTTAAAGCAAGACAAATGGAAATCGGCCGAAAAATTGGTAAGGTAGGGGCAGCTAAAGTCAAGAAATGTCCAGCGCCAGACCACAAAAATCGGCGCTGATGCGCTTCCCGTATATTTGCAAAAGGGAAGTGCTCTTGGCAACACTAACGACTTGTTTGATGTATATTGATATGCTATATAGTTTCAAAGTCATGTTAGGTCACCGAGGTCATGTCAGGTCAAGTTCATGACAGGTTAATGGAACCAAACTTGATCAACTGGTATGTTGTCATAAATGCACTACTGTTTGTCATTTGTACTGTTTGTCATTGCGTGTCCATACTTTATTCATGTACTTCACTCCTTTCTTCGCGAAGCCGATTGCGCCGAGCTCCCCGACGGAGCAGTCGGGCGGGCGGCCCGGTTCTGGTAACTGGAACAGGTAACTGACCTGATAAAGTGCTGCTATATAGGTGACCTGATGTCAAATGTCGAGTCTAGCATCTGTATTGCATCATTAGTAATGTCCAAAACATCATTGATGCCAATTTTGTAGCATTTAAACACAATCACAGCGATCCATAACAATGACAAGCCAAGCCACGCAAAACAAGAACATTTTGACAAATGTGACCTCAATTGACCTTGAAGATATTGATCTAAGGTCATGAAATTTGCACACAATAGAGTTCACTACCGTACCCATCCACCCAGCCAATTTCGTTCCTACAGCTTTAATAGAAGCCGAGATCTTAGGGGGAAGCCGATTGCGCCGAGCTCCCCGACGGAGCAGTCGGGCGGGCGGCCCGGTTCTGGTAACTGGAACAGGTAACTGACCTGATAAAGTGCTGCTATATAGGTGACCTGATGTCAAATGTCGAGTCTAGCATCTGTATTGCATCATTAGTAATGTCCAAAACATCATTGATGCCAATTTTGTAGCATTTAAACCCCCCTCCAGTGAGCGTAATTTTCAGAGGCCCTCCAGGGCGCGTGTTAAGCAAACGTTTGTATTTCACCATTCTTTATCTCATTGTTCGATCCCCGTAGTTTTCCAATGGGAGGCAACTTACCCGAAATCCGTCCGTTTCGAAAATTGGAAAATCATAGACGTGTGCGATCATAGACGATCATATCCCATATACGTGTGTATATGGGATATTTAAAAGAAAAACGCACGTTTTAAAAATTGTTTTATATGGCAGACAAATCATGCCCGTTTGTATTTCTGCCATCAAATTCATCAATTTCAATGGACTAGGGGTCACAGAAGGTCACAAAGTCATGGGGTCACGAGGTCAAACGTGAGAAATGGTAATATTTTATCACGGATGTGTTTTCTTTACTAATTTTTCTCCTCAAAGATGCATAATATGTCAAACATTTTCTTCATTATCGATGAGATATCTATCACCAAAGATACCCTTGTTGTGTGACCTCAAAATATTGCCGTAGGCTATAACTCCGAAACCGTTAGTCGGATCAAGTTAAAGCTTACCCAGGCGTCTTCAGAGTACAAGACTCCCTGTACATCAATTTTGGTCCAAATACAAATTTAGTGGGTATAAAATGTTAAAATTTTTGGTTGATCTGTCCTGTCACTGGTATAGATAACACTCCGTGTACTGGCATAGATGGCGCTCCTGTCACTGGTACAAATGGCGCCCTTGTCATTAGTAAAGGTGACGCTCCTGTAACTGACATAAATGGCGCTCTTGTCACTGGTACAAGTGGCACCCTCGTCATCAGTAAAGGTGGCGCTTCTGTACTGACATAGATGACGCTCCTGTCACTGGTACAAGTGGCGCCCTTGTCATCAGTAAAGGTGGCGCCCCCTGACTGTCCTGCCCGGCCCGGCCGACAGTCGACGGCTGGGCGGCGCTGACCGCTGCTATGCGGCGTGTCTCTGGTTATCTCACTGCCACCCGAGGGCATGCACACACATAGAGCAGGATTGTTGCACAGCCGGGGAGCGCGATCGCATGTCTGCTTTGTGTCTCTAGTGACGGGAATTCAGCTTTGAACTGTAAGTGGGTGGACTGGGATAGGATGAGCAGGGCACTTCGACTCATACCGTGGAGTCTACTGACCGGTAGGTGACGCCATACCGTGGAGTCTACTCGCCGGTAGGCGACGCCATACCGTGGGGTCTACTGGCCGGTAGATGACGCCATACCGTGGAGTCTACTGGCCGGTAAGTGACACCATACCGTGGAGTCTACTGGCCGGTATGTGACGCCATACCGTGGAGTCTACTGGCCGGTAGGTGACGCCATACCGTGGGGTCTACTGGCCGGTAGATGACGCCATACCGTGGAGTCTACTGGCCGGTAGGTGACACCATACCGTGGAGTCTACTGGCCGGTATGTGACGCCATACCGTGGAGTCTACTGGCCGGTAGGTGACGCCATACCGTGGGGTCTACTGGCCGGTAGATGACGCCATTCCGTGGAGTCTACTGGCCGGTAGATGACGCCATACCGTGAAGTCTACTGACCGGTAGGTGACATCATACCATGGAGTCTACTGGCCGGTAGATAACGCCATACCATGGAGTCTACTGGCCGGTAGGTGACCCCATACCGTGGGGTCTACTGGCCGGTAGATGACGCCATACCGTGGAGTTTACTGGCCAGTATGTGACGCCATACCGTGGAGTTTACTGACCGGTAGGTGACGCAATACCGTGGAGTCTACTGGCCGGTAGATGACGCCATACCGTGGAGTCTACTGGCCAGTATGTGACGCCATACCGTGGAGTCTACTGGCCGGTAGGTGACGCAATACCGTGGGGTCTACTGGCCGGTAGGTGATGCCATACTGAAACTTCCTACCATATTTCGTTTCGATTTTCGCTTCGATTACATACCAGTGGTAAATCCGACTCGTAGATACTCATCATAGTTCGGCAGAACACTTCGATTATCCTTAAAAAAAACAACCTCTCGTCGAAGGCTGAAAGTGGCGCGGAGACACTGATGAATTATTTCGTCACACGCGTAGGAATTTCAACTTGCTGTCTAGTGCGAAGTTCTATGAGCACCTGAAGTGTAGGATTCATGATATGAAGGAAGTACTAAACGATGTTCGACACTTTTGACAGCTGCGAAAGTGAAGAACAGTCCAATGTCAATTCTAGTGAATGATAAGAAAGTTATTAACGATGATGCGAAGACTGAATTGCTCGATCGTACGTTCGCAGGAAAATCGACCGATCAGACCGTGGTAGAGCTTTTACAAGTCTGTGAATATTCGTATGGTGCACGCGCACACAAATCAGAGATACTGAACATATTAATCCTGCAATTATGTGCTCTACGTGCTATATGTTTTTGTTAGCCATTGTGGTGAGGTTTTAGCTAGAACTGTGTACTAAGGTGTGTGTGTGACGCTGACCTATGATGTATTTATTGTGTGCATGTCCGTGACTTTCTCTCGATCACTACATCTGTCTTTGGACTATCAATCTGTCATACTCGTTGATGATACGTGAATAAACCAAACTAAACCAGACTAACCCAGACATCTGCATCCAGGAGAACACCAATATCACCATTCTGAATATATGGCCGGTGCCGAAGTCTGTTCGTGGCCGATGGAACCTGTTTCTTTGACGCTGGACTCGTTTTCAGACCCTGGACGCTGGACTTCTTTGACGCTGGACTCGTTTTCAGACCCGTGAGACAGGAAATGTCCGCAGGTCAGCGTAGGCAGCAGAAGATAAGGAGAGCTGTATCATTGAGAGCGTTGACAGGTGGCCTGGTTCGCGGGGTTCCACTACTGTATCAGGCAAGGTTCGAGATCTCTCACCAATCCGGGGTCGTTATTTTCTGGACATGTTTTCAGATTGAATAGGGAAAGTGACGAATTAACATTCGCAGGGTACGAAACCAAGGGGTCCGGACCAGGGGTTGAACAATAAGCTGTACCGAGGTTTTCGGCATTAGAACACCATCATCTTCAGCAAATTATTATCCGTTTTTCTCATTTTGAAGTTAAATAATGCTGTTTGACAATGAACTGCTCTGTGGTATGGTGCTCAAGAATCACTGGGAAGTGCAAACTAATATTCTGATGTCACAGGTTTGAAAAAATCATCCTCTTCGCATTCGATTCCGCAATAATTTTCCTCTCCTCAACTTGAATCACAAAGCATGAATTTACCCATGTTACGGACCCCCCCTCCCCCGACGCACACGGGACATCCAGCCATGGTGTCAGGCGTTGAGAACAGTCCTGGGAAACTGTAAATTGATACTTTTCCAACAATTACGCAGACTAGGGAGCACTCAGGGGATACCTGGAGCACTAAGTTATGCCTCCAGGGTCCACCGAAGAGAGCCTGTCCTATAAAGCTGGTCCGGTTTCCGGCATTCTCTCGCTGCCGTTCAGCTTGGTCGGTTAGCGCACAGTGAGTGTTATAAAACACTGGCCTAACACCGGCCAGCCCCGAAAACAAAGGGGGGGGGGGGGGGCGGGGGGGGAGAGGGGAGGCACCCCCCCCCCCCCCCCCCTAGGGGGGGGGGGGGGAAACAGCGACGGGCTGGGGCCGGGATGGTGGACGCACCGTCCATGCCCGGCTAGTGGGGGGCGGACGGCGCGAACTCAGCGTGCGGCGACGGGCTGGGGCCAGGATGGTGGGCGCACCGTATGCCCGGCTAGTGGGGGGCGGACGGAACTCAGCGTGCGGCGACGGGCTGGGGCCAGGATGGTGGACGCACCGTCCATGCCCGGCTAGTGGGGGGGCGGACGGACGCGAACTCAGCGTGCGGCGACGGGCTGGGGCAGGATGGTGGACGCACCGTCCATGCCCGGCTAGTTGGCTAGGGGGGGGCGGACGCGAACTCAGCGTGCGGCGACGGGCTGGGGGGGGTGGAGGGCCCACCCCGCGGGGGGGGGGGGGGGGGGGGGCTGGGGCCAGGATGGTGGACGCACCGTCCATGCCCGGCTAGTGGGGGGGGGACGGCAAACACGTCCATGCCCAGTTGGTGGTGGTGGGGGTGACGCGCACCGTCTATGTCCGGCTGGTGGGGGGGGGGGGACGCGCACCGTCTATGTCCGGCTGGTGGGGGTGACGCTCACCATCCATGCCCGGCTGGTGGGGGTGACGCGCACCATCCATGCCGGGCTGGTGGGGGTGACGCGCACCGTCTATGCCCAGCTGGTGGACGGGTCGGACCCGAAGTGTGGGTCCCAAAGATGGAGATGCGGTGCCACTCGAAGATGTTCGAGTGCACCCCGTCCTTTTAATCTTCTCAGCCGAAAGCGCCCCTTCCAGTAGAAAAGGCATCCCTTCGCTATGGTTCACCCTCCCCTGGATTTTTCAGCCGAAGACCGAAATACGCTGAAAAATCCATGTACACTCAAGTTCACCATCTTGAAAGTGCCTTAATTAGTTGTGCTCCTCCTCGAAATGGCACCCCAAAAAATGATGCCCCGACCCAGGATAAAATTCTAGATCCGTCAGTGGCACAAACTAGGTGGTGAAGTGGTGATTCACCGAGTACTTCTGTGCATATTTTGGAACCTCCACCACCCCTGGAGAAAACCTCTGGTGACACCAGTGAACCCGCATCTCCTCCGTGCCGCAAAATGCTGAAAACAGCCGTGAATCGGCGATGCCCAGCGATATAAATCCATGATTTCCCTAGATCAGCACCGCATTCCAAAAGCGTTGATATCTCAAAATTTCCGGGAAACCTAATACATGGAGACAATGGGTATGCCTAAATATATTGGGACGGGAAACAGTGTAGGGCATCCGATAGGGTGTCATGTTACGGTACTAGGCCGGGGAGAGTATCCGATAGGGTGTCATGCTACGGTACTTGACAGAGGAGAGTATCCGATAGGGTGTCATGTATACGGTACTAGGCAGGGGAGAATGTCCGATAGGGTGTCATGTTACGGTACTGGGCAGGGAGAGTATCCGATAGGGTGTCATGCTACGGTACTTGACAGAGGAGAGTATCCGATAGGGTGTCATGTTACGGTACTGGGCAGGGGAGTGTATCCGATAGGGTGTCATGCTACAGTGCTGGGCAGGGGAGAGTATCCGATAGGGTGTCATGTTACAGTGCTGGGCAGGGGAGAATGTCCGATAGGGTGTCATGTTACGGTACTGGACAGGGGAGAGTATCCGATAGGGTGTCATGTTACAGTGCTGGGCAGGGGAGAATGTCCGATAGGGTGTCATGTTACGGTACTGGGCGGGGAGAGTATCCGATAGGGTGTCATGTTACAGTGCTGGGCGGGGAGAATGTCCGATAGGGTGTCATGTTACGGTACTGGGCAGGGGAGAGTATCCGATAGGGTGTCATGTTACAGTGCTGGACGGGGAGAATGTCCGATAGGGTGTCATGTTACGGTACTGGGCAGGGAGTGTATCCGATAGGGTGTCATGTTACAGTGCTGGGCAGGGGAGAGTATCCGATAGGGTGTCATGTTACAGTGCTGGGCAGGGGAGAATGTCCGATAGGGTGTCATGTTACGGTACTGGGCAGGGGAGAGTATCCGATAGGGTGTCATGTTACGGTACTGGGCAGGGGAAAGTATCCGATAGGGTGTCATGTTACGGTACGGGGAAAGGGAGGGCATCCGATAGGGTGTCATGTTACGGTACTGGGCAGGGGAGAGTATCCGATAGGGTGTCATGTTACGGTACTGGGCAGGGGAGAGTATCCGATAGGGTGTCATGTTACGATACTTGACAGGGGAGAGTATCCGATAGGGTACCCTATCCGACGGATAGGGTGTCATGTTACGGTACTGGGCAGTGGAGGGCATCCGATAGGGTGTCATGTTATGGTACTGGGCAGGGAGATGCTGGTTCTTACGCATGAAAATGGCCTTAAATAGCTCCAAGACGTTCTTCAAACCTACTAAGATTTTGCGTCAAAATGGACTACCATATAAGCAGAAACTTCAGTGTCTTTTGAATTCATGACTTACAATGCTTGAAAACACTATGCACGTGTTGCCATAATAGTGTTTAGGCCATTCCGACAACTAGTTTCTCCCACTCCAGGAAATGAACATCTATATGCGCTGTTCTAATGCACCTAAAATTGACGGCTGGTCCAGTGTCGCTTAGGGTGTTTTCTTCAACTCATGCTGACAGTAGGGAGGTTGCTGATTGGCTTAGTGATTTAAGCCCAGTCAATGGGATCGAACGAGTGTCGCAAAACTGTTGACGCAGGTGACGGTAAGAGAGCAAGTCGTCTCGATTGCGTCGTTTTGCACTAATTGAGCACTAGCCGCTGACGATCTTCACAGTCGTCCTCACGGCCAAGGTGCGTAGCGGGCCGGTGCGAAGCCATTATTTTCTCTTTTTTTCTTTTCGGTCTGCAGTGCGCGTGTCGAGAAAAGTGGGGACTGTGGGAATGGTAGGTGGTAAGTGCTGCTTTATTACCATCTGCGACTCCTATCATCTCGCATACCTGCTGAAGGTACTCGGATTTTTTTCTCATTCTGCCGATGTGTGTGTGTGTGTGTATATGTGTATGTGTGTATGTGTGTGTGTGTGTGTGTGTGTGTGTGTGTGCGTGTGTGCATGTGTGTGTGTGTGTGTGTGTGTGTGTGTGTGTGTGTGCGTGTGTGTGTGTGTGTGTGGTTGGGATTTTTGGGCATATTAGCTACTTCGGCTATATTGCGCCCATAACTAATAGTACTGCCGATGTTATTGCAGCGAATATAGTTGATTAAAGTTGGTTCTGGCTTCGGATGGGCAATAGTTGGAGCATGCTAGTCACGGGTGTACGCTTTTGGTGTTGCCAATGCAACATCAATAATTTCTAAATTGAACATTAGGCCTTTGGTGATGCATGGAAAGGATGGACTCAATGTTTCGGTTCGTAGCAACAATAATTTTCGGCCTTCTCCATCTGTGATGATATTTTTTTTAAACAATCCAATTCATTCCATGAGCCATTGCTCATAAAGCGTGGGTTGGAGACCAAACATTTTCCATTAGGGATATTGATGTTTTGCAGTTCCTAAGGCGAAAGGCATGATCCATGTTCATTCTAAATTTCTTTTCATCCCCGCAATATACATTCCAGTGGCGTACCGAAAAGGGGTGGCAAAGGTGGCAGTTGCCCCCTGAGAGGTTGTGGGTTCCCCAAGAATAGCGTCGGTATTCGGAAAAATTGCGCCGGGCCCCATAAAAATCACACTGGAGTCCCAAAATAGCACCGTGGCCCCTAAAATAACATGGGGTTCCACAAAAAGTATCATAGGTTCCCTTCACAATGACGCTGGTAGCCTCCAAAATCGCAACGAGGCTCCTGAAAATCACATTATGGGCCTCAAAAATCGCTCCAAGGCCCCAAAATGATGCTGGTGGCACCAAAAGGTGGGGCCCCCCGAAAATACCGCTGAGACCCCCAAAATATCGCGTCGGGGCCCTTGTAAATCACGCTGCGCGCCAAGAAGTCTCGTCACGGCCCTTGAAAATGACGCTGAGCCCAAAAAGACAGACAAGACCCTGCAAACCAAGCTAATGACGAAAAAAGTCGGACCGGGGCCCACGAAAATCACACTAGGGGCCTCAAAAGTTCGTACCTGGAACCCTGAAAATCACGCTAGGGCCCAAATGATCGGGCCAGGGCCCCTGAAAATTGCGCTGGCGCCCCCAAAAAGTCGGACCGGTGTCCTGAAAATCACACTGGGAGGTCTCAAATGTGCCCATGAAAATCACGCTGGGAGGCCAAAAAAGTTGTTTCCGGTCTTTGAAAATAACGATGGGAGCCACAAAAGACGGGCCGGGCCCATGAAAATCACGCTGGGGACATCAAAGGTTTGCGCATGGACCTCTGAAAATCACGCTGGGGCCTAAACATTGGTGCCGTGGTTCTAAAAAATCACGACGGGGACCCCAAAAGTTTGGGCCGGTGCCCCTCGAAATCACACTAAGCCTGGTAGTGGTACCAAAATTTGCGCCCGAGCCCCTGCAAATTACGCTAGGGGCTCGGCAAGTTGCACCAGGGCTCCAAAAGTCTCATCGGGACCATCCAAAGAAAATGAAACCGGGGAAACGAAGAAACAATCCGGACATGGAAAATCACTCAGGACCCAAGAATCTCGCCAGAAGCCCACAAAACATGTTGGGCTCCCAAAAACATATCGAGGCCGCCAGAACTCGCGCTAGGGATCCCAACAAATAACGCCGGGACCAAAAAGTCACACTAAGTCCCAAACAAGTCGCGTCGCAGCCCTTGAAAATCACACTGGGGTCCCAAAAGGTCGCACTGGAGCCCCAAAAGTCGCAGCTGGCTCCCCAAGATCAATTTCTACCGGAAATGTTACTCTGAGCTTTAAAAGTCGCGTCAAGGACCCCCCCCTAAAAAAACGAGTCCAGCCCCGGCAAAGAAACGTGTCGCGGAACCGAAAAAAGTTCACCGACAGACCGAAGAATCCTAACGGGGCCCAACATATCGCGCAGAGAGCTTACAAACAAATATAACTCGACCCCCAAAATTATAACGGGACCCGATCGAATCGACAGGAGCACCGGAAAATTCACAACTGGTCCCGAAGGAAAATTATCAAAAGGGTCTTTCTACTCTGACGGGTGCCATCGGCTAAAAAGAAAACTCGTTGAGCAGTCGCAATGGCGTGCGACAGTGAAAATCCCCCCCCCCCCTCCTGAGAGGGGTGGGTTTCAGAGAATCGCGCCGGGGTCTTCAAAAATCGCACTGGGGCCCATAAATTCGCATCGGAACCTCATAATTCGAGTACGATTATCCAAGTAAACAGAGCGGAACCCATAAATCTCGCACCGAGCCCGACAATTTGCGCTTGTGCCCGCCAAAATCACACTGGGGCTCAGCTAAGTACAACGCCTCCCACGAGCTCGTACCGAGCCTCCAAATATCGCTTTGGAGACCCTAAATTACCGCCGGTAGTCCAAATAATTCGGGTCGGGGTATACAAATTTCTGTCTGGGCTCCCAAAAATTGGCATCAAGGGCACTCAATAAGCACAGCATGGGCCCAACAATTGCATCAGGAACCGACAAAATTCGAGCCCGACCAATTCAAAATAAGGAGAGATTCCGAAAACGTATATGTCCGAGCCAGGAAAATCGCGAAATATCAGGCCGGGAACAAGACTTTAAAGAGTTCAGAAGAGGTCCCAAAAAATCGCGTGGAGCCCAGAAAACGGGCGTTTGGTCCCACGGAACCACTCGCTTGGGCCCAAAAAGTGGCGCCGGGGCCCAGATAAATCGCACCGGTGCAGCTAAATTCGTGCTGGGTTCCACAAATGTGCATAAGGAGTCCCAAACAACACAGCGGGACCCCAAGAGCACAGTGGGAGGCCTATACTGCACCGAGCCCCCCCCAAGTGCACTGAGTCTCGCAAAAAGCGGCAAGGCCCTAAGACATGCGCTGCAGCCCTTGGTAAACACACAGGAGCTCTAAAAACAATTCAGAGGCCTTCAAAGCACACTGGGACCATGCAACCGCATAATGACCTCAAAATCAGGATGGGGTCCTCAAAAAGCGACATGGTCCTCAAAAGGAACAAAAAGACCAGGCACTAAATAAACACAACATCGGGGTCTTCGAAAATGCGCCGGTGCCTTACAAATATCGTCAGTGCACAAAAAGCAACAAAACCCTAAACAAGAGACGGGGTCTCAAAAATGTGCCAGGCCCGAAGCAAAGATTGACTGGAGCCCTAAGCACATCTGTAGACGAAGAAAAACTCAACGAGTTCCAAAAAGAGAACACCGAGCTACGGGACCCGGTTCGGTATCCAATCTGGGAGTGTATTTAACCAAAGAGATGAGGTGCATCAAATGGCAACTGGTATCCGGATTTCATAGCCACTAGAAAATGTGGGAACAAAAAGCTAATCATCGAATTTAATTAATCGAGTGTTCCCAGCGAACCCCCATACGAAGCATTCCATCACGTAAAATACGGTGCTAGACTATCACGCGGCAGCAATTAGCAAATCGTAGGAAGCCAAGGATAGACGGTAGAATAGCACGAATTGTGGCGAATGCGTCGAATGTGTACGGTGGGTGTACACGTGCACGAACGTTCACGTGATAGCGACCGGGTATGCCTGGAAACTGGACATGCCTGAAATGGGAAAATTTTACACTTTTAAGTGATTTGCAAAGGTATAATTGCAGCAGTGTGATGTGACTTATCAAGGGATATCAAAAGAAAAAAACATTTGAGCAGGGTGTGGGAAATTTGGGTTGAAATCCGTTCACTCAGAAACGATGGTGGTAGATTAAGCCACATCCATAGTACAATTAATTTGACCATTACTTATTGTATTAAAAAATATAAAAGGCCGTTTGAAAAAAAAGTGGTGGTCGAAATCCTCGACCCTTTGGAACAATGCGGGTAAGTAGACCCACTCCAAATCCGTCTGCCCCATGACGCAAATCCTAGGTATGCCACTGATACCAATCTACCTGAAGTTGAAGTACATTCAAAATATCATGGAAAATAAACCATGATTATATGTATCACTTCTTGCAAATGACACAGTTTATTTATGACAGGTCCTGCACTACAGGGCACAAATGACTGCGAGCTGTATGTGAAGCTTTAACTGCCAGTGAGTGAATGCTGTTTTTCCTTCCTGTAATCCAGCATCAGGAGGCATGCTAATAATAATACATAATACCTAGGCTTCGTGTGATCAAACATCTGTAATGTATGCTCCTTGAATGTAGAAACAAGACTTTTAGTCTTTATCAAGACATCAGTCTTGGTAAAATATATGTACCTCATTTACTCTTACCAGATATAATGCACTCCATAATTGCATGAACTGAAGGAATATACACTCCAAGTCAAAGACTGAGAAGTGAATATTCCACACTGGCTGCGCGGATATCATAAGTTCGAAAGGTCATGATGAGCAGCAGTGATCATCCAACAGATGTTCGACCGACAGATGTTCGAAATGTCCAACAGATGTTCGAATGTTCGACCTGGACCACACGGTACCAGTCCAGGCAGCGGGAAATCTGTGCCTCCGCCAGTGGCCGCAGCAGACCAAAGCTCTGACCGACAGGCCCTGTGACTCCCGCCGACATCGATCCGTCGATTTCACCAGTGGATATGGTGACACCAGACGCCGACGCTCGCTGTGATACTGGGTCTTTTGTCCACCCAGTTGCAGCGGCACGATAATCTGGTGAGCCGACGAGGGAGATATTCGCTCGACAGGAGATGGTGGTGTCGGAATGCACAGTCCGACATGAGATGGTGGTGTCGGAGTGCACAGTCCGACATGAGATGGTGGTGTCGGAGTGCACAGTCCGACAGGAGATGGTGGTGTCGAAGTGCACAGTCCTTCAGTGTGGCTTGAGAATAAAAATAAGTACCTTTGACCATATTTTACTTTTGGATACCTCGATCTGTGCGGCTTTGAAACAGAAACAACATGTCAATGCAGCTTTTTTACATTGAAGCGGCTTACGACACGACCTGGCGCTATGGTATTCTTTTAAAGCTGCAAAGAAGTGGAATCCACGGTCGAAAGGGCACGTTTTTATAGAGCTTTGTGGCAGACAGTTTTTTTCTGGCAGACAGCTTTTTTCGTGTCCGCATTGGTGACCATTTATCTGTAGCCTCGGTTTCAACTCGTGAATATAATTCATCAGGGCAGTGTGCTGAGTGTTGACCTCTTCGCCATAATACTTATTGACGTATTTGCTGGGCTCCCTTCAAGTATTTGTCGATCTCATTTCGTTGATGATATAGTCATTTGGTCCTCTTCTTCAAGAACCTCTACTTCATCGCGACAACTTCAACTCGCGACAAACTATCTCCATAGGTGGAGCACCGTGAACGGTTTTACGTTGTACACCTCAAAAACAGCAGCAATGCACTTATGTCCCCGTCGTTGCTGTCGGGACTTGACGCTGAGGATATATGGTAAACCAATTCAATTACACCATGTATTCAAGTTCAAGAGATACATTTGGACAGCCGTTTGACCTACCGAGAACATATTGGAATACTCCATGACAGATGCATTACATCTTTGAATATTTTAAGATGTATCAAACGAACATCTTACGGAAGTGACAGACACACACTGCTACTTCTCTATCGATCACTCATCCGCTTAAAGCTTGATCATGTTTGTTTTGTCTATGACAGCGCCTGTACATCCGCAAAGCGGTGAACTACTTGATGTAGTTCACCATGCAGCTATGAGGATTGTGGCTGGTGCAGTGCATTCCGGACCTCGTCAATCGCGAGCTCGCTGGCTGATGTCAACGAGCCACCACTTTGCCTACTTTGCCTGGGGAGACAGATGCTCGGGCTGCGCTACGCATGTAAATTGCGCAGTTTCCCTTCGCATCCAGCCTATCAAGCTGTGTTCTCGCGTCGTACCTTACCAATATTTTCACATAGTGGCGCCCGTATACACAGATCTATGTGCACTAGAATTCAAGATCTACTTGCCGAAAGCAAACTAGAGATACGCAAGGTGAAACACGCCCCGCAGGCAATGACAGCACCGTAGCGACTTGTGTCACTGAAACCGAGAATAGGCCTCGCATTGGCTAATATACGCAAAGGAGATAATCTCCCGGATGAGTTTCGAGCACGGGCTCTGGAGCACTTATCGACGTTTCATAACAGCCCCGGAAATATTTTCACGGATGGATCAAAACTGACGCCGGGGTTGGAAACGACACAGCCACCAGATCGTTTACACTGCCGAGACTTGTATCCGTTTAAACGTCTGACCTGGTGGCAAGTTATAAAGCACTGGGTTTCATAGAGGTCGGGATGAAGAACATGATGTAATTGCATCAGACTCGTTGAGCAGCCTTTTGGCACTTAAGAGCTACAATCCCACAGACGGTTTATTTATGACATCCTCCATTGCCTGATTTTATTAGTTCAAGCAGGAAACATCGTCCACTTCTGCTGGATTCCTAGCCACGTGGGCATGGCAGGAAACGAACAAGCCGACAGCTCTGCCAGACAAGCAGCACAGGCTCCCTTGCGCAGAAAATGTATAATCCCTGCCAGGGACTACTACCCAGGGACTTCTGTTTTTCTGGAAAGCAAGTGGCAAGCGAGCTGAGACGAGCTTGTTTCCAACAAATTACGAACAATATAGCCATCCCTCGGTCAGTGGCTCTCGTGCTCGCGTAGGACAAGGCGAGACGAGGTGACGCTGTGCCGCCTACGCATAGGACATACCTTCGCCACCCATGTTCACTTACTCAATGGTGAAAATGAACCACTGTGTCCTAGATGTGGTGCAGTTGTACCAGTTCGCCACGTTCTGATTTCGTGCCCTAGGCTTGACCTGGAACGTGGACGTCCTTTCGGGAGCGACCAGGCTCTCTCCCTCCCTCCTAGCAGTTTTAGGTGATCAATCACAGACCGTGGAATCCGGAAAGCTTTTCAGCTTTCTATTGGATGTGAAATATTGTGCCACTTACCCGGGGCGTTAACATCAAGATGCACTAGAAAGGAGGATGATTTGTAGTACAGGGGACGTCGCATAGCGACGGCAGAAAAAATGTAATGTTATGGGAGCTAAATGACCTCGTAGTCGGGGCGCCCTTAAGCCCAAATAATCAGCGAGTCCACATTTCGACAGGAGATGTTGATGTCGGAGTGCACAGTCCGACAGGATATGGTGGTGTCAGAGTGCATAATCCGACAGGATATGGTGGTGTCAGAGTGCACAATTCGACAAGATATGGTAGTGTCGGAGTGCACAGTCCTACAGGAGATGATGGTGTCGGAGTGCACAGTCCAACAGGATATGGTGTTGTCGGAGTGCACAGCTCGGCGTCGGAGCGACAGTCGAATGTCGGAATTCACCCGGCTTCAAGTTCGCGTTACGCCATCGCCGAGTCCAAACACACCACCGGGCAGGCCACCCGCATTGGTGCAGGGGCCGTGGCAGAAATCAAGCCCGACCCCAGGCCAGTGTCGCACCACTGATGATCCACCAGTGTGACCAGACTAGAGGTGGAAAATAATTCAATTTTGGGACCGGAGCCCGCAGCCGACGGTTCACCCTGCGAGGTTCGTTTCTCCAGTTTTAATAGGAGCCGATATCTTAGGGGGGGGGAGCGGAATCCGACCCCCCTCCAGTGCGCGTAATTTTCAGAGGCCCTCCAGGGCGCGTGTTAAGGTCAAATAGACCGCTCATATCACCTTGGAAAACCTCGTTATATCTCAGAACATGGATTGAAAATAAGCACCATACCAAGACTTTCTTTTTGTATTAGAAGACATTGATATCAATAACATAGTCACAAAACAAATCTTGAAACAAATATTGAAACACACAGATTAATACCCATTACATATCATCTTCAATCAAAGGAGGGAGCAAACTTAAAACTGGTAAGCTTTTATTAACTTAGTGATCAATAGGTGGTCTGCAAAATACTTCGCCTTGTACGTAATAATCATACCATATCACAATAAAACTCCGACATTCAAACTACAATATTCTTCAGACATGGAAGGTTATGGCAATCTGCTATAGAAGCAGTATAGCACGTGTGCTTTACTATGATTAGCTGCGTCGCATTCGTCTTCAGCCTGCACTCTTGATCTTAAAGGTCAGCTTGCACGTGGCAGAATTCCGGCGGAATCTTGGCGTCGGCAGAGGCGACGTTAACGGCGTCGGCGGCAGAAATTGGCGGGCAGCGGCAGAAAGTAGCAGGCGGCGGCAGATTGTGGCATACTCTAAAGTCACGTACCATTTTGACAAAGTCATACTAGCAGGATGACGTCATCTATCCAATGCGCCATGAAGAGTCTCGGTCGTTTGTTTACCGCGCCTTTAATGATCCACTGCAGTGCTAATTAACTTAATCGGTGCTATTCAGGGTGAGACCTAGATATCATTAATTCCTAGGTATTTAGTAGTACCTCACTACAGAAAGGTTTCAACTGCAAAGGTGTCTCCCTGCAAAACCTGCAACACCACATTAAGCACAGGCCACATCCTGCTAGACTGTAGAGACTTTAACACTCAAAGACAACCACTAAAGGCCTTCTGCCATAAAGAGGGCATCGCTCTGTCGCTTCCATCGCTTCTGGGTGACAAGCACACTTCTCCACAAGCTTCTCCAATGGCTGTTTGAATGTCTATACGCCCAAAAAAACTAGCAGGAGCGTTGTAGACACCATATCACCAACACTCACTTCAAGACGCAATGCATGCCCGCGAAACACTCGTAGGAATATCGTAAATAGCCATCTCGAATGGAACCGGACGTACATGAGCCGATTCGCTTTCACATTCGAAATAAATCGTTACCTAGCAGTGTTGTCGGACGTAGATGAGCTGACTTGTTCTAAAAACTTAACATGACTTAAAGAGACTACCCAGAGGAGCCATCGGACATAGATGAGCCGATTTTCCTCGCAACTCATAACGTAAAACGGCTACCCAGAGGTACGGCGGCCGTTGATGAGTCGAATTGCAACACACCGAACTAACCTCACTGACAACCCTGCACGGCATGCTTATACTAACCCACTACTAACAACCAACACGCGGCGGCCGGCGTGACAGGTGGTGTTGACAATTTGCTCCCTGTCTGCACAGTAAAGACCCCTTGGTGCTCTTCGACAAGAATAGGCTGATGCCGGCACCGTGGCAAAGTCAGCTTCTCGTCACTCTCAAAATCCCCACCCCAGCTGCCAATTATATTGCGGAGGAATAAAGTAAAGCGAAAACTATTTAGACACCCAGGAGATGTCCCCAGCCCAGCCCTCGCCTTCAGCACCTTCGCGTCACACACACTATAACGCAAAACCCCTCAACGTAAATGTACACCTGCCTCTTAGCTTTGCTTGAAAAACACACTCACCTTAAAAGCGGCGCAAATAACCTTTATGGTCCGGCAAATGACCTTTATGAATCTCTCTGGCCCTCTCTCTCTCTCCCTTTCTCTATCTCTGTCTCTGTCTCTGTCTCTGTCTCTGTCTCTGTCTCTGTCTCTGTCTCTGTCTCTGTCTCTGTCTCTGTCTCTGTCTCTGTCTCTGTCTCTGTCTCTGTCTCTGTCTCTGTCTCTGTCTCTGTCTCTGTCTCTGTCTCTGTCTCTGTCTCTGTCTCTGTCTCTGTCTCTGTCTCTGTCTCTGTCTCTGTCTCTGTCTCTGTCTCTGTCTCTGTCTCCGTCTCTGTCTCCGTCTCCGTCTCCGTCTCCGTCTCCGTCTCCGTCTCCGTCTCCGTCTCCGTCTCCGTCTCCGTCTCCGTCTCCGCTCTCTCTCTATACGTGTGCGAGTGTGCAATAATATATTGGTATCGTTATGCGCATAATTTGGTGTGAATCAGTAACCGGCAAAGTCAATGGCAATTGTATACATTCGACGCTGACTTGGGTACGGCAACTGGGCAGCCCCGACCTCAATATCATGTGAATGGAGATTTTGCGATTGTGCAAAGTCAGTCCGCTATCCAATCTGTATCCGTTTCTTTTCACCAATCTCCATCGATTCGCTCCGTCATCTACATCAAACGCATATAAGTTCAGATGTTCAATGTTTATGCTTTGGACGTTTTGCTCCTTCCTCTCCTTTATGACAGAAGGATCTATCTATCCTATCCTATACCTCCGTCTAGTTTGTAATTACGCGGGCGTTCTTTGTCAACCCGTGCTCAAGAGCCCGACTGACACCAGGCCGACCGCCCAGTTGACCCGGTTGACCCAGTTGGCCCGGTTGACCCAGTTGACCCGGTTGACCGAGTTGACCCGGTTTATGCGGTCCCCAGATGCGTCCAGCGCACTCTATCGCGCCGCGTCATCAACGAGCTGCCCAGGTCGTTACAGGGAGCCGATGTCGTCAGCGGCGGTCAAAAGTACAATCAGTCAGCCACAAGTTGGGAATCACTTTGGATCTGCGCTCAACCACTGCTGACAAGGCGACACGGTCCAGCCGAAGCATGGACAACTCAGCATTATGCCCATGGCGTGGAGGATGTTGATGGGTGTTCGAAACCGGGCCCGGTCGACAATGGCATGCCGCTATTAGGTGCACGCAGAACAATCGCATATTATTCCTCATGGTTGCAAACAGGAGACATGCAGTCATGCCGCAGGAATGAATGCTGGCTGGTGCTTCATGGACATGGCACACTGTTACGTGTATCATCTAAATTGTATAACATTAAACTATCACTTGCAGTGACTTTAAGCACGGCATTGATGGGAAATCCGTAAGGATATCCGCTTGGTGTGGATAACGGATCGGATCGGATAGTTTGGTGAAAGTAAATGCATACAAATTGGATAACCGATTGAATCCAGCATTTGCAGCTAAAATGACTTCAACTATGTTCACCGTGAAGTGTATTGCAACACCCAGTAAGTCGGGCAGTGACAGTGGGGTGAAACAACCGTTGGCTTCTCGCTTTTCAGAGTTGCTTTCAAACACCCAACGCTACGGTGCCTTGGGCTGCGAAAGGTCACCTACGAATTTACTGAGAGTGTACCAAACAGGAACTTTACTACATGTCCGTAACAATCACCTCGGCAAATCATCCCGGTGGAGAGGTTGGCCAGGCGCCAGGTGGAGAGACGGGCCCAGGTGGGGAGACGGGCCCAGGTGGGCAGACAGGCCCAGGTGGGGAGACGGGCGCCAGGTGGGCAGACTGGCTCAGGTGGGGAGACGGGCCCAGGTGGGCAGCTGGGCCCAGGTGGGCAGGCGGGCCCAGGTGGGCAGGTGGGCCCAGGTGGGCAGACGGGCCCAGGTGGGCAGACGGGCCCAGGTAGGCAGGTGGGCCCAGGTGGGCAGGCGGGCCAAGGTGGGCAGACTGGAGGCCCGTTTATCGGGCGTGCAGTAGTCGCCGTCGGTCAAGTGTCACGGAATGTAGCAAGGCACACTATACTCGTCATTTCTAGTTGATGCAAAGCGCGTTGTTTAGCCGACACTCCCGTGGGCGAGAAAACAGAGTCACAATACGGCATTACGGTCACAATACGGTATTCCACCGAATATGACATGACCGTAATCAATAACACTTTGGAGGCTGTGTGGAAAGATTCGACCAGGCGTCTTCATCCCACATTTGGAGTCTTGTTACACACTGACATAGTTCACATGCTAACTGCGGTCCGAGAATCAAGGGATGCGGCAAAAGTGCGTCGCCCCAAGCAACCAACCGCTCTTCAGGAAGCTCGGTGAAGATCTCCCCAGCTTCCGCAGATGAACTTACGGGTCTCTGGGATCTCACTTTCAGTTGATAAATAGGTTTTATTGGAGGCTCTCGAAGTGCCACTGAGAAGTTCCATAGAGACTTTCTTAGGATCCACAGAGTAGGAAGGTTCTTTGGAAGGTTCACAGATGTTCGAATTTTTAAGGGTGCTCTTTCAAGTGCTCTTTCAAATGCCTTGCGCATTGTCTACGAACGTCCCATGGGTGGCTGTGTGATCGCTACCACAATAAAGCATTTGTTGCACGCAAAATTGCCCCCATGCATAGCGGTGCTATTAAAATAATGGTCCCACCTACTTGGAGAGTCACGCTTTACATAGACATACACTTACGCGCGCTATATGCAAGGCAGATGTTCCGTTTTTCGGTTCTCTGATGGGGAATCGTTGTTCACAGAGGCACAGCCAGTGGGAACGTTTGTCCGGCCGCCTTAGCAACCAAAAATACACTTCATGAAATATTTTTTGCTAGATTTTCACCACACAAAACCCGAAGTTTTCGACGCGCTGTGCTCGCCGAAAGCTGTCTCTGTTTCATGACATGTTTTGGGGGTCGACCCGCCCTTAAGAAAATCCTGGCTGCGCCCCTCCTTGTGCACGCTCTTGGCCCAATAGTCATCGCCACGCATGGAAACATGTCCGCAGTATCATGAATGACTTGTTGCTTGTTTCTAGATGCACTCCTGCATATGAAATCGACATTTGGGTTACGACGTACCGTATCGGTTTGGTGACGTCAACAATAGAAAACACCGCAGTTTAAAGCTTATGAGGTGCACTTGAATGGCCATGAATTGCGGGCATAATGACATAATTGGTCACACAGTAGGACGTGATATTGCCCTTGACCGCAAATCAGCACGTTGCTATACAAAGTGCTGACCGTAGTGTTGACTTCAGAGCCTCCCGCACCAGCTGCTCCGAGGTCCTCTAAATACCAATCGTGCTTGATGTTCCGTACAGACAACGTGCCGGATGCCAAGTCTGTTGTTCGTCTCCAGAGATAGACCAGATGACACAATATAACATATTATGCCATATAATGATTCAAACAGTCAAATCTTGCTCCACGCTGGTAGTCTAGAAATCAAACAGTCAAAGCTTGCACCGCGCTGATAGTCCAGAAATCAAAGTCAAGTATTGCGCCGTGCTGATGGTCGATCTTACTGGCCAGCGTTGTCCGTCAACGGAGAGAACCGCAGTTGTCAGCAGCGAGCAGCAAACACAGACAGCAACACAGCCTGCCACGTTGTCACGGAAGCGAGGATCGGTGCCTAGTAGTGGCACTTGCTCCCCCGCCATCAGTTGCATGGTGCCTCGTTCTGGCATCATAGGCAGCAATGTAGGGGACAGTGTTGAGGCGGCGGATGGAGCATACAGCCATCGGTCAGCTATGTTCTCCGTACAGTATTAAAAAAAACGCCCCGAAAGCGTACTATTTGACACAAGGCAAGTGGCTTTCTGTCTCCAATCACCGTTTTGCGCTCACCATGGTTTGCTCTCCCCAATCCCCTAGTCGCACAACCAGCAGCACGAAGACCGTAGACCGTAGACATCATAGCACTCGATATTTAATGTTCAGCTTCTGGCGATTCCGTGTACCTCCCTCCAGATCATGCCAACGACATCCATGACGAACTACCATGTGCACGGCCTGGCGATTCCGTGTACCTCCCTCCATATCATGCCAACGACATCCATGACGAACTACCATGTGCACGGCATCCTACGGCGGGAAGTCTTAGAACGAGAGCGTGAACAAGGAATACAGGACTTTCCTAAGGGCGGGTCGGGAGCATGTGGCACCGATGGCTCCAGAGCTGACTCGGGCTCAAGGTGGGGTAGACCGAGGATTGGTGAATCTGGGCAGGGTAAACAAGAGCCGACCTAGAGGGCAACAAATGCGGACACCTAAACATAGAACGCATACTACAAAAGCACCAACTATGATGATCAATGTCCATAAATGGTTGAAGGATGTCGGGCAATGATCTGTGACGAGCCCGAGGGGACGATTTTCACATCATTGAATGAAGCATCTGCCTGTGCTCCGTCAATGTGCACAGGAGGTAATGTGATAATGTCGTAATGTTGCGGCGAGAAATACGGCGGGGAGTGCGCGTCCATGCCGGTTTCCAGATGGGAAGGGTCGTCATGGATGTTGTTTTCGAGAAAAAGCATAGGTTGTTCAAGATGGATGTCGTTGGCATGATATGGAGTGAGGTATAAGGAATCGCCAGAAGCTGAGCATTCGATAGCAAGTGTTATGATGTATACGGTCTTCGTGCTGGTTGTTGTGCGACTAGGAGATTAGGAGAGTAAGCCATGGTGAGCGTGTAAGGGTAATTAGAGAAAGTAAGTCACATGCCTTGTGTCAGATAATATTATTTCGAGCCGTTATTTGCTGGGGTGAGGTATGGAGAACATAACTGATCGATGGCTGTTTGATCATGTCGAAAGAGCATGAATAGACAAGAGGCATATGTTGCGGTGGAGTAGGCGAGCAGTCTGCTCATAGGGCAAATTTAAACTTGGCTGAAGATTCTTACGTATTTTGCCACATTCCTACGCATGTTTACGTATTATCTCTTATGTATTTACGTAAGAGACTTAGGAAGTGTCTGCGGGACTGTTGGTCACGGTGTAAAATATCAACACGGTCCAGTGCTAATTTGTTGCTTACACTTGAGAGTTCAGAATGTAGTCTAGACCAAGACACCGTCTAGACCAGAGTATATCTAGACATCAATACAGTGGTCAGGTGAACATCTTGAGCCAGTCCAATCAGAGCACATAGGATACGTTGAGGTTTGGCAAATCTGGAAGCTTTATCGTACGAAGACGCCATGTTTCGACCGGTGACAAACTTGCAAGCTCTGCGTTGAACGTCGACATATATATTATATTGTGTTTCATTATGTTCCTACTACTAAAACCTGCCCGGTAATGTACAGCGATCCTGTTGAACTGCAACGCCTTTGCAGCAGGCCTCTGTTGTGCTTAGGCTCCAGCGGTACCCATGGACAGCTTCACACGGTGTATGGGATCAGGGCCAGACGCAGCGTGGTACTCGTATTTCGACTACCAACGGTACAGGTGGATGGGACCAAGGTTCACTTCTCATTATTCTTGCACCCCGCCGATCTCACAGTTCCGGTCCAGACCCCTGCATATCTAACGCCTCCCACACTCTCGATCCAGACACCTGCTTACCCAACGTCTCCCACACTCCCCATCCAGACGCCTGTATATCTAACGCCTCCTACACTCGATCCAGACCCCTGCATATCTGACGTCTTCCACTCTCTCGATCCAGGCTCCTGCATGCCCCCACCCCCACACGAACTCGCCGTTACTAGCGCATCTTACACCCAGTCCCACAGACCCGCTCTGCGTGGCTTCCACGCACCCACTTCCCATGTCTGCGCATTGCCCACTTCTTGCGCTTCTTTCAACGCCCCTCCCCCGCACACTTCTGCTCTCTGTCCCCAACCTACATCCTCAGAATAGACAGGGGAAAATATGCATCACTTCCACCTCTTCTCCTCAGCACTTGCAATCTTAGCCACCGACCTACGCATGCTTCCTCCATGCTTGCATGTCCCCTGTCCGTTGGCCGCTGCTGCTTGCTTTCATCCTGAGCGGTAGGGTCAGCGCCCATTGCCGCAGGCCAGACGTCGGATCAGTGCCGATCGCCGCAGGCCAGAGGTCGCGGTCAATCGATCAGCCGGAGGCCACCTCCTCTGTATGAGCCGACATGGCGCGCCATAGGCCGGGTTCGGCGGCGCCCCCGGACGTTATTGCGTCGCGTCGTTGCCGACGAAGTGACGTCACAATCGTCGGCGACCTCGTGGGACGCCGACGGCGACGATGGGATGAGGAACACCGCGCCGTCGTCCAGATAGTGCTAAAGTTGCCGTCAGCTGGAGCTCGACAGAGACAAATGTTGACTGTGTGTCATCGTTAACCCCGTCTCTGCCTGCCTTCTCCGGCCTGGCTGTCAGCGAGTGAGGTCGGGGATGGTAGAGTGAGGTCGGGGATGGTAGTAAGGTCGAGGCCGGTAGAGTGAAGTCCTGGACGGTAGAGTGAGGTAAGGGACGGCAGAGTGAGGTCGGGGATGGTAGAGTGAGGTTGGGGACGGTAGAGTACGGTTGGGAACGATAGAGTGAAGGTTGGGAACGGTAGAGTAAGGTCGAGGATGGTAGAGTGAAGTCGGGGACGGTAAAGTAAAGTCGAGGATGGTAGAGTGGAGTCGGGGACGGTAGAGTAAGGTCAGGCACGGTAGAGTGAGGTCGGAGACGGTATAGTTCGGTCGGGGACGGTAGAGTGAGGTCGAGGACGGTAGAGTTAGACCGGGAACAGTAGAGTGAGGTCTGGAACGGTAGAATGAGATAGGGGACGATAGAGTGAGGTCGGGCACGGTAGAGTGAGGTCGGGGACAGTAGGTTTAGGTTGGTGATGGTAGAGTGAGATAGGGCGCGGTAGAGTACGGTCGGGGACGGTAGAGTGAAGGTTGGGAACGGTAGAGCAAGGTTGGAGACGGTAGAGTGAGGTTGGGGACGGTAGAGTGAGGTCTGGAACGGTAGAGTTAGGTAGGGCACGGTAGAGTGAGGTCGGGGATGGTAGAGTTAGGTAGAGTGATGCAGTGGACGGTAGAGTGAGGTCGGGGATGGTAGAGTGAGTTCGGGGACGGTAGAGTGATGTAGTGGACGGTAGAGTGAGGTCGGGATGGTAGAGTGAGGTCGGAGACGGTAGAGTGAGGTTGGGGCGGTATAGTGAGGTCGAGGACGGCAGAGTGAGGTCGGGCACGATAAAGTGAGGTCGGCGATGCACTCTTATCCATGGTATACATCGGGTCGATATGTTGGGCCATTCCTAGCGTTGATATGCTGCTACCTCTCATCTCCTGTTGTCTTACTCCTGGTGTCTATGCTCAGCCATTTCCGGTGCTGATATGCTGTTACCTCTCATCTCCTGTTGTCTTGCTCCTGGTGTCTATGCTGGGCCATTGCCGGTGCTGATACGTTGTTACCTCTCATCTCCTGTTGTCTTGCTCCTGGTTTCTATGCTCAGCCATTTCCGGTGCTGATATGCTGTTACCTCTCATCTCTTGTTGTCTTGCTCCTGGTGTCTATGTTGGGCCATTGCATGTGCTGATACGTTGTTACCTCTCATCTCCTGTTGTCTTGCCCCTGGTGTCTATGCTGGTCCATTCCCGGTGCTGATATGCTGTTACCTCTCATCTCCTGTTGTCTTGCTCCTGGTTTCTATGCTGGGCCATTTCCGGTGCTGATATGCTGTTACCTCTCATCTCCTGTTGTCTTGCTCCTGGTGTCTATGCTGGGCCATTGCCGGTGCTGATTTGCTGCTACCTCTCATCTCCTGTTGTCTTGCTCCTTGTGTCCCTGCTGTTGTCACAACGATAATTTGGTTGTGTGTCGTTCTCTTAGTTTAAGGATTGTTTCATTTAGATTAAGCAAGCTTTCTGTGCTGTCAAGCCTGGTTGCAGGTGCTACAACTGTGTTCTTTTTACGGCTATGCAGGGCAGGCTGGCCAAATTCAACACACACACACACACACGGCTGTCTGCCTTTGCGTTGTAAATATGCTTGCTTCCTGAGCATGGCTTTGATTGACTTAGTCGGCAGTTGACGAAGCAATTTCTTGCGCATCTTCACAACTTGTTGGTTATTCCGAAACATACCACACAGCATCCCCATTCCGCCATCTACGGGAAAGCTTGAACAATATCGACCACGCGAATAGGGTCAGGATTTCCCAGAACTTGTCTCATCTCTATGGTGGCGACATCACACTCAGGGAGAGCATTGAGGCTATGCTAATCTGTCTTCTGCTCAGCTAACTGAAGACCAGAATGAGATGATTAATGTCGAACTGAACTGTCACTTTCAATCTAAGCGTAATCCACGGGACAAAAAGCCGAACTTGAACTATTGCATCCTGAAGTCATAAAGGACACACAAGTACATGTGGACCACAACGTACCGGACCGGCTGGTTGGTAAATACTTGAAGCTCAGAGGAAGCACAAGAGAGATCTTAACTAGGAAAGACATAAAGATGCAGCAAAATAGTTAATGGGCAATGAGAACATCATTATTCGAAAAGCAGACAAGTCATCAACATGCATCATTCTGAACAAAGCCGACTACCTGAGGAAGATGATCGATATCCTCTCTGACCGGACGAAATTTGAACAGATCAAGAGGGACACTACCGACACCCTGAAAGCGAACGTGAACCGATTAATTTATACGGCAAATGCAGCGATTGATGAAACATATTTCATGAAGTGGTTGGTAAATACGCGCTGGGATACATGTATGGAAATGTAAAAACCCACAAACGTGGCAATTCATTCCTGAGAGACCAATCCACTCAGAAACCAATCATCTCTCAAATCCCGTGTCCAAGATACAGGTTAGCCAAGACGTCAAATCAGCTCATCCAGCCATACTTGCCCAGCAAGCGTAGCATACAATCTATTACATATATATATATAAAAATATATATATATATATATATATATATATATATATATATATATATATATATATATATATATATACATATATGTATATGTATATATATATATATACATATATATATATATATATATATATATATATATATATATATATATATATATATATATATATATATATATATCTTGGCGCTGTGCTAACAAATAAAGCCAAGTTTTCGCCACATCTGAAATCAATTTTAAGGATTTGTCCCTCCCATAAATAAATTTCTGCTTGCGCCCCTGCATGATACACGTCTGCCTAAAACAATGATTGCTGCGACACACTGATTCCTCGACAATTCCGCCCTTGATTAATATGATTGCATTGCCAGGGCTCAAAAAAGCCTTTCGGTGGTCGCCGACGAGATACAATTCTGGGAAATTGGTCGCCAATCAGGTATGGGTCCAATGGAGAGGGGATAGGGTTGGGTGGTGAAAACGGGACTGGATAACATGAAATTTCAGAAACATGATTTTCATGATTTTTCAGATCTGACGGCCTTTCATGCTTTTCTTCGATTGTTTCATCAGAAAAAGTTGTCGCTTGGCGCCCTGGGTAATTTTTTTCGCAACAAAAGGAGTCCCTTCCCTGTCCCTTCCCAAAGGAACTCCTGAATGTCGCTCGGAGAGCAAAGTCGTTCGGAGACAGTGGAGGATGAACAAAATTCCCTCGAAGATAGCGAAAATAACACAATCCGGAGTTCGGTACATAAAGGTGAAAAATCCCAAGCGATCTTCGGCAATCCAACATCAATTACTCGCAATCTTCTACCGTGTATAGAATATATTACATTTCTATTCCAGGTGAATACTTATAATTCCCATTAGCTGTCATCTTACATCACATACAAAACAACGAACAATTATTAATTACTAATAGGTACAATACTTCTACACTTGGACGGTAGTAATAGAACTAGTAGGCATTAGCCCTTTCCTTTAATATCTTCTTCAGCACATTTTTCAGCTTGATATATTTTGCGGAAGAAACATGAAAATACGCTGATATGGATGGAATCCTGATCTATATGAATTTCAGTGGTGCACTTCTAAAAAGCGTCCTATCAAAAAATAATTTTCTAGACAAAGCAAAATTGGGCATAACTAAGAGAACATTTCACAACATTGCCGATCAGTTTAGCCGCGGCAGTGGCGGCCTCACAGCCGCGGCATCGGCAACCTCACAGCCATCACAGTGACCGCCTCACGGGTGCGGCAGCGGCCGCCTCACAGCCCGAACCATGGCCACCTCACAGTCGCAGCAGTGGCGGCCTCACAGCCCGAACCATGGCCACCTCACAGTCGCAGCAGTGGCCGCCTCACAGCCCGAACCATGGCCACCTCACAGTCGCAGCAGCGGCCGCCTCACAGCCCGAACCATGGCCACCTCACAGTCGCAGCAGCGGCCGCCTCACAGCCCGAACCATGGCCACCTCACAGTCGCACAGCGGCCGCCTCACAGCCCCAAATCAATCCGCTAATATGCAGGCGAGCCCCAGCCGCCAGTACAGCGCCGACGACACTCTCGGTCAGCGAAGCCTGGATGGCGCGCAGGCCACTGACTATGCGGATGTTGTCCATCTTGTACGACAAATTCTTGTCTCTATCCTTGAAGCAACCGCGCGAATCCATGCTCTTGATTCGGCTCTTACAGTGCGGAGCTAAGACCGACGAAAAGGCCGTTATCCAGCATATCTTGATGAGAAATGGGTTCACACAAAACGCAATGCATGCAGGGAATATAATAATAGGCAATAGTGGGGTTAACTGAGACCAACGCGAATAATGCTAATTTGAATCAAAATATTTGGCTGTCCATGATATGTAAACATGCTGCACCCACAAGCCAAATATTGCACCATGGCATCACCCCACTCAGTTGAGCATAGAAGAATATGCGATCGATAGTAATCAGAAAGGGTGGGGTACATGTACAACCAGAGCAGTGACTGCTGGGGTTGGAAAAATTGCCTAATCCTGGATTTGGTGCATCCAGACCATCATCCTCTTGAAGAAATCGTCTTCATTTGTCTCACTTGTAGGCCAATAATGGTTCTTGACCATGAACTGCTCTGTGATGTGCTCACGATTTATTGGAAAGTACAAGCCGAGATTCTGATGCCATAAGCCGGAATAAAAATAACCTCTCCATATTCAATTACACCCAAACATTTCCTCTCCATATCCAGGATTGCAAAGCACAAATCCAGCCTGCCGACTGCTGACAAGTACTCTGTTCAATCAGGGTTGAAAGAATGTTCCTGCACTGGATGTTTTGTCATTTACAAAATTATCCTCCATGGGGAATTGTCTGGAATATATGGGATTATAATATATGAGACCTTTTCGCCAAAAGATTTAAGATGTTTGCAAATGACTGCAAACTTCTTCCTGTTTGATTGACATGCCCAAGCTAACTGGAAAATACAGCAAGAAGTTAATGGTTCAGGAAGACAAAATTGCAATTTTGGAATTGAATGTTAAGCATTTTGCTCTCAAAATGCAACATTAAAGAGCAAATTCAACCATGTCCAACCCTCCTTGCTTTGAAGCTGAAGAATTCCGTGACAATTTCGACACACCGCACCAAATGTACATCACATGTACAGATATGCTACAGCTCATGACAGCTTTATTGAAGGGAAATGTATTTAACCAAGCTTTACTGGTTTTGAGTTGTTCCCCATGTTGAAGCAACTTGAAAATACATATTACTCTAGACATATCTAGCATAGCTCCAGACAAATGAAATAATGGTACATATCCAGGGATACTTGGCAAAAAATTATGCTTCAACCAAGCATTTCTTTCAAGCATAACTCAATACATCTGTACTTGTGCCATGATTATACAGTGCACCAGAATTCTGGCACAATTATTTCAGTTTGAAGTCCAGTAAAACATGCATGTATTCTTTTCACACTGGATTGGGATGCTGGTGTCCCATATCCTAGCCATATCCTGGCCAGAGTGGAAAAATACCATCTATTCTAGATATATACTATTCAAGATATCTGGATAGGTAACTTGGGCAACAAATATGCCTGAACAAAGAATATTTGTCAAGCCAAACTCTACACATCTGTGCATGTCCTGGAATGATTGTACAGTGCACCAACATTCTGGTACAATTACTTTATTTGAAATCCAGCATAATATGCATGTATTCTATTCACACTGGATTTGGATGCTGAAGACCCATATCCTGGCTAGAGTGGAAAAATGCCATCTATCCTAGATATATCCTATTCAAAGTATCTGCATGATACCTATACAAAGAAAAGTACCATCATTGTGCTGTAATCTCTGTGCATGTTAGAGTTGCTGTTTTTTTCTTTTAAAAATAATTGAAACTGACAGCAAATTCTGGCATGGCAAGGTGCATGGCACTGAAAAGCAAAGTAAGCAGACCAAATCAGCACCAGCTCTACATTCCAATGTTCTTCTATATCGGTATCTTTATCTAAACCTTCTCCACTTGCCATCTCAGGAGCTGCAGTAATTTTTAGTTTAGACTGTATACAAGACATGCTAATCAGTAATCACATGCTTTTCCTCTGTAAAGCAAAGGTGTTATCATAGGATATCTGATGTTAGGATTTATAATTTAATGAAATACAAAAAGAACAAGTTAATTTTGTCCCTCATTTCCTCATTTCCTCTGCAAATGCTTACTTTTCAGTTGGCAGGTAGAAGAACACTAAAAAGGTGGCCTTCAATTGGGTAATATAGCATACAAATAATGCTCAAAAGCAAAAGAAATAACATAACCTAGCCAACCTACCATGAAAAAAAAAATATTAAAAAGTAGAAAGCTTTCATATTTATTTCTCAAGATTCATCAAACGAAAAACCTAACCTAACCTAGCCTAACCTGCTTTTGAAGAAAAATCAACGTTTTTTTGTTGTTCAATAAAGGAAAATTGTTCTCCATGAAAACAGCTAAACTAACCTCATGTAACCAAACCTAACAACACTCTTGGCTTCATGGCAGTAAAATGTGTGTAAAACTTGTCCTGTGAATACCTATAATCACAATACCCAAAAATGTACATTAGATGTTTTTGTTTTTAACTTTCAGAATGACATGACACTTTAGGACAATATTAGGTAAATCTGCACCTTCAGGTAATTTTTGAATTCTTGGAATTTCTTTTTCCAATGCAATCTCTATGTGAATGTGGTCAACATGATGTGACCACTCATTTCCTGTGCATATGCATACCTTTCAGTTAGTAGGCAAAATAATACCAACAAATGGGCTTGGAGTTGGGTAATATAGCATACAAATGTGCAAAAGAAAGAAAAAGTGCAACATAACATAACCTAGCATAACCTAGCCTAACCTTCCATGTAAGAAAATGCATTTCTTGCAAAAATAAAATTTCACAATTTTTCTCACACATTTTCAAATTTAAAAACCTAACATAGCCTACCCTAGCCAATCTGTTTTTGACGAAATATTTTTTGTTTGTTGAAAAAGGTTTAAAAATGAGTGTTTTTAGCTTACAAGAAAAGCTTAACCTAACCAGTCCTTACCCTATTGCTTGCTTCATGAAGATAAAATGTGTGCAAAACTTCCCTCATGCATACCTTAAAGTGCAATTATAGCCAATATTGTGAGATCATGTTTCTGAACATGATTAAGACAATGGAACCATTCATTCCTGCTCAAAATGGAATGAAATTATGTTTTGCTTTCTTGTTTTTTGCAGAAAATGTTTGATTTTTCCTTTTTCTGGAGATAGTGTTCGACCCTGATATATTTATTTAAAAAAAGAAAAGACTAGGCTATAATTAAAGGCCTGACGTAACACATGGGTTAAAGTATAAAATCACCTAGTGGCAGAGGTTATGTTAGATTAGGATTTATTTGACATATTACATTCTTCTTCATTATACACTGCCCCAACTAAATATCAAGATGTTGATATTATCATCGTTACCAACTGGAAAGTATGCATGCCCTTGTGCTGGTAATATGTAAATGTTAGGTAGGCAACATGCTACATCATCTTAATCCCATTATTAAATGTGTTCTTATAATATTTTTTGTCTTACAATGTCATATCCAAAGTAAAACAACAAACTTACCAATGCTTGCACTCTGGACACCGCTATCCAAGATCATATCCTTGTACCTAGGAAGGTACCTTGGCACCTAGGTAGGTTCCTGCCTGGGTACCTAAGTAGGTAGGAGCATCAACATACCTTTCTGTATTATCCTGATCCAATTTGACCTCTAACCTCCAGGAGCAAACTGGTTCCCTGTAAGTATCTTGAATCGTTGGATGGAGTCTACGCCTGAATATCTAACTAGGTACCTACCTCGGCAATGTCAATATGAATCAAGGCAGTCAAGCAATCAATTCACGAAAACAAGACCTTAATTCACCATCACGATTAGGTACAAATACCGTAAACAACCAATTTTCGAACGAACGACAGAACAAGCCACCAAGAGTTGCCCGATTTCCAATTCCTCATTTACAACTAGATTTCTAGGCGACGACCACATTGGTCGGCGGGTCCGCATTCCGTCGGCACTTTTGGCGACCACGGTATGCCATTGGTTTAGCATTGTGGTTGTCAGAAAAGCGCCGTCCTGTGCCGA
>JAOTOM010003971.1:202500-204931 GCA_034440615.1 Ashinkailepas kermadecensis
TGTGTGTGTGTGTGTGTGTGTGTGTGTGTGTGTGTGTGTGTGTGTGTGTGTGTGTGTGTGTGTGTGTGTGTGTGCTTGTGGGTGTATATGTGGGAGATGAAGACAGGGGCTCGCGTGTGTGTCAGTCGGAATTTCGGTGGTGTGTGTCTGCTTCCCATCTGCACATCATACGTGCCACGATGTGTGCCGTTTTGAAGAACCCTGAAGCCATGTTTGTTGCGTCTTTGGTAGCAATATATGCCAGTGACTTTCCATGTGGACTATCTTCACCAAATGACGTGGTCGCTGGAGATGCTCTGTGCCACAGCTCGGCCGATGCGCCTCCTTTTCTGTCCAGATAACCGCCCGCCACCACGGGCGCCCAGATTCACTCAAGTTTTGGCGCCACTGTTGTTGATCAGGGCTGGTATCGCTGAAGCGGCGAAGCTAACTTTGAAAGGTCTGCTGCTTGAACTGAGACCAGCCGGCGAAAGTCTGAGTCGACGGCTGTTCTTGATAACGCAGCTAACGCGCATAAAACGAGACGCGTTAGTGTAATTGTAATGCCATGTGACGCGGATGAGTCTAAAAACAGACGCCATGTGACAGACACAATTCTACAAACACCATCTCACAGACATGGCCTATCTCAGCAACCGCTCGCCCGATCTTCATGAAACTTTTATCAAACGGTTCGGCGTGTGCCAAAGGCGTGCGGTTTGGACTTTTGTGACCTTGGGTCGGGTCAAAGGTCACGAAGGCCGCTGGGGTCTAAAAGGTCGTGCCGGGGCTCCGAAAGTCGCAGCTCGTGCACTAAAAATCAATCATTACCTGAAGTGTCACTCTGTGGCCCAAAAAATCGGGGCAAATACCCCCTCCTGCAAAAAAAAACACCGGGCCCCGTGAAATAACCGTGTGGGGGCACCGAACAAAATATCACCGGGAGCACGAATAATCGTACCGGGGCCAAAAAGAATCGTGTAGGGAGCTTTAAAAATAGAACACGACCCCAAATATGACACTGAGACTCCATCGAATCAAGCCCAGCACCAGAAAATTCAGAACAGGTCCCGAAATAAAATTATCCGGAGTGACCTTTCTACTTTGAAGGGTGTCATCGGCTGAAAAAAAAACTTGTTGAGCAATCGCAGTGGCGTACCAAAAGGATATATCACCGCATCCCTCCTGAGAGGTGTGGGCTCCAGAGAATCGCGCCTGTGTCCCCAAAATCGCAGTGGGGCCCCATAAATCGCGCAGAGGATCCAAATAAAAGAGAGCCCAGGAAACTCGCGCCGGGACCCGAAACTGCACCGGGCCCTGTCCTCCATTAGGCCCAGGAACACTAACCTTCCCAGCTAAGAGCAGGTAGGATCACTTTCCTGATCCTGCCCGTCCGCTCATTGTTATCGGGGTAGTCGCGCCCCCTCGGCCCGTTATCCGGCGTTGACGGAGTCCTGGAGGTTGAGTTTCCCCATCGCACAGTGCTAGTTGTGACGAGGAACCAACACGCCTCCTTGGTTCCGATATCCCGGAGGGGCGGGCGGTCCCGTAGGGCCCCATATGGGCCAAATGCCAGGTTTCCTCGAGCTAGATGCCTGGGTTTCTTACCAGTGCCTGCCGGCCCGGCCGGCCCGGGTCAAGGGGTGGGCAGCGCTGATGTGCGGAAGAGAGAGAGGCTCGGGTGGTGAGCCTCTTTCTCCCGGTCGCAGAAAGGCGCCGCCTGCCCCGTGTAGCTTCGCGGACGTTTGGCGTCCTGCTGTCACGGTAGCCGGCGTCCCTCCCGTAGGGCCCCTTGTGGTGGAACGTTGCGCATGGCTGAAACAAAACACTTCCATGTATCCTTCTGAAACAAATCTACCCTCGGCCTTTGTCTTGACTCAGACGATTTGTTGTTCCCATTTTCCCCTCTCCTAAGTCCCGCACCTCCTCGGTGAGACCCGATTCAGACAGTGCCTCGGCTAGCTCTTCCGTTAGGGATTTCCGCCCCGTCGGGGCGACACGACCTGGTAAGATATCTGAAGGTAACACAACTGTCCTGATCTTTCGAAGTTCAGAGCTCAGACTGTCCGACCTCAGCCCTTTCCAACGGTGTAAGGCCACCGAGCGATTTAATACGATGTTACGGTGAGAGAGATTGGGTGATGGTGACAAGGAAGTAGAATGTTCGGTCGCGGAGGAAGCTAGGAGGACACTAAAAGCCACGGTCTTTACATTTACGTACACCATCGATGGGAGACGCGTACAAAGGACCGCACCCCTGAATGTGAAACTCATCGCGCTAAAAACTGCTCCAAAGGTGTCACCATTGTCATGACCTACAAGGTGTGTCATGTGAAGAAATTGTTCGCGAATTTACAGGGTTCGTTGCCTTTGAGGCTAGGAGATTGAAAACAAAACGGGACGGGGTTTAACGACACAGACAACATTGTACTCACTTTTAGCTCCCAAACAC
>JAOTOM010003972.1:0-5000 GCA_034440615.1 Ashinkailepas kermadecensis
CACGTCTGACGTCATCCCGGTGGGCGCCGGAGGCCGGGAGGCGGCCGACGCCGCGGCACTCCAGTAGTTCGCCACGCCCACCGCCCCGCATCCGATCATCGCATCCGTCTTACCCTTGGTTCGTGTCGCTGTTGCGTGTGTCGAATACACAGAGCAGTGAGTGCAGCGGGTGTGTTCCCACACGCGATCACGTGTCGGTCGGTTGTGTGGTCAGCGGTGGCGGAGACGAGCGTCACCGCTCATGTTTGGTGAATGCTCTCGGCAGTCGAGGGGCTGCTGGAGAGCTTAACGGCGAGCGGCTAACTGCCAGGCGCAGACATTTGACTGGTCAGCGACACTAGCGCCACGCATTGGACGAGGCGTAAGCTAAGACGCTAACACACCGACATGCATTCAGAAAACAAATTACGCAATCCAAGGCTTTGTTGAAAAAGCCATGTAGCAGAAGAATGGTGCCTGCCACTACCTTTTACTTCAGGATAGGCTTCATTCGATTTCTGGACCATCGTTTTACTGCTGAAGATGACCATAGTTCAGGGGCGTTGATTTGCATCCTTTTGTGGGGTCCATGGCCCCACCAATGAAGTGGACTGACTCTCCAGCTTTTGCTGCAAACTTGAAAATTGTGTGCAAAAAAACACAAAATAGCTGGATTTCCCTCCACTGTGGAAGTACAGCTTACATCATAAAATGTTGAGATAAGATAATGCCGATGCATTTTAAACCAGGTTGTCAAAAAAAAATATGCTAAGCCACCAAACAACAATTGCATAGACATACTGATGTTTGTACACAACACCAATGGCAAAACCACATGCATATGGGGCTTGAAGGTAGCTAGGTGACCTGCGTGAAGAACCATACCAGAGTCGCAATGCTTGTCTGTATTGGATGTCATGAGCAACTGAATGAATTTCTAGCCGGTATTTTTACGAAGCTGCACCGTCCGTAAATTGTAATGTGATTTTATCCTTTATCTTTTACAATTTTATCTAACGTGATGGCAGGAATGTGATCAATTGACTAGGTATTTCGCAAGTTCCACAATGTGGCAGTGCCTTAATAAATGACTTTGACTTTGACTTTGACTTTGAACATTTCATTCCATTCTCAATTTCCAGTCATTGTCAAACTTGCATGTAATCCAGTCCAGTGAACACCAATCATGGTTATCATTGAGATTGTGAATATACAAACTATAATTATCTTCAGCAGCCTACCCATTACACCATCAGCTTGATATTTACCTAGGTACCTACCTACATGCCCAATGACAATGTGCATTCATTCAATATTGATATGGGGAAACCCAGTCTCAAACTGAACCAACGAGAGCCACGTGTGAGCCAATCTGCCAGCTTACGAAGCCATGAGAGAAAAGTCAGCAAGAAGCCACATAGACACCTCATTATAACTGATATTCCTGAAGAAAGCAATAGGTCATAAAGTCATAAAGTCATAGAGTATTACGGCTTAATAAGAGCCACAGGGGCCCATCTGGGTTAAGCCTATCTAGAAAAGGTACTAGAAATGTGCATACTCTCACCCCAATCAATCCCTTACCCCAAGTACCTAGGAAGCTATATGCCCCAGCATATCTAGCACCACTCACTTGCTACCGCATAACACCCTCAACAATCGCAAGCTCCTCCCATCATACCCATCGTGCCATCATAGACAATCTCATCAGCATCACATCCCGAAGGAAGGTGCCGAATCCACTGCTAGGCACACCCCACACAAATTCATAAAGCGTTCAGACTTAATAAGAGAATCACTTTCTATTGCATAATACACTCAACAATTACAAACTCCTCCCATCATACCCATTGTGCTACCATAGACAATCTCATCAGTATCACATCCCGAAGGAAGGTGCTGAATCCACTGCTAGGTACACCCTATATAAAGTTATAAAGCGTTTAGACTTAATAAGAGACTCACTTGCTATTGCATAACACCCTCAACAATTACAAACTCCTCCCAACTCCCATCTCCTCCCTGTCGATCAACCCTGCGTGGAATACAGAAAAACAAGCCCCCTATTCTTATAATGATTGTCTATGCCGTTTTTAAAGATGTTCAGTGTGTTTTTACTGACAATGGTTCCTGGCAGCTCGTTCCAGTGTTCTACTACCCTGTTGGTGAAGAAAGACTCTCTTAACCATGTCCTGCTGTGATTAACTTTAATTTTGAATTGATGACCTCTAATTGCATCATTTCTGTTAAATTCAAACATTTCCCTGAGATATCCCTGTTCCTGACCATTAACAAATTTAAAAAACTCGATGAGATCTCCTCTCAGCCTTCTATATCTAAGTGAAAACATATTCAATTTCTTCAATCTTTCCTCATATGCCAGGTTGCCTATACCATTAACCATTTGTGTTGCCCTCTTTTGTACTCTCTCTAAAAGCCAACAATCTTTCTCATAACTAGGGGACC
Organism: Ashinkailepas kermadecensis; assembly: GCA_034440615.1. Lineage (NCBI taxonomy): Eukaryota > Metazoa > Arthropoda > Thecostraca > Neolepadidae > Ashinkailepas > Ashinkailepas kermadecensis. The sequence continues at coordinate 2,446 of JAOTOM010003972.1, forward strand.
AAGCTTGGACACAGTATTCCAAATGTGGCCTGACATATGCACAGTAAAGCTTCCTGATGACTTCCTCACTTTTGTATGACACATTCCTCTGTATTGCCCCAAGCATTCTTAGTGCCTTCTTCCTGGCTTCTTTGGTCTGTTCTGATGCCCCCAATTTTGTGTTCAAAATAACACCTAAGTCCTTCTCCTGCTGAGTCACAGATAGTATTTGGCCACCCATCAAGTATGGAGCCTTCATATGCTGCCTACCTACATGCATGACTTTGCACTTATCAAAATTAAACTTCATTTGCCATTTTTCGGACCACTTCACTAGCTCGTCTAAGTCTTTCTGCAGCAAAACCTGCTCATTGTGCCCTGTCATTGCCCTAAAGATCTTCAAATCATCCGCAAATTTCAAAACTTTACTGCTTAGGCCACATTCAATGCTATTCTCATATATAATGAACAATAGTGGCCCCAGTACCGACTCCTGGGGGACTCCACTAAGAAAATTTTGCCACGATGACTTTGTACCATTTAGCATCACTGTCTGCTGTCTATCTGAAAGCCACAACTCTATCCATTTTAGGATGCTACCTGCAATACCATGGACCTGAAGCTGCATCATTAACCGTTTATGGGGTACCTTGTCAAAGGCCTTACTAAAGTCAAGTTATGCTACATCAACCTGATTTCCCTGATCAAATTGTTCTGTAGCAAAATTCAAAAAGTCCAAGAGATTTGTGAGACACGATCGCCCTTTTCTAAACCCATGTTGAGTATCTTGAATCAATCTGTTTCCTTCCAGAAAACTAACTATTCTATCCTTGATAATTGATTCGAATACCTTGCAGACTAGGGATGTGAGGCTTACTGGCCTATAGTTTTCAACTTTCCCTCTTTCTCCTTTCTTGAAAATAGGAACTACATTTGCCCTTTTCCAATCTGTTGGAATTTCATTTTGTGAAACTGATCTACGTTAGGTTAATTCTAATAATATACTAAGTGGAATTGCCACTTCCTTTTCAGCTTCCCGCAATACCCTAGCATAAATTCCATCAGGTTCTGCTGCCTTGTTTGGCTTTATTTTTCTGATATAATTGAAAACAATATCACTATCAATGAAATCAACATCGTGTATCTGATCACCTGTCACTGAACTGTGGTTCACGGTTGGCAGATTAGTCACATCCTCCACTGTAAACACTGATTTAAACCGCTTGCTCAGCTCCTCAACCATCTCACCATCCTCACTCAATATAGTCCCATTTACTTCCAGTGGACCAATTGTGCTTGAAACTTTACTTAGCTTGTAGAAACTAAATAACTTTTTACTGTCCCCATTACAGTTCCTAGCCAAATCCAATTCTTTTGCTCGCTTTGCTGCTCTGATTTTCTGCTTCACAGCATCTCTAGATTTTTGATACCACCTTAGATTTACGATATTTGGAGCTTCCTTAAATACTCTAAATGCATCTTTCTTAGCCTTAATTGCTTTCATCACATCTGGTGTAAGCCATGCTGGCTTTCCTACCCTTATTTTGCGCCTTTGCTTTTGGGGGACATGTCTAATCTGGATGTCCCTCAAGTAAGATTTGAACTTTTCCCACATTTCACAGGCATTTAAATTGGAGAATTCTTCTTCCCATTTTATGGCACTTAAAGCCTCTCTCATGCAGTCAAAGTCTGCACTGTTAAAATTTGGAATCTTTGCCAAATTATCCGTGATTGTCCCTGCTACCTGTGCCTTGAATCTCACTATGTTATGGTCACTTCTTCCCAGAGTTTCTCCTACAGTCAAGTCTTGAACTAAATCACTTAAATCTGAGAAAACAAGGTCCAAGAATGAGCCCTGCCTGGTTGGTTCCGTTACAAACTGGTGTAAGAACAAGTCCTCTTCATGTCATTTCCTAAACAGTTTACATGATGGTGAGCCAACACCAACATTTTCATATCCTTTTATATTAAAGTCACCAAGAATAAGGCATTTCCTCTGAAAGTTTCTACTGACTTCCTCACAAATCACTTTATCGAGCTCCAGTTGCTGAGAATGTGGCAATGTACTAAGCTATGGCCCACATGATTTCCTAAACAAACCTTATAGAGTCATACAAGACCAATGCCTGGTAGTGCGCATGGAGAACATATCCTCGAAAGCGTTAGTAGGTATATTTACGAAGAGTGGAAGTGAGTTTAGTAGGAATATTTACTAAACTTTGGTTGTTTAGTACGCATTGTTACTAAAGTTGCCTACGGAGATATATACAGTATGACCGGAAATGACGACTTGATAGAGGTGGATTTTTTTGCTTTTAGTATTTGGATAGCCGTGGCTTTTCTTGCGTAAGTAATGGTGGCGGGCCGCGGGAACTCGCTGTCCTGGTTTTTTCCTTAACCCGCAGTCTTGTGGTTGTGCCAGTCGGGGTCGGTGAGGGCAGGTGGTTACATTGGATCAGTTATGGCCATTGTTCTCAGTTTGCGCTTTAGGTACCTATAGAGGTAAATAGGTATATATATATATATATATGTATATATATTTAAAAAAAAAAAAATATATATATATATATATATAT
>JAOTOM010003972.1:7500-115000 GCA_034440615.1 Ashinkailepas kermadecensis
AGCCCTTTTTTGGCATTATTTTGCTCACAACCCGAAAAGTAAATATTTGCACAGAACATATATGGTCCCATCATCTTAGTCACATTCATAAACATTGTATTCTGAAGAAAAATGTGAAGAAAAAAATCACCTTAAACTGTAAATTTAACTGTAAATAAATTTATTATCTTTGCTTTCCTTCCTTCTTTCGCAATGCTTCATCCACCGACAGCATCGATCTACGACGTCCCGTTTCTCGCTGTGCTATAAGAAACTGCTGGTCTTCTTCGATTTGCCTCAATACAAGTGCATCAGCATGGGCGACATCGAAGAGATCGTCAAAGTTGGCCGTAAAGTCGTCTTCATATTTATTTTGGGTTTGACTTTGTCTTGACGAGTTTTTCCTTCAAAGCCAGTCATCTTGCAAAATGGCTTTCAATTTTCTTGATGTATTATTGCTTATGGCGGAGTGATATCCTTGCCCGATGCCAGAAACTGGCAATTTATCAATGATTTACGTGGCTGCTTCATTAATTAATTATTGTTCTTTCTCTTGATAAAGATATAGAAAATAGGCGAGGACCTACTTGTTCGATGGTAACTTGGATCCTTTTATCTAGTCTTCATATTTGTCAATAAGGTAAATCTTCACTCTAGTCTTTGGTTTTGACTGTTTAGTCAAAGCCGTTGTAATGTTGCAACTGACCGCCTGCCCGAGTACAATAAGAAGCTATCACCTCACACAACAAGACCAATGTAAGCACACTAGGTAATAGCTATGATATCCTCCCCTACTAACTGACAGGAAACAGCGAACATTCAACAAGACAAAGACAGAACGAGAGCATACAGAAGGCCAGAAGAGAGATGAGGGAGGTGTACCTGCTTTGAGTGTGCAGCAGCATGCGAAGGTTTGCCGCGTATCGCTACGTTTATATAGTCACCGCCCGGCCGCAATACCACACACTATCTGAATAAAGCTTATGTCTCCATAAGCGGCACCTCCCGGCTACCAGTCAGCAATCATCCATACCAACACTAACATAATTGCTAGCGATTCTATGAATAGTGAATATATGGCCCATAGGCCAATGATCCATGCTTACACAGTACAATTACTGACGAGTCTATGGATAATGAATATATGGTCCATAGGTCAATAATTACCAATATGTTAATATTTGAATGTCATTGAGCGACCCCTAAATATTAATAATTTTCAATTAAGCTTTTTATGCATTGCTTTTAGCCCAAGTGGCAACCTTTAGGCGGGTCAGCCATGTATATTTAACCTAAAAAACTTTTTTTTCGTGCAAATAAGGATCACCCTACTGTGTCACGCTACTTTCGGCGCACGCGCTGTACGGTTGCTAGATGTCGCGCTGTACGGTCGCGAGGTGTTCGCACTCGAGACGACACTGTCCGAGAACTTGAGATTCAGTGCGCCCCGCGAAAAAGTCCCATGGCCTGTCCAGATGTGACCCCCCCCCCCCGTGAGCCAGCCGACGACGACGACGACGGGTCCTCGGCGGGTGGAATTGGCCAGATCTCGGCAGGATCTCGGTGCATGGCAGGATCTAGGGGACCTCGGCTGTCAGCCGCCGCGTGTCGGTGAAAGCAGCGCCGACGACCTTGGCTGGGTCTGTTGAAACTCCAGCGACCTCGCTCTGCACAGAGCCAGCAGCGGGCGTTGCCAAACCGCTGTCCGCCGTCCCCGGAGCAGAACATCGCCGAGCACGCGGGCAAGAGGAATGCGCGCCGACGTTCGAGAGGTTAAGCAACCAACTGGTGTGGATATGACGTATTGTGGAATCGTTCGATCGGTAAAGATGCGACGTGTGTGGTACATTGTGAATCATCCCTTTAGCAGCGATATCTCCGCATGTTGGCAGCCTGGTAAAACTGGTGCAGCAACAAACCATCTGTGGGCTGCAGCTTGCAACGGTTAAGTAGATAGGCTCACCACACCACCACAGAAAGAAAGACGGTCCAATTATGGAAACAACATTCATCATGAATTATTGAGAACATTGAGTTGTTTACCTGGAACATATTTTCCAGTTGGAAATCCCATTAATTCATCAATCTATGCAATGTAGTGCAGTAGCTTTCTGGGATATTTTCCTTCTTCGTCAAATGTCGTGTCTAACTTCAGGCGTACTAAGGTTGATGAAGAAGGTACACACCCATGGAAGCTACACAACTAAATTGCATAGCTGGCTGAATGAAGATGATTCTAACTTCATACCTACACCACAAAGGTCTGCACCAATTTTAAGCCATACAACATATCGAATATCTCAGACACAGCAAAGCACAAATAATATTAGGCATACACCTATTTAGTCGTAATTGATACAATTTGATTCGATGTTCCATTGAAACCAAGCAGATGTTCATCAAAATGGACAAATCAAACCCGTTGAAGAGCCCTTTTCAAATATGAACTATCGACTTTCCGGCTGCGCGTGGCTGTATAATCACTTAAGACAGTGAAATAAGATTAATACACGCTGGTTTTGACCTCACTACATCTTTAACACCTGTTCTCGCTCGTCCAGCTCCCCTCTAGGCGGCCTATACCGGTACATATTATGGCACTAGTGTTATCTACATTCTTCCCCTAGGCTGACAAGTTATGCTCCAAAACCATGTGATTTGTCTGAGCAGAGAAATAAACCGATTTTAGCGCACGATCTGGGAAAACGTGATTTCCATGCACACCCTCAAGATGTTTTATTGGTGATCAACGCCTGCATGCATGCTTTTTCAAGTGTTCGTTTTTGTTGGGGCAGGAAGTCGGCGAGCTCTGATTAGCCTTGCACAAGGGCGCGTTTGCTCCTAAGAAGATCTTAGAAGAAACTCTTAGAATAAGCTCTTAAGAAGCATTGTAATTGGTGTATGTGCAGCGCCATGCAACCATATCGGTGCATAACGAAACTAAGTTCCTGTAGAGTACGATATGAATTGTCTTGTAAGCTGGAAAATATTTCAGTCCATTGCAAGAATATTCTGAATCGAAGAAAATAAGTATGGTGGGAGTCTCCTGTCTAGGCTGTAAGTTTGATGCAACAAAACGTTAATTAAGGTGGACTTGGAGGCTGTATGATTGGTAGGTTAAGGTGACCTCCCATCTATATAGCACAATTTGTATAAATCAGGGGATGAAGCAATCGTTCAAGTAGGCATCGCATGGCATCGCATGCTTCACTACAGCGTCAATGTGTGCACAAACAACTAGAAAGTGAGCCTGGTTCCTCGGACCTCCGAAATTCCAACACGCAGGGCGCCCTCTAACATTTATCTGGGGCCGGCCCCTTGCCCAGTCACAACCGTGACCCCAGCCAATTAGAATTCCCCATTGCCCTATCAGTGCCGGAGCGACCAGAGCCTGGTTGGCTGGGATGGGTCCAGCAGTCGCTAATGGACACAGCTCCCGTCAGATTTTTCAGACGAGGCCATACCAACACGCATGGCTTCTGAATGTCTGTGGCCCAAGCTCAGACTCAATGCCGCCAACGACAAGCGCTATGGCGTTGGCAGTCTTACATGTCACGCCGTGTCGTATGTGTCGCACGGTGACCGTACCTGTGAGAGCTGTGTCACACGGTGGCCATGCCTGTGACAGCTGTGGCAACTGTAGCCGCCAGTTGCCACCTGGTTGGCACGGCTCACATAAGGACACTGGGCTGTGCACCACATAAGGACACTGGGCTACATGGATCTGCATGTGGTGAAGTCATGATCGGCACGTGGTGGCTTCACCACCAAGGGGCGAGGGCAGGAAATCTCGACGAGAGAGGTACTGTTCACTATGGCTGTTCCACTGAGGAGTGTTCCAATCTAAGAAGGAACGAGCTTGCACAGATAGCTACTCATTTGCTATAAACATCCGTCCTGAGAGTGAGAGCCCAAAATAACAGTCAACACACGGGATATGCAACAGCAGACACAGTCAGGACATGGGCAAACGATAGTTGGCACAGTGAGGGCCGGGATACGCAACAGTAAGAGGATATGTTTCTGGGTGGAAAGCTCATCACTGAGAAGGCTTCACCAGCTTCACCAGCGTCTGGGATACCTGATTGAAGCGTTATGATCTCACCTTTGCAGTGGTGTGCCAATGTGGTCTCAGTGATGTTGCTCAAGATCCTGTTGTGCAAGAGATACTGCCGCCAGATAATTCAGAGTCGTCCTTTCTCAGCCGGCCCTCATCACACCAGGGTCATGATGGCGTTTTCTGACGTCACTTGAGGCGACACTGGTCATATGACGTCACTGGAGGCGTACTGGCCAATTGGCGACACTAGAAGCACTGGTTTCGTGGCATAGCTGGACCTATAACGCTATTGAAGAAAGTACTGGTGTTTCGGACATCACTGGATACTTCGCTGCTCCCACGACATCACTGGAGAAAATGACGCTGTTTTGACGTCACTGGACCCTTCACTGGTTCCCTTGCGTCACTTGTTCTATGACGTCACTGATCCTCTGACGTCGCTGGTCCTCTGATGCCACTAGATACAGCAGTGGCCCTTTGACGATACTGGAGACAGTACGGGCCTCCTGCAACAGTACATGTGGCGCTCAAACGTATGCGTTGAATGAGTATCTGGTTGGAATCGGGAGCAAGGAAGGCAGCCACATCCGAATGTTTCCTGCACACCTTTGCATTTCGCAATAACGATCTCACCAGCACAGAAGCATGCTATCGATATCAATTAGACCATCAATCCGCTCCGAAAGCTCAATTGATTAGAGCGCCAGCCTGTATTGGTCTCCGCTGTCCTGGCAAGAGAGGGTTCGAGTCGACTCATGCGCTCGATTCGACTCGACTCGACTCATACGCTCGCATAGCTCCCGCCTGGGAGGATCAGCTGGCAACTGGCCCAATAAGGCCTGGGCTCGGCACCGGCCTTGTCGGTGCATTGGCGGCACGTACAACTGGCGGTCAAAACTGTGCCGTTTGTTTTTGTGCCTATTATTGTGTTGTTATTTGCGTTAATTTGTCGTGTGCCTTACATAGTGAAGTACACTAGCAGGCACACACGCTGTCACCATTTGTCGTGTACCTGACATAGTGAAGTACACGGACAGGACAGGCAGACCACACTGGTGTACACCATTTGTCGTGTACCTAAGTATATAGTGAAGTGCACGGACAGGACAGGCAGACCACACTGGTGTACACCATTTGTCGTGTACCTAAGTATATAGTGAAGTGCACGGACAGGACAGGCAGACCACACTGGTGTACACCATTTGTCGTGTACCTAAGTATATAGTGAAGTGCACGGACAGGACAGGCAGACCACACTGGTGTATACCGTTTGCCGTGTAGCTAAGTGCATAGTTAAGCATACAGACAGGACAGGCACACCCGTGCAGCTGCTCCCCGTGTCATTCTGGGCACAGGCACACCCAGCAATTTGTTTTTTAGAAAAGCGAAAGCATCATACAACAGGGAAAATGAAGGACTTCAGAGGGTTCAAGGTGTACAATAAAAAATAAGCTGAACATGAAGCATCTGCATCTCAGTAGTATAATATCAGCGATTTTAACACATCAACGAGCACATCACAGTACAAGATGACATGTGTCGAACGCCTCCGTGCATTTTCCAAACCAATTTCACGTAACGAACACCGTAAGACCTATTACTGCCGGTCTGGGCTATTACTGCCAGTCTGGGCATCAGACCTATTACTGCCAGTCTGGGCATCAGACCTATTACTGCCAGTCTGCATCAGACCTATTACTGCCGGTCTGGGCTATTACTGCCAGTCTGGGCATCAGACAGTCTGGAGCCGCCGTAATCACTCCCTGAGTAGAAAGAACTCCACTGCTCTCATGGAAACACCAAACAGCGCACACACTGGTGCACCTGCCTCTCTGACACCAACTGGCACAAGTCTCAGCGCTATTGGACATCAGTCTATAGCCGGAAACACTAGCCAAACAGCGCACACACTGGTGCACCTGCCTCTCGGACACCAACTGGCACAAGTCTCAGTGCTATCGGACATCAGTCTATAGCCGGAAACACTAGCCAAACAGCGCACACACTGGTGCACCTGCCTCTCTGACACCAACTGGCACAAGTCTCAGTGCTATCGGACATCAGTCTATAGCCGGAAACACTAGCCAAACAGCGCACACACTGGTGCACCTACCTCTCGGACACCAACTGGCACAAGTCTCAGCGCTATCGGACATCAGTCTATAGCCGGAAACACTAGCCAAACAGCGCACACACTGGTGCACCTGCCTCTCGGACACCAACTGGCACAAGTCTCAGCGCTATCGGACATCAGTCTATAACCGGAAACACTAGCCAAACAGCGCACACACTGGTGCACCTGCCTCTCGGACACCAACTGGCACAAGTCTCAGTGCTATCGGACATCAGTCTATAGCCGGAAACACTAGCTAAACAGCGCACACACTGGTGCACCTACCTCTCGGACACCAACTGCCACAAGTCTCAGTGCTATCGGACATCAGTCTATAGCCGGAAACACTAGCCAAACAGCGCACACACTGGTGCACCTACCTCTCGGACACCAACTGGCACAAGTCTCAGTGCTATCGGACATCAGTCTATAGCCGGAAACACTAGCCAAACAGCGCACACACTGGTGCACCTACCTCTCGGACACCAACTGGCACAAGTCTCAGCGCTATCGGACATCAGTCTATAGCCGGAAACACTAGCCAAACAGCGCACACACTGGTGCACCTGCCTCTCTGACACCAACTGGCACAAGTCTCAGTGCTATCGGACATCAGTCTATAGCCGGAAACACTAGCCAAACAGCGCACACACTGGTGCACCTACCTCTCGGACACCAACTGGCACAAGTCTCAGCGCTATCGGACATCAGTCTATAGCCGGAAACACTAGCCAAACAGCGCACACACTGGTGCACCTACCTCTCGGACACCAACTGGCACAAGTCTCAGTGCTATCGGACATCAGTCTATAGCCGGAAACACTAGCCAAACAGCGCGCACACTGGTGCACCTACCTCTCGGACACCAACTGGCACAAGTCTCAGTGCTATCGGACATCAGTCTATAGCCGGAAACACTAGCCAAACAGCGCACACACTGGTGCACCTGCCTCTCTGACACCAACTGGCACAAGTCTCAGTGCTATCGGACATCAGTCTATAGCCGGAAACACTAGCCAAACAGCGCACACACTGGTGCACCTGCCTCTCTGACACCAACTGGCACAAGTATCAGTGCTATCGGACATCAGTCTATAGCCGGAAACACTAGCCAAACAGCGCACACACTGGTGCACCTACCTCTCGGACACCAACTGGCACAAGTCTCAGTGCTATCGGACATCAGTCTATAGCCGGAAACACTAGCCAAACAGCGCACACACTGGTGCACCTGCCTCTCTGACACCAACTGGCACAAGTCTCAGTGCTATCGGACATCAGTCTATAGCCGGAAACACTAGCCAAACAGCGCACACACTGGTGCACCTGCCTCTCTGACACCAACTGGCACAAGTCTCAGTGCTATCGGACATCAGTCTATAGCCGGACACACTAGCCAAACAGCGCACACACTGGTGCACCTGCCTCTCGGACACCAACTGGCACAAGTATCAGTGCTATCGGACATCAGTCTATAGCCGGAAACACTAGCCAAACAGCGCACACACTGGTGCACCTACCTCTCGGACACCAACTGGCACAAGTCTCAGTGCTATCACATCAGTCTATAGCAAAGCCAGAGGCGCGGCACAAACTCCACCATGATAGGATCGGACATCAGTCTATAGCCGGAAACACTAGCCAAAAGCCAGCGCACACACTGGTGCACCTGCCTCTCTGACACCAACTGGCACAAGTCTCAGTGCTATCGGACATCAGTCTATAGCCGGAAACACTAGCCAAACAGCGCACACACTGGTGCACCTGCCTCTCTGACACCAACTGGCACAAGTCTCAGTGCTATCGGACATCAGTCTATAGCCGGACACACTAGCCAAACAGCGCACACACTGGTGCACCTGCCTCTCGGACACCAACTGGCACAAGTATCAGTGCTATCGGACATCAGTCTATAGCCGGAAACACTAGCCAAACAGCGCACACACTGGTGCACCTGCCTCTCTGACACCAACTGGCACAAGTCTCAGTGCTATCGGACATCAGTCTATAGCCGGAAACACTAGCCAAACAGCGCACACACTGGTGCACCTACCTCTCGGACACCAACTGGCACAAGTCTCAGTGCTATCGGACATCAGTCTATAGCCGGAAACACCTGCCATCACCACGCACAACGGCGGATCTCCGTCAGTTTAGATCACTTACTGCCAAATACACGCCGGGTAGACTTCGCCGCGGTTTGGATCACCAACTGCCCAGTACACTGCAGTGGGCTTCCCGCAGTTTGGATCACTAAATTCCCTGGTGCACCCCGACGGATCTCCAGCAGTTTGGATCACTAATTGTCCAGGACGCGCCGGTGGGCCTCCCGCAGTCTGAATCACTAACTGCCCCGCTACGCACCGATTCGTCGCTCACAGCTTAGGTCAGTAACTGCAACCGTCCTCCCTCGCCCATGACTGCGGTACATCGATTTATCATGGCGTATCTGGCGTGCCGATAACATAGCCGTGGCACACGTGTGCGTCACAGATTGCACGGCAGTGTTCAGGAGCGTGGACACTATCGTATCCGCGCCGTGGTGATGATCCTCCCCTCCCCCTCCCCACCCGAAGGAAGGTTTTGTTATTGCAACCAGCTCCGATTGGTTCAAGGATCGTGAGTGGTCTGATAAAATATGACCTCTCTCGTGGTGTAGGGATTGCGAGCACTTGATACGGATATATATATATATATATAAAAGTATATATCTCTAAATGTATAAACAGAGAGAGAGAGAGAGAGAGGATATATATATATATATATATATATATATATATATATATATATATATATATATATATATATATATATATATATATACTGCATACATGTGAATGTACACAAACAATATATGATAGTGATTAATCATATTGTTCAACATCAGCGGGGAAGGTGAATGTGGAAGCAAAATCACGGAGAGAATATGAAAAAAGCACGTAGCAGCGTTCGGGCTCCAGATGTGTGTATATTCCATTGCTCGCCAAATGAAAATAAAGTCATTCAGAAGTGATTGAAGCATTGTCATGCACATTCAAGAGCAAGGGTTTTCCAGAAGGTTAAAATGTGCGCGGCAAACGGTGTGGCTGTTATGCTGGTATCGCGTGTGTTGACACCGAACCTGATACCGACTCAGTTATCGGTGTAAGGTCGGGACTGGGGCCATCGCAGGTCAATCCAGCTCGGGCCAAGTATAGTTTAGGGAATAGTTCATGCTGGCTATAAATCAATATTCAATCTCAAATCGATATATGGCAACAAGACCTAATGACCGAGTTGATATTACGGGCGCATCGACCTCAAAGATCACTTCGCGCCCAGCACTGTGCTTACACATGATCTACAATGATGTCATATTAGCTAGGTATTGGTTCCCAGAAACGACGGTATGTCATGCCAAAACTTGCTTTTTCAAAAAAGAAAAAATGTTCCCAGACTCCACGATCGCCGAGTAGTTATCTAGTTGCGCACGTGAAGAAGCGTCGACGCTCCGCCGTCCTAAAGCTGGCTGGTGGCTCAGAGGTTCGAACCGTAAGCAGCCCACCAAAGCATGATACACAATCAGCGGAGCAGAACAGCGTGACAATGACGGTCGGGCACCTCCAGTCAGCAGGTAGCCAATGACGGTCGGGCACCTCCAGTCAGCAGGTAGCCATGTGGCATGAAAGTATGCCCTATCGGCAGAGCATAATTTCCTCCTGTCACGGGGTCCGGTATGAGGGCCGCTACAGTGCTAGTGCTGACTTCAGAGAACTTTCAGCTTACATTTGGAGCTCCAGGTTTGTTGTCATTCTGACCGCGTGCATGATAAAACAGCAGGATGTAGATATCTTCGAGGGAGCGCTAAGCGAACGTCACAGCCCTTGCTGATAGCGTGCATAAAGCTACGCTGAAAAGCTATTAAAGCCTTAAAGCTATTCCAGCAGCTGTACTTCCAGCAAGTCCGACATGACCCAGGATTCAGCAAAAGTTTATATATTTTGCAAAGCCATTTTGTGATTTAACAGCCCGTATGGAGCTGCGGACAAGCCTGTTATCCCGGTTGAAAGACTACATTGCCAAAAGACGGCTCAGGGAATCAGTGAGAACTGCACGTGTTTTGCGGATTCGTCGTCCTGGATGAAACGCAGAGTTTGCGAAATGGCATGCAGTTCAGCAGTAAAAACCGATGGATGCTTCGGCAGACAAAAGGATCCGACATTGTATCGACGGACGGACACACATTCAACGCCATAAGCGGCTTTGAAGTCGTCTGTGTAAATCTGGTAGAGATCATGATGTTGGTGTATTGTTCTCCGACGCCAGCATGCGAAGTACTTCGGAGATTGCATTCCTTTCCCTTGAACAGGACAAACTCACCTCATTCTGTACTGGGATAGCCTGCCATTGCACCATGGGCACATTGTGATTTATCGGAATAAATTCAAGAAATGTTTGTCTTGATCTATGCTCATTCTTTTTGGCTGCAAAATATGTAAACATGTTGGTAGTTTCAGATTTAGGGCTCATGTTAGCTTATCTGTAAGACATCAGGTTAGAACATTCGCTTAAAGGCAACCATTGCGTGATGTCGTGCTATAGCCCGGGATGTCGTGCTGCAGCCCGGGATGTCGTACTATAGCCCGGGATGTCGTGCTGCAGCCCGGGATGTCGTACTATAGCCCGGGATGTCGTGCTATAGCCCGGGATGTCGTGCTATAGCCCGGGAGTTCGTGCTATAGCCCGGGATGTCGTGCTATAGCCCGGGATGTCGTGCTATAGCCCGGGATGTCGTGCTGCAGCCCGGGATGTCGTACTATAGCCCGGGATGTCGTGCTATAGCCCGGGATGTCGTGCTATAGCCCGGGATGTCGTGCTGCAGCCCGGGATGTCGTGCTATAGCCCGGGATGTCGTGCTATAGCCCGGGATGTCGTGCTGCAGCCCGGGATGTCGTACTATAGCCCGGGATGTCGTGCTATAGCCCGGGATGTCGTGCTATAGCCCGGGATGTCGTGCTATAGCCCGGGATGTCGTGCTATAGCCCGGGATGTCGTGCTGCAGCCCGGGATGTCGTACTATAGCCCGGGATGTCGTGATATAGCCTGGGATGTCGTGCTATATCCCGGGATGTCGTGCTATATCCCGGGATGTCGTGCTATAGCCCGGGATGTCGTGCTATAGCCCGGGATGTCGTGCTATAGCCCGAGATGTCGTGCTATAGCCCGGGATGTCGTGCAATAGCCCTGGAGCGCGCGCAAATCAGTCGTGCATCGGATGACTTCAGGACTGGACTATGATTCATGTTCAAGTAAAACAAGTTTGATTAAGAACCTTGGGAAAGGCTTTGATCTCCTGATATTTCATCATTGGATTATTGAAATAAAATTGTCGACCTTCGCTTAACAGGAGAAGAAAATTCGATATAAACACTGTCCAAAATATATGCTCCACGTTTCGGTCTTTGGCCATGATCACGAACTTACCTACACTGCCAAAAATCACAGTTTCACGAGCATTAAAAATCACGGGATGTGACAAAATAATGACATCAATTCTTACACAGTTCACCAAGTAGCGCACACAAAATTTGTAGACGTCAGCATTGGGACCATATCGATATACACACATCATAGCTTCATTTAATCTCATTGTCCTATGACTTCAATTTCAGTATCGATGCACCATTCAAATCTCCACATGCTTTTCTGCATGACCCAGCCTGATTTCGTTGCGATCATTTGCGACCCGACGAATTATTCAGTTCTATGTATGTCTCGGTCTTTAACACGTCGCGCGGTCGGCTGAAGGAAGACGGTGCGTGTCTGAGGCCCCTCCCCTCGTGACGTCATTATTTGCCAGCCAATGGGCGATATTCAATTATATCTGATAATAGGCATGCAATGTGTTACAAGTGATGGCAACACGACGGCCAAGAAACCAGTGTCGATGACTTCGTCTAGTATGAAGGGCATATCAATAATTTAGCGCTCTGGCGAGGAGCATATCATTTCATCAAAATTACAGTGATCTTTCCTCGATGATTATAAAAACAGTCGAAAGTTACTTAGATCTTGGTGTATATTCGGGTGCAACCCTTCGTCAAACCACAAAGAAAATAAGCAATTCCAACTAACAGTCGAATTCTCACTGCCATAATTTATTATTTATGTCGATGTCGTGCCTAGCAAGGCAAGACATCGACATAAATAATAAAGTATTGCAGTGAGAATTCGGCCGTTAGTTGGAATTGCTTTTTTTGCTGTGGTTTGACGAAGGGTTGTACACGGATATACACCAAGATCTAAGTAACTTTCGACTGATTTTTATAATCATCGTGAAAAGGTCATCGTGTGATTTTGATGATATGAAGAGCATATCATTGAAATATATGTGCTTTATCTGTAGATATGAAATGTCCTAGAAGTTTTAGCTATAAATTAATAAATTCATTATAAAACTCAGCGAACATATTCAAATTGCGGCACTGTTTGAAAAAAAAGCACTCGATTCACAGAAACAACTAGCCAATCTGGCCGCATTTGGCACCATGGCTTGGTAGGAGTTGTCGGATAGAACATAAATTTGCCGTTGTATTACCAGTAAATATACAAAATTTGGTAGAAAGTGGTTGTATGTATCCTGCGGATTAATATTTTTCCTTTTGCGTTTCATTTTATGGTAGTGAAGTACCTATATTATGAATACATACGGAAATACATCACTTCCAGATGCTACGATTCAATCTTGACGCTCCTGAAAATATTAAATTATCTCCACTTTACAAGTGGGTTGTTCACCATTATAATGACGTCCACTACCATACGAGGCTCCGTTTTTAAATGTCGCTGTATTCCTACCTGAATAACCCCGTCTGGGGGGGGGGACAATTGATCCTTGTCTCTGAATATCATACTCGCAAGTAAGAACTAATGATGAATTGCTTACAGCACCCAAAGGCTGCAACACGTCCAAAATATGCGCATCTGAGACAAGCCTGTTTGTTGGCTTGCTTGACATATTCAGCCGTAAATGATGCAATCAGAGCACAATTTATGACGTCATTTTTGAAACGTGGATTATAATTCGTCACAGCTATCATAAAGGGCCAATCACTTGCCGCGGTTGAAGATGGCTGGCGATATTGATCAGAGTGGTAGAGTGCTCGGAAAATGTGGCATTTAAATACCGCTGAATTCGACAAACAGCTGTTGTCATCGAGTTTAATTCCGAAGTCAGGCTCGCTTGGTCTGACTTCCAGATTTCCTACTAGATGACATCCCAGGCGCGGATGTAGCTGTACATTTTCAGTGTTTGTGCATAAACAAGCTGTTACTAGTCCAAAAACTTGTCGTATTAGGTAACTGAACCTACTCTGTTTGTTTATTCATATAATATATTGGTCCAATCTCCGGTTTAAAACCTTTCAGATCAACGTAATTAATATGGCCTGATCCCGCGATTGGGATGTCATGATGATTACTTCCCGCTAGTGCACGCGTGAAACCGGGGTTAACAGGTGACGGGGGTAGCTGAGGCTTAGGTCCCCACTCTGATCACGTGCTACCAGAGCGCCGCACTATTTGAGTACCTGCATAGCCGAGGTGGCATCTCTTCGTCTTCCACCCAGAATGTCGTGGATTTTTTTCAGGAAGTCTTGAGTCTGACTTTCCAGTGCACGGATTCACTGGTGAAGAGGTGCTAGAGTTATATGTTAGCATAGGGCTCCGCCCTGGCGGAGACACTGTCCTGCTGACTGATCCCCAGCTGTCTGCTGCCCAGACGGAAACTGTGGGTGGCAGCTCCCGGGCCGCTGGCTGATCCCCAGCTGTCTGCTGCCCAGACGGAAACTGTGGGGGCAGCTCCCGGGTCGCTATCGACGGCGACAGCGACAGCAGCGACGGCGACAGCAGCAGCAGCAGCAGCAATGAAGGAGCAGCGACAGCGACAGCAACAGCGATGAACGAGCAGATACGGCGGCAGCACAAAGTGTTTTCATTACGTCCAGTGTTATATCTATAGTGCATTGAGCGACATGTGTTTGTGCAGGCATATCGCAAAATATATCGTTGAAGTAAACCATAATGTGTACATGGTACTTGATAGGCCACATAAGAGCAAACATCAAACGTGTGTGCCCTTACACCTGTCATGCATTGCGTCTCAAAAATCCGGTTGATCCCGTTTCGAGACCAAAGGGGGGGTAAAAGTGAGGAAAATCTGGCCGGTTGGCATAGCTTGCTTTGGATTCCTCTAAAAATATTTACTGTTGTTCGGATACCTTTGCAATGGGCTTCAAACATTTCGTCTCGATTTTTCGCGACAGACGAGTGGTAGTAAGCTACACGTGGGTTAAGGTCACTTAAAGAGCATATTAGGTCATAAAGTCATAAAGTCATAAAGTCATAAAGTCATAAAGTGTTAAGGCTTAATAAGAGCCACAGGGGCCCATCTGGGTTAAGCCTATCTAGAAAAGGTACTAGAAATGTACATATTCTCACCCCAATCAATCCCTAATCCCAAGTTCCTAGGAAGCTATATATCCCAGCCTATCTAGCATCATCCACTTGCTATTGCATAACACCCTCAACAATTGCAAGCTCCTCCCATCATACCCATTGTGCTACCATAGCCCCTGCTTAAAGGGGTCTGTGCCGTGCACATTTAACATAAATATTATCCCCTCCATCCAAATTAGAAATCAAAAACAAGATTTTCCTGCCTAAAAAATTTGTCCACCCTACTTTTAAATACATTCAATGAAGAACTCCCCACAACATCAGCAGGCAGCCCATTCCACTGATCAACAACCCTTTGACTGAAGACCTGCTGTCGCTTAACTGTCCTACACCTCAACTTGTCTAACCTGAGTTGGTGACCCCTGTGTGATACTTTAAACTGAAGAGCACCATTCAAATTGACCTGATCTAGTCCTTTAACAATTTTGTACATTTCAATCATGTCCCCCCTTAATCTCCTATACTTGAGTGAGTACATATCTAATGCCACAAGCCTTTCTCCATATTCTAATATGGAGAAAGGCATATATCCATACTAGTTCTTGGAGCATGTGCTGCGATGGTGCTCCCTCCTGTAGGTGCATCGTGAGACGGCGAGATGGGTAGTTGTGGTCATACCGATGCAATCTACGCGGCGAAGTCTACAATCTTCGGAGGGCATGATACTTTGTAGATTACATTGGTACGTTGAAGCTGGTTGTTGCTGTTGGTTGGGTTGTTTTTCATTACGAGGCTACCGATGTTCTTGCTCTTGTAATATATGCAGAGTTGTAGTTTGTCAGACGTATCGGTTGGTTCGACATTTTGCTTTATGATGTGTTGGATGATGCGCTCGTCAACTCTGTATGTTCTCGACATTTGGTTGCGGTAAAACAGCTTCACGCTGGATGTTTGATTTCTGATAGGTTGCTGCTTCGCCTGGTTAACATAGGCACTGGTCACGTTATCAATTATGGTATTGCTGAAACCGTTGTTGACTAGAATTTGTTTTGATCGTAACAATTCGGCATGGATAGACTGCCAGTCTGAGCAGTGTTTGAGTGCCCGTCTCACGAATGCCCTGACGACGCTTAACTTGTAGCGGTCCGGACATTCGCTGTTGGCAATGAGGCATTGACCTACGTTGGTTTTCTTCCGATGTACTTCTGTCTTAAGTGTGCCGTCTGTACAATTGATGTCAATATCGATAAAGCTGATTTGGTTGGAGTTGCTGACTTCGGTGGTAAAATTGAGTGAAGACTCGGACTTCAGTACGCTTTGAAGTTGACAAAGGTGTGGTTCGTTTCGCACGTCGACGAAAATATCATCGACATAACGACAATAGATGCTAGGCTTCAGGTTAGGGTTGTTCTCTAAGACCTTGTTTTCCAGGTGGCACATATACATATTAGCAAATAGGCATCCCAAAGGGAGCCCATGGCCACTCCGTCGACTTGCCAGTACAGGCTGCCATCAAGTCCACGAAATGGTGAGAGAATGCTGAGATCAGTCGCTGTGTGACTGTTGAGTTTGGGGAGTTTGGGGAGGTCACTCCCCAAACATATATAATATGTTTGGGGAGTGACCTCGTATGTTCGAGTGGCGGTATCGTATGTTCCGGTCGAGATATAATATGTTTGGGGAGTGACCTCGTATGTTCGAGTGGCGGTATCGTATGTTCGAGTGGCGGTATCGTATGTTCCGGTCGAGATATAATATGTTTGGGGAGTGACCTCGTATGTTCGAGTGGCGGTATCGTATGTTCCGGTCGAGATATGATATGTTTGGGGAGTGACCTCGTATGTTCGAGTGGCGGTATCGTATGTTCCGGTCGAGATATAATATGTTTGGGGAGTGACCTCGTATGTTCGTGTGGCGGTATCGTATGTTCCGGTCGAGATATAATATGTTTGGGGAGTGACCTCGTATGTTCGAGTGGCGGTATGGTATGTTCGAGTGGCGGTATCGTATGTTCCGGTCGAGATATAATATGTTTGGGGAGTGACCTCGTATGTTCGAGTGGCGATATCGTATGTTCCGGTCGAGATATAATATGTTTGGGGAGTGACCTCGTATGTTCGAGTGGCGGTATCGTATGTTCGAGTGGCGGCATCGTATGTTTGACGAATGGTATTGCTTGCGTAATCGGTCATAGCGAATGCTTGAGAAACAGTATCGTATATTTGAAGAGAAATATATATATATATATATAAATATCTTACACTTAGAGATGATAGATTTTCGGCTCAAATGGCCCGAATCAAGTTGTCACTTTTGCGCTTTAAAAAAAAAACTTAGTCCGAATTCTTGCTGGAGTGGCTTTACGAGCTAGGGTTCCATGCTAAGCAGAGCTTGTTGCGTGAACCCTGGCTCCATCACCCAATCAGTGAATTCCAGCTAAACCGCAGAATGTTGACGGAGAGTGTAACGATCATTAACGCATTGACACGGCCGTCTCGATGGGTGCCTCGTCACCGGCCTTATCGAACCAGTTGCCAACTGACCTCCCAGACGGCGGATAAATTCGAGAAGCGACTCGAACCCTGCCTTGCCGGGGCAGTGAGAGACCAATACAGTCCGGCGTTCTAACTAACCGAGGTACCGTGAGGGATAAAGTTTTATGTGAGTCAACGTCAAATTATTTTCAAATCATATTTCCTCATAGTGTAAACCCAGGAGAATCTCCCAAAGGGCAATGGTTGCAGTAGCCCAGCAACCCACTATGCGGTGGCCCAGCGATGGCGCTACACGGGCTGGAACGATGGACCCATGCGGGCAGCCCACACTGGTCCAATTTGGACCATACACGCAGATCCTGCGCCGAAAGTCGCATCGGAATTCTGATGGTCCCATGAGAAGGGACCAATGCCGGCAGCCCGCATTGATACCGCAACTATGCACGCACAAAGAGCAAAGTGTTAATCTACTATCGAGAACTCCTGTCAGATTTTCGTCAGTGGAGCACAGGAAGGCACTAGGAAATTATCCGTCCATCCCATGCGAAGAAAGTGTGACTTATTGTACCGTGTTTATGTATTGTTTCCTTATTCATTTACCATTGAATGTATATATATATATATTGCCTTTTCGTTTTTTTACATGATATTTGTCGTAGTATTCTACAATACTTGCATTTTATTTCTTTACGCCATTTATTTATCCGTGTAGGCATTTAATTGTCCATGTATGACATTACTGGGATCTTCCGACATCGCCCTACGGTGGACATGGGTAAACGGTCGGACGGATCCCCTGAACTGAGGGTTCGCTAAACCCGCTGCTCCCGTCTTGGTTGCTGGAGGTCCTCGATGTCCAAATTCCGCATAAGTGTCGCCAGTAGCGGATATGTCCAGGACAATGTGTCCAGCCATGTGCACATGGGTGGACACAATTTCCGCACATTGCGTCACACAGATATAGATTCATGATTTTGTTATGGGGGAGTACAAATTGGCTCAGTTGGTTACTGGCGGATATGGTTATGCTATAGCTGGAGGGGGACCCTTGCTGAAAAGCGTCATCGGATTGACACAAGTTCCCCACTTCCCATGGACCCATCATGTCCTCGATCGTAGTGCGCTTTGTGTGTACATTGTCCCAGTGTCAATGCGGACTGCCCGCGGTGGTCCGTCTTCACGGGGCCACCGTACTTACAATGTGAATTTCGGCGCGGAATCTGTTTGGGCTGCCCAAATGTGACCAGTGCGGACTGCCCATGCCCAGCCCGCGGGAATAAATGGCATATTGTGGGTTGCCCCCGATGGCCCCGCATCACGGGACCACCAATGCTTCCAGTGTGACTTCGTCACAGGATCTGCGGGGCTGCCCGCGTCGGGCCTTCGCCTCAGCCCGCGTAACGTCATCGCTGGCCCATCGCATAGTCGTTTGCTGGGTGGGCGCTATGCTGGCGTGCGCAACAGACCCTGTTCGTGAAAGCCCACAAGGGGCCATGGTTGAAAGGCCCGCATCTGGCCATCGCGGGCTTCTTATGAGCAACTCTTGCCTGCGTTGCCCGTATATAGCCCTCACTCGCTCGCGAAGGACTAGCGGTAAGTCGTTTGCTGGGAGTTTCCCCACCCCCTAGTCCCTAGTATAATCCTCCCTAGTATAAATTTCTGGTGACACCGCTGGTCAAAAACCTGACAGTAATCATTGATATTATGTCAAAATGATAAAATATTATCCAGAGCCATCCAGTTTTGAGATATGCCCAGCATCTTCGAATATTTCTGGAGAGGTGGAATCGCCACCCCTACAGACTCAACCATAAGCGAGTTCTACCGCAATGGGGTCAATACGTCATTGGCTACTCAGAGGCATGCTGGTGACACAGCCCACTTTGCCAGAACCGCATGGCAGTAAATGCCATGTCTCCCGTGGCATCAGCTCAAGCTCAAGGTTCTTAGGTGCAGCGCTGAAGCCCAAGTAACTCACTAGGTGCAGTGTTAATGCCTGTGCACGGAGCTCCTCTCGCATGACATGTACCCTGCATCCGGTAGTCCTGTAGCCAGACTGCACGACACGGAAAGTTGTTGAAAATATGTCGGGTGTGTTGCAGCAGGTGCTACGCGGACGAACCAGGAGATGTTCGACGAATGCTTCTCTCGTCTGACGACGTCGATGTTTGACAATTGCTCCTTTCATTTAGTGATGTCGACGTTCGGCGACTGCTTCTCTCGTTTGATGATGTCGACCGTTGCGTACAATTTTCGAACGTTCGTGTATGTATGCTGCCATGCGAATGCCATCAGTGTCCACCCCCGCACTGCGTCCCAGGAAGTGGTCCCAGGATGTGGTCCCAGGATGTGGTCCCAGGATGTGGTCCATCAGTGTCCACCCCCGCACTGCGTCCCAGGATGTGGTCCCAGGATGTGGTCCATCAGTGTCCACCCCCGCACTGCGTCCCAGGAAGTGGTCCCAGGATGTGGTCCATCAGTGTCCACCCCCGCACTGCGTCCCAGGATGTGGTCCCAGGATGTGGTCCATCAGTGTCCACCCCCGCACTGCGTCCCAGGATGTGGTCCCAGGATGTGGTCCATCAGTGTCCACCCCCGCACTGCGTCCCAGGATGTGGTCCCATGATGTGGTCCATCAGTGTCCACCCCCGCACTGCGTCCCAGGAAGTGGTCCCAGGATGTGGTCCATCAGTGTCCACCCCGCACTGCGTCCCAGGATGTGGTCCCAGGATGTGGTCCATCAGTGTCCACCCCCGCCCTCCGTCCCAGGATGTGGTCCCAGGATGTGGTCCATCAGTGTCCACCCCCGCACTGCGTCCCAGGAAGTGGTCCCAGGATGTGGTCCCAGGATGTGGTCCATCAGTGTCCACCCCCGCACTGCGTCCCAGGAAGTGGTCCCAGGATGTGGTCCATCAGTGTCCACCCCCGCACTGCGTCCCAGGAAGTGGTCCCAGGATGTGGTCCATCAGTGTCCACCCCCGCACTGCGTCCCAGGAAGTGGTCCCAGGAAGTGGTCCCAGGATGTGGTCCATCAGTGTCCACCCCCGCACTGCGTCCCAGGAAGTGGTCCCAGGATGTGGTCCCAGGATGTGGTCCATCAGTGTCCACCCCCCGCACTGCGTCCCAGGATGTGGTCCCAGGATGTGGTCCATCAGTGTCCACCCCCGCACTGCGTCCCAGGAAGTGGTCCCAGGATGTGGTCCATCAGTGTCCACCCCCGCACTCCGTCCCAGGAAGTGGTCCCAGGATGTGGTCCATCAGTGTCCACCCCCGCACTGCGTCCCAGGAAGTGGTCCCAGGATGTGGTCCCAGGATGTGGTCCATCAGTGTCCACCCCCGCACTGCGTCCCAGGATGTGGTCCCAGGATGTGGTTCATCAGTGTCCACCTCCGCACTGCGTCCCAGGATGTGGTCCCAGGATGTGGTCCATCAGTGTCCACCCCCGCACTGCGTCCCAGGAAGTGGTCCCAGGATGTGGTCCATCAGTGTCCACCCCCGCACTCCGTCCCAGGAAGTGGTCCCAGGATGTGGTCCATCAGTGTCCACCCCCGCACTGCGTCCCAGGAAGTGGTCCCAGGATGTGGTCCATCAGTGTCCACCCCCGCACTGCGTCCCAGGAAGTGGTCCCAGGATGTGGTCCATCAGTGTCCACCCCCGCACTGCGTCCCAGGAAGTGGTCCCAGGATGTGGTCCCAGGATATGGTCCCAGGATGTGGTCCATCAGTGTCCACCCCCGCACTGCGTCCCAGGAAGTGGTCCCAGGATGTGGTCCATCAGTGTCCACCCCCGCACTCCGTCCCAGGATGTGGTCCCAGGATGTGGTCCATCAGTGTCCACCCCCGCACTGCGTCCCAGGATGTGGTCCCAGGATGTGGTCCATCAGTGTCCACCCCCGCACTGCGTCCCAGGATGTGGTCCCAGGATGTGGTCCATCAGTGTCCACCCCCGCCCTCCGTCCCAGGATGTGGTCCCAGGATGTGGTCCCAGGATGTGGTCCCAGGATGTGGTCCCAGGATGTGGTCCCAGGATGTGGTCCCAGGATGTGGTCCCAGGATGTGGTCCCAGGATGTGGTCCCAGGATGTGGTCCCAGGATGTGGTCCATCAGTGTCCACCCCCGCACTGCGTCCCAGGAAGTGGTCCCAGGATGTGGTCCATCAGTGTCCACCCCCGCACTGCGTCCCAGGATGTGGTCCCAGGATGTGGTCCATCAGTGTCCACCCCCGCACTGCGTCCCAGGATGTGGTCCCAGGATGTGGTCCATCAGTGTCCACCCCCGCACTGCGTCCCAGGATGTGGTCCCAGGATGTGGTCCATCAGTGTCCACCCCCGCACTGCGTCCCAGGAAGTGGTCCCAGGATGTGGTCCCAGGATGTGGTCCATCAGTGTCCACCCCCGCCCTCCGTCCCAGGATGTGGTCCCAGGATGTGGTCCCAGGATGTGGTCCATCAGTGTCCACCCCCGCACTGCGTCCCAAGAAGTGGTCCCAGGATGTGGTCCCAGGATGTGGTCCCGCACGCCTCTGCAGCGCGTTCTGTTCAGGCAGCAGCTGCATGGCTCGGCTGGATGGAATGCCAACCGTCCGCTGTCCGACCGACCAATACAGACGCCGCACTTGTCACAAGATGGCCGCCGACGTGCTCGACTCTGTAGTCATCTCGTCCGCCGGCGGTCGCTCTCTTCTGAACATTCCACAATGGGGTGCTGACCTTCAGAAACCGCCAGCAATTCGAAATGTCGAATGAATCGTTCAGTTCTTTGTGCTGTTCAGCTAGGCTCTTTCTCCTTAAGTTTAAATGGGGAATTCGGTTGTGACGTTTGTCTTCCCTAATGCTGACAACTATCTATGAAAGCTGCGTGTAAAGATATTACAGGTAAACAGAAGGACATGGTATAAGTGTATTACGCATAGTTGCTTGCCGTAAGACCACTGCGATTCATTTTCCAAGTATTTTTTTAAAGTTCAATATGATATATGGAAGATTAGTTTCTTGTAAGCATAGCGCGGGCCTATGGTGGGGAAAAGTTTGTTATAATTTCTAGGCATAGCTACAGAAGTAGGGCAAAAGAAAAACAACAATTATAAGTCGTATGTGTAACGTTCGAGAGACTTCCAAAAATTTGACACAAAAGATATTCCTGATTTTTTTCCTGTAAACTTGAGCGAACGTTGGTCACATACGAGGGCACACTACTATTAAGTAGCATGCCGCGACGGCGAGTCGAGGTGTACGTGTATTGTTCGTATAAATGGGACGTGTCCGTGTGAAAATATCCTGCCGAATTCCGACAATATCATGCAGGACAGCAAGGAGCTTGCACTAGAACCCAGATAAATCTGTCGAGTCCTGCAGTATCCCCATAAAATCCTGTAGGACAGCAAGGATCCTGCAGGACCCTCGTGCAGTATTCTTTATCCGCATCGGGCACTCCCTCAAGACATAGCAGCATTTCACAAATACAACTAAAGTAGGAGATGGAGTACCAGCGGCGCACATAGGGCAGGAGAAGTCCGGCATTGCTCTCGCAAAGCATCTGGGTTCAATACGTTCTGTTTCTGTACTTGGTGTCAAAACTACTTAGAGTAAGGGCCAGAAATATATGTTCCGCCAAGCTATGACGTGAACAGTACCGTTGAAACAATTGTAGTACCGCATGCTGACTAGCGAAACTCGATATCAGCCAATAGACATGTATAAATGCAATTGCAAATGCTGACTGCAGCCAGCACTTGCCCGTGATCCCGCGCATGGACACGTCTCCTGCCAGCCGGGAGCAGCCAGCATCTACCTGTGGCCCAGGCCATGGACATGTCTCCTGGCAGACGGGAGCAGCCAGCATCTACCTGTGGCCCAGGCCATGGACATGTCTCCTGCCAGTCGGGAGCAGTCAGCATCTACCTGTGGCCCAGGCCATGGACATGTCTCCTGGCAGACGGGAGCAGCCAGCATCTACCTGTGGCCCAGGCCATGGACATGTCTCCTGGCAGCCGGGAGCAGCCAGCATCTACCTGTGGCCCAGGCCATGGACATGTCTCCGGCAGCCGGGAGCAGCCAGCATCTACCTGTGGCCCAGGCCATGGACATGTCTCCTGGCAGCCGAGAGCAGCCAGCATCTACCTGTGGCCCAGGCCATGAACATGTATCCTGGCAGCCAGCATCTACCTGTGGCCCAGGCCATGGACATGTCTCCGGCAGCCGGGAGCAGCCAGCATCTACCTGTGGCCCAGGCCATGGACATGTCTCCTGGCAGCCGGGAGCAGCCAGCATCTACCTGTGGCCCAGGCCATGGACATGTCTCCTGGCAGCCGGGAGCAGTCAGCATCTACCTGTGGCCCAGGCCATGGACATGTCTCCTGGCAGCCGGGAGCAGCCAGCATCTACCTGTGGCCCAGGCCATGGACATGTCTCCTGGCGGCCGGGAGCAGCCAGCATCTATTTGTGGCCCAGGCCATGGACATGTCTCCGGCAGCCGGAGCAGCCAGCATCTACCTTTGGCCCAGGCCATGGACATGTCTCCTGGCAGCCGGGAGCAGCCAGCATCTACCTGTGGCCCAGGCCATGGACATGTCTCCTGGCAGCCGGGAGCAGCCAGCATCTACCTGTGGCCCAGGCCATGAACATGTATCCTGGCAGTCAGCATCTACCTGTGGCCCAGGCCATGGACATGTCTCCTGGCAGCCGGGAGCAGCCAGCATCTACCTGTGGCCCAGGCCATGAACATGTATCCTGGCAGCCAGCATCTACCTGTGGCCCAGGCCATGGACATGTCTCCTGGCAGCCGGAGCAGCCAGCATCTACCTGTGGCCCAGGCCATGAACATGTATCCTGGCAGACGGGAGCAGCCAGCATCTACCTGTGGCCCAGGCCATGTACACGTCTCCTGGCAGCGGGAGCAGTCAGCATCTACCTGTGGCCCAGGCCATGGACATGTCTCCTGGCAGCCGGGAGCAGCCAGCATCTACCTGTGGCCCAGGCCATGGACATGTCTCCTGGCAGCCGGGAGCAGCCAGCATCTACCTGTGGCCCAGGCCATGGACATGTCTCCTGGCAGCCGGGAGCAGCCAGCATCTACCTGTGGCCCAGGCCATGGACATGTCTCCGGCAGCCGGGAGCAGCCAGCATCTACCTGTGGCCCAGGCCATGAACATGTCTCCTGTGGCCCAGGCCATGGGCACATCTCCTGGCAGCCCGGAGCAGATAGGAGATCTGCCCAGCTGAAACCCAGCATGGCAAACACGAGTATCCTGGCCACGAATAGTGCTGGGCATGCCTCGATGGGACTGGCTGAGCTCATTTGGGGTTCTCGTTCCCACGTGGGGTCCTTCAGCAATCAGCTGCGGTCACGTGTCAGTCAGGGCGCAGAACTCAGGGCGCAGGACGCAGGACGCAGAACTCGCCGCGCCTGGTCGCACTTTCTGTACCCCATGTATGTGTGTGTGACAACTTCGCAGATTTATTGGGTTTTGTTTGCGATCGGAGTGTTGAAAATGAGGCCAATTAACATTATATATGCACTATATTAACATTATATATGCAGCTGCTAAGTGGTCTTTCGCTGAACCAGCTGATATCATCAACCACACGTCCTAGCGCTAATCCGACTCTCTTAAATCGCCTTATGGTAAATTAACCCGAGTCTGGTTAGGGTTATTGGCTTTTTGCGACACGTCGACCGTTGAGTCATGTAGCGTCGCCAATGTCTCACGCCCATTGGTCGCGGGCGAAGAGTAGCGACATGTGAGACTCGAACCCACAACCTTTCGATTGTGAGACGAGCATCTTACCCCTAGACCACTCGTCCCCACCCGAGTCTGCCACTATCACGACTTAATAGCCGCTGCAGTAATCGAAAACTAGGCCCGCAACCGCCAAACATTATGCCAGTGCATTAGACATCTCAGCCAAGATGAGTTGTGCTTCGGCTTATCACTGACTGACTGGACTTCAGCTTAGCAGGCGGAAACAGTACCTAAGAAATGGAACACTTGGCTGTCGGCATAGTCTCCCATTATGGACGAAGATACGTCATTCCGACCAATACAAACTCGTCATCAGCCACAGTCATGGCTGCAGGATGCTGACTTCAGAGAAGCCATCGCAGACAAGGGTCAGGCCTGACCTGGTACAGATTTATCGCCATGTGCGGAGACGGAGGCCAAGTACCGCTCACGTCACAATGCGATCAGAGGAGCTCAGTGACCGTCCAGCTCGGAGTTTTTTTCGGATGTCATGCAGGAGCTGTGAGTCCACCAAATGGACGGATATTCGACGATTTGTGGTCGCTTCAAAGAAGCTTGAGCCTAAGCCTGACAGTCCGGCTGTCCCAGTTCAGCTCCTCAGAGCAGCTCATGGCCACAGGCGACGGAATCGTGAATCTCGTGTTATGTGATTAATTGGTGAAGCAATCATCTCCCATTGGACAATAATATCACTGGAAGCAGCGAATAGGCTGATATTAGCTGATAATTGAAGCTTCCAAAGCTTCGAATCACATGCATACTACTGCTACATAATGCACATGAAATGTGGTTCAACGCTAAGTAGTCGGCAGTTATTTTTCTTAAATCTGAAATGTTTAACATGTCATATGTCAAGTTGACGACATGGCGTGCTCGATGTCACTCTCAGCTTGGTGGGGTGACGGTGGGCAGCGATGGCGCGGCAGCAACCGCGCAGAACAGTCACGGAAGTCGCTCTTTTTAATCAATTGCACTCATTAAATTATTGACTAATCAACATCTTGCAATGCAGAGTAGTTTGTGAATGCCGTAAATCTGACATGGTGCAGAAATAAAGTTGCTAGTTCTTCCCTGTTAAAAGATAACAAGCAATGGAGTGTCGTGTGAAGCTAGGCTGGAGGCGAGGTATTGCTCCCCTCCACCACTTATCTCCTCGTAACTATTGAGCGCATCGTGCTGATTCACAATAGCGATCGGTAGTCCTAGCAAATGCACATTCCGAGGCATAAAGAAGTTGATTATGGATGCCGTGGACCATGTCACATGTCGTGTCAGGTGAAAAGTGGAAATGTAGGCGAACTTCCATCTGAGGTATCTGTGTCGATATGTCTCTGCCAGTAGCATAGACGCAGTATTTGTAGTAACCACCCAACAAACGATCTACCGCCGGCCCATCGTGGGCGAGTGAGGGCTATGTGCGGGTAATGAGGGCAAGCGCTGCCCACAAGATACCAGCGATGGCCAGATGTTGGCTTTCATTAACAAGGCCTGTGGCAACACCCACCCAACAAACGGCCACGCGACGGGCCAGCGATGGCCCGATGTTGGCTTTCATTAACAAGGCCTGTGGCAACACCCACCCAACAAACGGCCAGCGATGGTGCCACTCGGGCTGAAACGAAGGCCCGACGCGGTCAGCCCACACAGATCCGGCGCCGAAAGTCACATATGAAGCATTGGTGGCACCTTGATGCCGGGCCATCGTGGGCAGCCCACAATGAGCCATTGAAACCGGTGGATGGACGTGAGCAGCCCACACTTGTCCCATTTGGGCCGCACACGCAGACTCGGCGCCGAAAGTCACACGGGAAGCACGGTGGGGCCCCGTGAAGAGGAACCACCGTGGGCAGTCCGCACTGACACCGCGACAATGCACGCATCAAGCGCAAAGTATTACACTACCATTGAGGACATGACGGCTCTGTGGGGAAACCGCACCAGTTCCCTGACACTCCAACAATAGCATAACTATATCTACCAGTGGCCACCTGAGCCAATTTTCCTCCCCCATTGCAAAGTCCTGAATATATATATATATATATATATATATATATATATATATATATATATATATATATATGTGTGTGTGTGTGTGTGTGTGTGTGTGTGTGTGTGTGTGTGTGTGTGAAGCAATGTGCGGAAAATGAGTCCACCCATGTGCACATGGCTGGACACATGTGCACATGGCTGGACACATTGTCCTGGACATATCCGCTACTGACGACACTTATGCGGACTTTGGACATTGAGGACTTTCAGCGACCCAGAGGGGAGCAGCGGGCTTGGCTAACCCTGACTTCAGGGGATCCGTCTGGCCGTTTGCCATAGCCATTATCCATGCTATCCATACTATACATAGTGTCACGTTACAACATCGAAGTCACGTGATGCATGGGCAAATAAATACATATACGGATAAATAGATGCTATAAAGAAATGAAACACATATATTGTTAAATAATAAGAGAAACATAATGTATAAAATGAAAAAGCGTGTCAATCGTGCATCCAATGATGCCTAAATGCACAATGAATAACCACATGGTGTAATTAGCAAAATGAACCACCCTAGCCTTGGCAGTTGATTGCTAGACAGCGTCACAGCGGTCTATTATGAGTGCGGGCCTCTTAGAAAATCAAAGCAAGTTCGCATGGGAAGGACGGAGCATTTTCTCGTGTTTTTCTGTGGTCCACTAGCGAAAATATGACTGGAGCCATGATGTTTTCGATAGTAGTTTAATACTTCTTTTTTGTGCGTGCATGGTCGCGAGATAAATGAAGGTTGCTCGCAGTGGTCCCTCTTCAGGAACGATCATACTTCTGATGCGACTTTCGGCGCAGAATCTGCGCGGGCTGCCCAAATGGGACCAGGGTGGGCTGCCTACGTCCAGCCCATTCCATTGGCTCATTGTGCGTTGCCCGCGAGTGTCCCCCAGCACGGGACCACCGTGTTTCCGATGTGACTTTCGGCGTAGGATTTCCGTGGGCTGCCTGCGTGCGACCTTCGCTTCAGCCCGTCGCTTCGTATAGCCATCGGTGGACCATCGTATAGTCGGTTGCTGGTTAGATTGTATATCCAAAACCGTCCTGACCGCCGTAAAAAAAACAGCACACAATCCAAGTTGTAGTTTTGCTATATTTGACATCTTTTGCACACGTGAAGTCAGGAGGCAAAGAAAGGAGAGCGATTGGCACCATGTTAGCTGTTGTGTTTCTGCCCCTCATCAGTCCCCGACCACACATCGCTTGGCATCTGTGGAGTGGCGCAGCCAGGATTTTCCTAAGGTAGCGGGGGGGGGGGGGGCAGGGCGGGTTGACGAAAAAAATGTGAAGAAACGTACGTCCGCCTGCTACTAACTAAATTCGGCCAAACGCGATTGGCTGTCCAGCACTGCGCACGTCACGTTACTAACACACCCTCAGGCATCGACATACGACAGCTCGTAATGTATTAGTCAGCTTCCTGAACCGCAACGCATAGCCCGCACTTAAATCCGTACTGATCAACAGTGTATTATCACACCCATACATGGCTAGCACAGATAAAAATACAGGTCAATTAAGTACAAATACTACATGCATTATATCTACTGTGCATGGCACAAGGTGTGGCTCGTCGCCACCACCCAGTCACGGTACAAAGGTCGGGATTCAAACAGCTAAACAGTCGCCGAAACACACTATACCTCCATGTCAGCCTATGACGAGTTTGGCACTCATTTGTCGCAGTGCATCCACATATAAATACGAAGCCGGCCCACAGACTGCTCCAGTACATGGGCCACATGGTTCGAAGCCATGTCGGTTGATGCTGCTGCTGGGTGCCAGTGTCGGCCCACATGTCCGCTCCGTGCTGCCTGTCTGCCCGTCGATCCCGTGCCCGCTCCATGCTGCAAGCTTGGTCACCGCGTCAGCCCTGTGTGGTTGACCTGGTGAGTATTTGGTGACCACTTGTATAGGAATTGGGGTGGGGGTGGGGTGAGGGGAGAGGCGGAATGCCTGCAACGCGGCCTCGGTGGACAGACGGACGAGGGGATGCCTGCCTCGCTCTAGCTCTCACACGCTCTCGCTCGCGTTCTCTCCGCCATCTTCCTCCCTCTCTCACTCACTGAATCTCTTTCACTATCACCTACTCTCTCTCTTTCTCTCTAGCTCACTCGCGCTCTAGTTCTCGCGCTATTTACCCTATGCCATCTTCCTCCATCTGAATTCATCTATTTCACTCTCACCTACTCCCCCTCTCTCGCTCAGCCACACCCGAATGTTCCAGTTCGAGACGACCAAAGCACTGGCAACAGCGATTGATGCAGGTGACATTGAGTGCACAGTGTAGTTGCGATCTACCGTACACACGCGACGCACTGGCGCATCCGGGCGTCGGCAAAATCATGCTCGCTCGCACATGCTCTCGGCATGATTCACGCTGAGAGAGATAGCGACAGGGCAGTGACGCTGCACATTTATCAGCTGCGATACTGCCTGTGCCTGGTGCCGATCGACCTCCGAGGAGCCAACATCTCAAGGTCAGCTGACGATACACTGAAGGGTTAGTTTGGCACATTTTTCGACTGTATATTTGGCTATATGTTGGTTACTAGGCGAATTGCTGCACGAGCGGCGCAATCCGGTGCACTTCCCGCCAGAAGATCGCACTGTTTCTGAGGTACCCCTGGTCAACAGATCTTCATGGCCGGATACACTTTCGTGTGGCAGAGCAGGATGTTCAGACGCACCCGGGCTAAAAATAATGCTGCAAACTGTTCTCACCACTGCAGACCGGCACGTAAATCCACTAAGACTTGGGGACCAGCTCAGCTTAGACAACGTCGAACGCCACCGCAAGACCGGAGCATCCGGGACTTTGGACATATATCAGCCCATCTGGTAGCATGTTCTTAACGTGAGCAAAGCCTAACAAATATGTGCAGAATTGGACGCTCACAGACTTCCATAGCATCCATGCATTCCTTAGGCATGCTTAATGATGGCATTATTATTGCTGAATGATGTGCTGGTGGTTTCTACGCTTTTGGCGAAGACAGATTCACTTGATAATTTATAGAGGAGACGCAGCTCATGGGACTGACCAGAAAATGATCTCAATATTCGCTCCAGTTAATAAAAAATCGCTAAGCGTTCAGTAACAACTTCTAGACGGTTTCAATCCAACGCGTTCTGAACTTGGAATTCAAAACCACCAAATCGTAAGTTGTTTTGTTTCTGGTTGGCTTGCGAGACATGGTTAGGAATAGCGCAAAGCTACTGAAGTATTGCTTCAGTACAGTTAAACGTACGTGCTTGTTATCAAAACAATTGTTCATAGTATGGATTTACGAATAGTTCATACTGCAACCAAGGTCGTAATGTTGGAATGACGCAAAATTGAACTAACTCGCCCCTTATCTGATATGTACCACTGTTTAACATGCATATGTTGACAGCCCAGGTAAGCAGCTCATTGGCGTGTGCCCAAGTTAAGAACTGACCTGGTCACTGATGGATAAGCAGTATCTATTTGTGCACGAGGAAAATTGCGCGCAATATGTCCAATATAGGATGCGTTGAATTTGAGTGATGTTAAATTCTACTGAAAACAAGTTAATTTTCGTCGCGTATACCATGTCTGCGCTCCGCCAATTGAAAGGAGATTCTAGAGACATGGGTGTTGCCTTAATCATTAATGACTTCCATTCAGGATAATCGGCGATACAGTCTGTGGAATTTAATTTCGACGTGCTTCTGATCGGCATCATTAAAACTGACGAAATTGACGAAATTGACGAAATACCAGAACTGCCAGAGTAGGACAAATATCCACAATTGAGTTAACTATTAGAACAATACCAGAACT
Source organism: Ashinkailepas kermadecensis (assembly GCA_034440615.1). NCBI lineage: Eukaryota > Metazoa > Arthropoda > Thecostraca > Neolepadidae > Ashinkailepas > Ashinkailepas kermadecensis. The sequence continues at coordinate 38,174 of JAOTOM010003972.1, forward strand.
GCCAGAGTAGGACAAATATCCACAATTGAGTTAACTATTAGAACAAATTAACGGAGTCGTATGTTGTTGTGGTTTGTTCGTTGTTTTGAGGTGCGCCGATATTGGGCCACTGTGCGCCCATGGAGTAGCATAAGCGCAGAACAATAGTAGTAGCATAGGCGCAGAACAATTGTCCGGGCGCAAAGTGACGCTCCCATTTTTTCAAGCACATTCAAGGGGATATTCTGACACTGGGAAAAATAGATCACGGGAAAAGGGGTGGAGTTGGCAGACAATAAACATGCCGCTCGAAAGACAGCGACTTTCTACATAATCTTAGTGTTCCGTTTAAACTAGACCATGTATGTGGAACAGTTCTTTTAACGTGGTGCGTCATTATCTATAGTGGGCAAAACTAAAGCTGGAACAAATCATGCAATTATCGCAACCAATAGTTTTCATTGTTTTCGAAAATATATCCAAATCGTGTGGACAAAATCGAGATATGACACGTAGTCAATAACGTATGAACAATTATAACATACCAGCAGACCAGCTGTAGCATACGGAATGTAACGTGAGTGGGCAGATCAGGAACAATGAGTGGATCAACAGACGGTACAGTTATCAACAAGTTAAGCTGGCCATCACGAAGTGACAGGCCATACACGAGCAGTGCCACTCCGGGACCACCTTCTGGTCAGGTCAGGTCAGGTCAGGTCAGGTCAGACCAGGTCGGGTCAGGTTAGCACAACCATCCGCCGCCTGTTTGGTTGTGACACTCCGAAGCGCCTCGAATCAAGCCTTGATCCGGATGGAGCCACGCGACACCGAGATCGAGGGTGGTATCCGAGATCCGGATACAACGAGGAGCCGCAGCCAGCCGTGTCCACGTTGGAATCGGCGAGCATTGATGAGGCATTCACTGCTTCTTATTGGTCTCTAGGTGATCGATCAGGTTGCTGTCCACTATTTCGTACGCTGCCGAAAAGCCTTTCAAGTTGATGGTGTCGTCCGAATTGAAGAGGACCCGCAACACTTCCCTGGTCGACACGGTCGGCGTTGGCACCTGTGAAAGATAGAGGCAAGTAAGCGTCTGCGGTTCGTCTGTTCACGTGATTGTCAGATCAACACGGGTAAGGCGTACTAACCGTACTGACGTACTGGCCGTACTGTCCGTACTGGCCGTACTGGCCGTACTGTCCGTACTGGCCGTACTGGCCGTACTGTCCGTACTGGCCGTACTGGTCGTACTGACCGTACTGGTCGTACTGTCCGTACTGGCCGTAATGACAGTACTGGCCGTACTGACCGTACTGACCGTACTGACCGTACTGACCGTACTGGCCGTACTGACCGTACTGGTTGTACCGACTGTACTGATGGTACTGACCGTGCCGACAGTACTGACCTGGTTTCCGCAGTATACTTGCGGAATGTTGGCGACTTCGTCAAAGCCGTCCAGAACCTGGACCCTGTCGTAGGCGCATGCCGGCTCGTCCTCCAACTCGAATGTCAAAAACCTGCCAACAGATGGCACGATAAGTTCGAAGCACCGGGCAACTGCACCAGTTGCACAAGAACTTGAAAAGCCAATTGGTTTGAACGCTGCTTGGACTAGGCTGTCACGCAGGAGATAATGGCGGGCCAATCACCCGGTGTAATTAAATGGCATGGTCTGGGCGAAAACAACAAACCGAAGAAATATATGGTAGTTCGAAGGGGCAAGGGTCAAGCACCTACTATCAGGCACATGTTGAGCGATATGGATGCCATTTTGTGAAGTTGGTTGGGGGAGGGCAGGGCAAATGGCCTTTTTGATAGCAAAAGCTGGCCCAGAAATCATTTATATCTATTGTACCCCATATGCCCAACGGTTAAGCTTCTGCCTGATTGGGGAGGGGAGTAAATTAAATATCGAGGGGGCAAGTAAGTGGCCAGCCTCAGCATATACAAAGTGACACTGTTAAGAGGATTTTATCTTGAGTGTCAGCATAAAAGCGCGTTTCTTTTACGATAAATTATTGGAATGGAGCATGTGGCTTTCAAAATTATATTTTCGAAAACTATGAAACCATTACGAACTCATTCAGACCCGAAGTATTTCCGCAGACAAATGGCCTACTCTGCAGTGCGATGTCATAATTTCCGGTGTACTAAGTACTCACCTCAGCACGATACGTACTGAGGTGGGTAGTACGTATCGTGTACTTAAAACCCGACTATTTTTTGCACCCCGTCCATGACAGATGTAGGCAATGCAAACCCATAGCTTGATAAAGGATATTCATGCGCGGGAAGAAAACAAGGTTTCATTTCTCTGCAATATATACAAGTATACTTTAATACTCGTATAATGATAGCGTCCCGGTAGCTCCGTTGGTTAGAGCGCTGGCCTGCACCGGTCTCCCCTGTCCTGGAATTTCTCGCATTTAGCCCCAGCTGGGAGGGTCAGTTCGCAACTGTCCCAATAAGATCGGGAACGAGCTACCGGGACGGTCGTGTCGTGCATTGACGGCAAGTTAAACTCTCGGTCAAAATTCTGCCGTTTAATTGGAATTCATCAATCGGGTGGTGGAGCTGACTTATTCACGCAACAAGCTCTATTTAGCAACAAGACTGATCTCATGAAGCCACCCCAGCAAGAATTCGAACTAAATTCCCTACAATTTTGTTTATGATTTGTGTATGCTAAATTTGACTTGTGTCGTATATATTAAAATTATATGACTGTAGTGTAGTGCAGCATTTAATGTGGCATGCAGTGTAATGCGCCTCACCGGAGTCTGACACTGTAGCCGACTGGGGCCTCGATGGTCCAGTCGCACTTCTCTCGGTTGTCGTAGTTCTCGTCGCCGTACTTTGCGTGGGAGTATAGGTGCTGCACCTCCCACTGCGCGTACAGGTAGCCACCACAAACTGCCGACACCACCACGGCTGAGTCAGCGCTAGACCCGACACCACCACGGTTGGGTCAGCTCTAGACCCCACACCACCATGGCTTGGTCAGCTCCAGACCCGACACCACCACGGCTGGGTCAGCGCTAGACCCGACACCACCACGGCTGGGTCATCTCCAGACCCGACACCACCACGGCTGGGTCAGGGTCAGCTCCAGACCCGACACCACCACGGCTGGGTCAGCTCCAGACCCCACACCACCACGGCTAGGTCAGCTCTAGACACGACACCACCACGGTTGGGTCAGCGCTAGACCCGACACCACACGGCTGGGCGCTCACCGCACCACCACGGCTGGGTCAGCTCCGACCCACACCACCACGGCTAGGGTGACGAGCTCTAAACACGACACTACCACGGCTGGGTCAGGGTCAGCTCCAGACCCGACACCACCACGGCTGGGTCAGCTCTAGACCCCACACCACCACGGCTGGGTCAGCTCTAGAACCGACACCACCACGGTTGGGTCAGCTCTAGACCCGACACCACCACGGCTGGGTCAGCTCTAGACCCGACACCACCACGGCTAGGTCAGGGTCAGCTCTAGACCCGACACCACCACGGCTAGGTCAGCTCTAGAACCGACACCACCACGGCTGGGTCAGGGTCAGCTCTAGACCCGACACCACCATGGCTGGGTCAGGGTCAGCTCTAAACCCGACAGCACCACGGCTAGGTCAGCTCCAGACCCGACACCACCGCGGCTGGGTCAGCTTCAGACCCGACACCACCACGGCTAGGTCAGCTCCAGACCCGACACCACCACGGCTGGGTCAGCGCTAGACCCGACACCACCACGGCTAGGTCAGCTCCAGACCCGACACCATCACGGCTAGGCCAGCTCCAGACACGACACCACCACGGTTTGGTCAGCGCTAGACCCGACACCACCACGGCTAGGTCAGCTCCAGACCCGACACCATCACGGCTAGGCCAGCTCCAGACACGACACCACCACGGTTGGGTCAGCGCTAGACCCGACACCACCACGGCTGGGTCAGGGTCAGCTCCAGACCTGACACCACCACGGCTGGGTCAGCTCCAGACCCGACACCACCACGGCTGGGTCAGCGCTAGACCCGACACCACCACGGCTGGGTCAGCTCCAGACCCGACACCACCACGGCTGGGTCAGCGCTAGACCCGACACCACCACGGCTGGGTCAGCTCCAGACCCGACACCACCACGGCTGGATCAGCGCTAGACCCGACACCACCACGGCTGGGTCAGCTCCAGACCCGACACCACCACGGCTAGATCAGCGCTAGACACCTACCAAGCATCAACCGTGGCGGTTGTCGCCGTCTGCATTTGGAGCACCACAGACAAACACGCAAGCGGAACTGGAGAGTAGCAGGCGAGTGTGTCAAGCTCACTGGTGACGTCGAAGCACTTTGACAATGTGATGGTAAAAAATTGCGAGCAAAAGGTGATATCGACAGATGAACACCGCATCTGATAGCATCTGGCAGGTATGCCAAGAATCCAGTATGGTGGCAAATTAACTTTGCTATAGATGTACATCGTTAAATTTCATGGAAATCAATTCAGGACGTCACAACTTTGTCCAGAACAAAAGGTCAGACAGCAGGTCAGAACAAGTTCCTGATAAGCATCCAATTCCACGAATTCCTCGGAATTCCAGGACATTGTCGACACTGGTCATACAGTTAGCCATTTACATTTCAGGTCATACTAATCATCATGTACAATTCAGGTACATACCCCGGTCATACAGTTTGCACCGGTCATAGCAGTTAGAAGGCTACAGTAGGTCTGTTCGAATACAAATATTTTCCACTCCGCTACTCAACTACCGCACATGCTGTAGAACAAGGGCCTTGTGGGCCTTGTCAGAACGAGCAGTGTAGTTGTTGGAACGTCAGAATATGTGTGGGCGTAATAGGCCATGTGGACATGTGGACTATATCAATCTGTTGTCTCTCGTGGCTACGTCCAGAGACACAGCCAGGAGCCTCTAGTGACACTGGCGTCAGGTCAACCACCAGAAACACAGCCAGGAGCCTCTAGTGACACTGGCGTCAGGTCAACCACCAAAGACACAGCCAGGAGCCTCTAGTGACACTGGCGTCAGGTCAACCACCAGAGACACAGCCAGGAGGCTCTAGTGACACTGGCGTCAGGTCAACCACCAGAGACACAGCCAGGAGCCTCTAGTGACACTGGCGTCAGGTCAACCACCAAAGACACAGCCAGGAGCCTCTAGTGACACTGGCGTCAGGTCAACCACCAGAAACACAGCCAGGAGCCTCTAGTGACACTGGCGTCAGGTCAATCACCAAAGACACAGCCAGGTGCCTCAAGTGACACTGGCGTCAGGTCAACCACCAGAGACACAGCCAGGAGCCTCTAGTGACACTGGCGTCAGGTCAACCACCAGAGACACAGCCAGGAGCCTCTAGTGACACTGGCGTCAGGTCAATCACCAAAGACACAGCCAGGAGCCTCTAGTGACACTGGCGTCAGGTCAACCACCAAAGATACAGCCAGGAGCCTCTAGTGACACTGGCGTCAGGTCAACCACCAGAGACACAGCCAGGAGGCTCTAGTGACACTGGCGTCAGGTCAACCACCAGAGACACAGCCAGGAGCCTCTAGTGACACTGGCGTCAGGTCAACCACCAAAGACACAGCCAGGAGCCTCTAGTGACACTGGCGTCAGGTCAACCACCAAAGCAGCATGCTAATACGTCATCTGGTGATAACTCAAGGAAAATTTTGCCAACTACGTTTCAAGATATTTTCCACTTAGTCTTATTTGGGAAGTATCGATCCTCCGTACACTAATTTTCACTGTTTACCATCAGGAGAGGGGTATGTGAATGTAGATAAACTGCAATTCAAAGGTGCATGGCTCCACCTCAATCCCAATCGCTCCATCATTTGAACTCCAAGCGAAGGTTCACATCGGGCAACTTGCACTAAAGCATGGGTTATACCATGGGGAGGGGAGGGGAGGGGAGGGACTGCGTGATGTCTCCCACAAGATTTCCGACGCACACATGCGTACATTCATCATCTTCCCTCCACGAATATTTCGAGGCAACAGCGTGTTTTATGCCTGCACCTTCCCCATAATTTCGTAAGAAATGAAATATTCCTTATTAGATTGCATTTCTTCCCACCGATGTCACGAGTTAAGTGAGTGATGAGTGTACCAATAAAGTCCCTGTGCCGTACTGATCCGTGCTGTGTGTGCCAATGAAGCCGTTGTGCCGTACTGACCCGTGTTGTGTGTGCCAATGAAGCCGTTGTGCCGTACTGACCCGTGCTGTGTGTGCCAATAAAGCCCTTGCGCTGTACGCTGCCGTCGGACGTGAAGGTCATGTACATCTGGTTCTTGGATGCCGTGATCGGGTGAGGTGCCTTGGCTCCGCAGAAGCTGCGGCAGAGGTGAGCACCAATCAGTGGCCGGCGAGACATCACGTGACTGTGCTGACATCACACACGGCTCAGGTGACGGCGAAGCAGGTCACACAGCACAGCGAGCTGTCACCCGCTGCTATATGTTACACTTGGTTGCTGCTATATATACACTATGCAGATGTTGTCCTAGCATGCACCAATCGATCGGGAAGCATCGGTTACGAGGGGACCTTATTAGGTAGAAGACACTTCCTTCCCCAGAACAAGAAGAACTCCCTTTCTTAGGACAGGACGATTTCCCCTTCCCAGGGTAGGAGAAACTCCCTTCACCAGGATAGGAGGAATCCTTCACAGGGTATCCTTTCTCCATAACAGGAGAGACTCCCTTCCTCAGGACGGGCTGTGTTTCCTTTCCCAGGGCAGGAGGGACCCATTTCCCCAGGGCAGGTGGGGCCCACATCCCCAGGGCAGGAGGGGCCCACTTCTCCATGGCAGGCGGGGCCCACTTCCCCACGGAAGGAGGGGCCCACTTCCCCAGGGCAGGCGGGGCCCACTTCCCCAGGGCATGAGGGACCCATTTCCCCAGGGCAGGAGGGGCCCACATCTCCAGGGCAAGCGGGGCCCACTTCTCCAGGGCAGGCGGGGCCCACTTCCCCAGGGCAGACGGGGCGCACTTCCCCAGGGCAGGCGGGCCCACTTCCCCAGGGCAGGCGGGCCCACTTCCCTAGGACAGGAGGGGCCCATTTCCCCAGGGTAGGAGGGACCCACTTCTCAGGACAGAAGGAACTCACTTCCCCAGGACAGGAGAAACTCACTTCCCCAGGACCACCTGGTCCACTGAGCTGCCATCATACACGGCGATGTGGTCGTACGTGCACTCCTGGTGATGCTCCAAATCGAACTCGTTGAACACCTGCAAACAGCAACATCATCAGCATCAGCTACGTTGGCAGGCAGGCAGGCAGGCAGGCAGACTGGTTTGATGTGGCATCCTAACCGATCCACACCAGTTCGATGCGGCTTCCTATCCAGTTCATACCAGTGCGATGCTGAGCCCTAGCCAGTTCATACCAATTTGACGCGACGTCATAACTGGTCCATACCAGCTTTATGTCGTACATTAACCGGTCCATACCAGTTTGATGCGGTGTCCCGGGGTGGTGGTGAAGCGCCACACACAGTCCTTCTTGCCCGGGTAGAAGTCCGGATAGTTTGGGCTGGACACCTCGCCAAACGGAGCCAATATCTCATGCTTGCAACTGGAAGAGAGGCATGCAGTTGGGTGATCTGCTGGCTAGGTCATCAAGTCATACAGTGCTACGGCTTAATAAGAACCGCAGGGGCCATCTGGATTAAACATAAAGCGAGAAAAAAGATAATGAAATGTCATAATTAGTTCTATATTCTAAGTCATTTAGCAAAATAGCATTAACGCAACCATAATCCTCCAACGCTTTGTCCACATGCTGAGGACGAAGTGGGCAAGGCGTGGTGCTCGTCTGATGTTCTCTCAGGTGTATCGGACACAACACACCTGGCCAGTGTTGTCTATCGGACACAACACACCTGGCCAGTGTTGTGTATCGGATACAACACACCTGGCCAGTATTGTGTATCGGACACAACACACCTGGCCAGTGTTGTGTATCGGCACAACACACCTGGCCAGTGTTGTCTATCGGACACAACACACTTGGCCAGTGTTGTATATCGGACACAACACACCTGACCAATGTTGTCTATCGGCCACAACACACCTGGCCAGTATTGTATATCGGACACAACACACCTGACCAGTATTGTGTATCGGACACCACACACCTGACCAGTGTTGTGTATCGGACACAACACACCTGGCCAGTGTTGTGCATCGGACACAACACACCTGGTCAGGGTTGTGTATCGGACACAACACACCTGGCCAGGGTTGTGTATCGGACACAACACACCTGGCCAGTGTTGTGTATCGGACACAACACACCTGGCTAGTGTTGTGTATCGGACACAACACACCTGGCCAGTGTTGTGTATCGGCACAACACACCTGGCCAGTGTTGTCTATCGGACACAACACACCTGGTCAGTGTTGTCTATCGGACACAACACACCTGGCCAGTGTTGTATATCGGACACAACACACCTGACCAATGTTGTCTATCGGCCACAACACACCTGGCCAGTATTGTATATCGGACACAACACACCTGGCCAGTATTGTGTATCGGACACCACACACCTGACCAGTGTTGTGTATCGGACACAACACACCTGGCCAGTGTTGTGCATCGGACACAACACACCTGGTCAGGGTTGTGTATCGGACACAACACACCTGGCCAGGGTTGTGTATCGGACACAACACACCTGGCCAGTGTTGTGTATCGGACACAACACACCTGGCTAGTGTTGTGTATCGGACACAACACACCTGGCCAGTGTTGTGTGTCGGACACAACACACCTGGCCAGTGTTGTCTATCGGATACAACACACCTGACCAGTAGTGTGTGTCGGACACAACACACCTGGCCAGTGTTGTATATCGGACACAACACACCTGGCCAGGACTGTCTATCGGACACAACACACTGGACCAGTAATGTGTATCGGGCACAACACACATGACCAGTGTTGTGTATCGGGCACAACACACCTGACCAGTATTGTGTATCGGACACAACACACCTGGCTAGTATTGTGTATCAACACACCTGGCCAGTATTGTGTATCGGACACAACACACCTGGCCAGTATTGTGTATCGGACACAATACACCTGGCCAGTGTTGTGTATCGGCAAAACACACCTGGTCAGTATCGTATATCGGGCACAACTCGCTTGGCCAGTATTGTGTATCTGACACAATACGCTTGGCCAGCATTGTGTATCGGCCAACGCGCTTGGCCAGTATTGTGTATCGGGCACAACTCGCTTGACCAGTATTGTGTATCCGGCACAAAACACCTGGCCAGTATTGTGTATTGGCACAACACGCTTGGCCAGTATTGTGTATCGGGCACAACTCGCTTGGCCAGTATTGTGTATCCGGCACAACACGCTTGGCCAGTATTGTGTATCGGGCACAACACGCTTGGCCGGTATTGTGTACGGGTACAACATGCTTGGCCAGTATTGTGTACGGATACAACATGCTTGACCGGTATTGTGTACGGGTACAACATGCTTGAGCGGTATTGTGTACGGGTACAACATGCTTGGTCCGTATTGTGTACGGGTACAACATGCTTGACCGGTATTGTGTACGGGTACGACATGCTTGGCCGGTATTGTGTATCGGGCACAACACGCTTGGCCGGTATTGTGTACGGGTACAACATGCTTCACCGGTATTCTGTACGGGTACAACATGTTTGGCCGGTATTGTGTACGGGTACAACATGCTTGGCCAGTATTGCAGCTGGCGTACCTAGCGAGAGGACCAGTTCCAGCATCACGGAAGTCACAGGCACCAGGAACTTGTCACTGACGTTTGAACAAAACGTGGGAGGAATGTGTTTATGCTGCTGAACCAAGTGGTTTAATTGGGAAAAAAATCACAGTTATCACGATTCATTCGCTGTCCCCACGTCATTCACATAAGACAACCCTCCCGTGATTAAGTCTTCCTTCGTCCTCCAGTTGAAGCGTCGTCCAGCACCATTTCCGACCGGTCGTCAGCACGCCACCACCATGTTTGGCGGGGCATAGGTCGACGGGTCGACGGGTCACGACTCACCATACACCTTTGGCCCGGGTGGGGTCGACCACACACCTTTGTCCCGGGCGAGGCCAACCATGCACATTTAACACAGGCGGGGCCGCGCAGTTCTGCTGCCACTCGTGATGTGACAGCCAACTTCAGGAGGCAAATAAGGAAAAGTTCCCTGGCCACAATAAATCACAAGTCTGGACTACACTGGCGACCATTGATGAAATCGATTGAGGAACATTGTATGCATCGACCATGAGGCTGCTCAATCATTAGAGATGGAGTTGCTCCGCAACTTTCCACATTAAATCATGATGACATGGACTTATCACAATTTAAAGGACGAGGCCCATGCAATACCTATATTCAAATTACACCTGCTCCTGTGGAAAAATGCGGCAGTGAATGTACCTTCTTCACGTAACACGCCCATCCAGTGTGGGAAGGCGTTGCTCTGGTTTTGCCCCATCCGGTGTGGGAAGCGTGATTCGGCGTTGCCAAGCCGAATCGTGGATATTCCCGTATCTGACAGCGACACCACTTCACTCCCCAACATACTGGCACCGCTACATCTTATACATCGCTCCGACACCACTTCACTCCCCAACATACTGGCACCGCTACATCTTATACGTCACTGTGCCGGGGCGGTACCTGCCCTCACCACCACATCGCCCCGACACCACTTCACTCCCCAACATACTGGCACCGCTACATCTTATACGTCACTGTGCCGGGGCGGTACCTGCCCTCACCACCACATCGCCCCGACACCACTTCACTCCCCAACATACTGGCACCGCTACATCTTATACGTCACTGTGCCGGGGCGGTACCTGCCCTCACCACCACATCGCCACGGCACCACTTCACTCCCCAACATACTGGCACCGCTACATCTTATACGTCACTGTGCCGGGGCGGTACCTGCCCTCACCACCACATCGCCCCGGCACCACTTCACTCCCCAGCATACTGGCACCGCTACATCTTATACGTCACTGTGCCGGGGCGGTACCTGCCCTCACCACCACATCGCCCCGGCACCACTTCACTCCCCAGCATACTGGCACCGCTACATCTTATACGTCACTGTGCCGGGGCGGTACCTGCCCTCACCACCACATCGCCACGGCACCACTTCACTCCCCAACATACTGGCACCGCTACATCTTATACGTCACTGTGCCGGGGCGGTACCTGCCCTCACCACCACATCGCCCCGGCACCACTTCACTCCCCAGCATACTGGCACCGCTACATCTTATAAGTCACTGTGCCGGGGCGGTACCTGCCCTCACCACCACATCGCCCCGGCACCACTTCACTCCCCAACATACTGGCACCGCTACATCTTATACGTCACTGTGCCGGGGCGGTACCTGCCCTCACCACCACATCGCCCCGACACCACTTCACTCCCCAACATACTGGCACCGCTACATCTTATACGTCACTGTGCCGGGGCGGTACCTGCCCTCACCACCACATCGCCCCGGCACCACTTCACTCCCCAACATACTGGCACCGCTACATCTTATACGTCACTGTGCCGGGGCGGTACCTGCCCTCACCACCACATCACCCCGGCACCACTTCACTCCCCAACATACTGGCACCGCTACATCGTATACGTCACTGTGCCGGGGCGGTACCTGCCCTCACCACCACATCGCCACGGCACCACTTCACTCCCCAGCATACTGGCACCGCTACATCTTATACGTCACTGTGCCGGGGCGGTACCTGCCCTCACCACCACATCGCCCCGACACCACTTCACTCCCCAACATACTGGCACCGCTACATCTTATACGTCACTGTGCCGGGGCGGTACCTGCCCTCACCACCACATCGCCCCGACACCACTTCACTCCCCAACATACTGGCACCGCTACATCTTATACGTCACTGTGCCGGGGCGGTACCTGCCCTCACCACCACATCGCCCCGACACCACTTCACTCCCCAACATACTGGCACCGCTACATCTTATACGTCACTGTGCCGGGGCGGTACCTGCCCTCACCACCACATCGCCACGGCACCACTTCACTCCCCAACATACTGGCACCGCTACATCTTATACGTCACTGTGCCGGGGCGGTACCTGCCCTCACCACCACATCGCCCCGGCACCACTTCACTCCCCAGCATACTGGCACCGCTACATCTTATACGTCACTGTGCCGGGGCGGTACCTGCCCTCACCACCACATCGCCCCGGCACCACTTCACTCCCCAGCATACTGGCACCGCTACATCTTATACGTCACTGTGCCGGGGCGGTACCTGCCCTCACCACCACATCGCCACGGCACCACTTCACTCCCCAACATACTGGCACCGCTACATCTTATACGTCACTGTGCCGGGGCGGTACCTGCCCTCACCACCACATCGCCCCGGCACCACTTCACTCCCCAGCATACTGGCACCGCTACATCTTATAAGTCACTGTGCCGGGGCGGTACCTGCCCTCACCACCACATCGCCCCGGCACCACTTCACTCCCCAACATACTGGCACCGCTACATCTTATACGTCACTGTGCCGGGGCGGTACCTGCCCTCACCACCACATCGCCCCGACACCACTTCACTCCCCAACATACTGGCACCGCTACATCTTATACGTCACTGTGCCGGGGCGGTACCTGCCCTCACCACCACATCGCCCCGGCACCACTTCACTCCCCAACATACTGGCACCGCTACATCTTATACGTCACTGTGCCGGGGCGGTACCTGCCCTCACCACCACATCGCCCCGGCACCACTTCACTCCCCAACATACTGGCACCGCTACATCGTATACGTCACTGTGCCGGGGCGGTACCTGCCCTCACCACCACATCGCCACGGCACCACTTCACTCCCCAGCATACTGGCACCGCTACATCTTATACGTCACTGTGCCGGGGCGGTACCTGCCCTCACCACCACATCGCCCCGGCACCACTTCACTCCCCAACATACTGGCACCGCTACATCTTATACGTCACTGTGCCGGGGCGGTACCTGCCCTCACCACCACATCGCCACGGCACCCGACGGAATACCTACACCTGACCAATACTCTTGTTTCCCTGTGCGGGAGCGGCAGTGATCCTGCCCCGAACTGACCCTCCACAGGGGCATTAACCTCCCCCAGGGGCACAGACCCTTCCCAGGGGAAGTTACTTTCCCAATAACCCAGCGGCACTGAATCTTCCAACCCTCCAGGGACATTGATCCTTTCAAGGGCCACTGACCCTCTCAAGGTGTACTGACCCTCTCAAGGGGCACTGACCCTGTCCAGGACACTGACCATTCTCAGGGACACTGATGCTCGTCACGGACGCCGACGCTCCTGTAACAATGTTAGATATAATTATACCGTTCGGCCCTCATCGTTAGAAACGTAATTATATAACGTCGCGTGTCGCGTGAATCATGCCACCACTGTTGACGGCCGGCCGGACGCGTCTTAATGCATGTTATGACTTACGGCCGATACCTGAGCCACCGACGACGACCGCGACGAATGCTGATATCAATGTTATGGGTTATGTTGGAGATCGGAGCCGTACAGCGACGGCTCTGCATTCGGACTAGATAGGTTAGGAATGCCACTGTCAACTGCAGGCAGGAAATGCTTATCTTTGTATTATGGGTTATGCCGGCAGCCGAGCCGACGGCCGCTGACCAAACGTTGCCCCTGTATCCGGAGTAGATAAGGTCGACATTCCGGTTTACGCCCCCTGTCTAGACCTATGGAGATCGCCGTGGGCGGAGCCACCAGACCGGGAGCAGGTGGTAGCCGACCATTATATATAGTCGAGAGTGACAGTCAGTTCGGAGATCAGAGGAGATTGAGCTCTCTCGCACGCTAGACTGTTGTCTGTGGTGCTAACAGTCGTGTCTAAATTGACTGTTAGTACTCGTAAACTTTCGGCTATACGGTTGCCTTGTATCCGTACGCATGCACAAGCTGTTCGAGTAATCACGCCCGTTTCGCCTTGCTCAAATAAAGAGCAAATTTGGTACTGAACTTTGAGACTGAGGTTTTCGCGACGCGTTGGTTCTACGGACTTTTCACCGGCCTAGAGGAACTTCTCTACACTCCCCAGGACACCGATCCTCCCCAGAACACCGACCCTCCCCAGGCGACACCGACCCTCCCCATGGACACTGACCCTCCCCAGGACACCGACCTTCTCCAGGACACTGGGCGACACCGACTCCCCACAGGGACACTGACCCTCCCTCCTTGCAGTCGTGGCCGTTCTCGTGCAGTGTGAAGCCGCTGTCGCAGGAGCAGACGTAGGAGCCGATGGTGTTGGTGCAGCGGTGGTGACAGCCGCCATTGTCACTCGAACACTCGTCCTTGTCTGCAAACCGACCGACATCAGGTGAGAAACACACGTAATACTTATAAAATCCATGGGTGAAGAAAATAACACCCAGGGAAATGCAGCTGCAACAACTTCTGACGCGGCGAACACAACTTCCGCTTCGTTAACAAGTTGAATAACTAAACTAACAAACTTCCTGCCTATATTTTCAAGATCACAAGTTAAGGCCGAAGCTTAGAAGCGAACTTCTTTTCACTACCAGATCTGTGTGACCTAATTAGAATATTCCGATCCCGTGTTTAGTGCTCGGCCAGGAGTCGTAATTTAACGAGATAGGTCCACATAATTTGACTGATCATTATCATTGGGGCACCCATTTGGCTCCCTTGGAGTTAGACACTTTGTTTTTCGCAACATAGAAATGCGAAGATACGAACAAATCTCGTCATTTGTGGAATTTGTTCGCAAGGGTCAAAACGTGAGAGTACAGCCACTTCCGCATCGGTCGAACCAAGCAAGCTTTTTTCTGAATGTAATGACCACCCTGACCATCCGCATTCAACAACCTTTTTTTCCTGAGAATGAAGACCAACCTATGCCCCTGTTCCTTGTTTAGCCCACGCTAAAAAGAATCTTGTTAAAATTCTTCTTAGCGTGGATTCTTCCTAGCTTAAGAATCTTGTTCTGTTTTAGCCCACGCTCAAGAAAAACAATATTCTCAAGAGCATACGTCAGCCGCTTACCATTTTCCCTTGTAAAGGACATCTTGGGTGCGCGCATGTCCGACATAATATTTTCTTCAATTTTGATCAAGTTATGCAAATGTCCAATCTTGGTCAAAATGTCCAAATGTCTGGTGCAAATGACCAATCTGGGTCCGGGTATGAAAACCAGAACCAGAGATCAAGAATGCCCAAGTCTGTCTCTCACAAAATGTAGCTTCAATATCGTTTCTGAGAGCTACCGGTGAATTGCACAGACTACGAGAGCTCTGCGCAAGTCTCCGTACGAAGCTAAAAAACCAGAGCCTCCGGCTGATTGACGTAAGGAGGAATTAATTTCCTTGATGGCCTTCACGCACAAAAATACTGTTGGTGTTGCCGTTCGTATGAGGTTTGCATTCAGAAGAGAAGCTCTCATTTTTCACGTTCATGGAAAGCAGGGGCGAATCCAAAGGGACACGGGTGACATTTGTCCTCACATAGAAAGGCGGCGCCCCTTCAGGAACACACGAGTATCCTTGACTTTTTCAGCCGAAGGCCCGCACTCCGAGTAGAAAAGACCACATTGAAGTTGTTATTCAGCAGTGCCCTTCCAGACAGTGCCCCCCCCACCAGTTTCCATCAAAATTATCGGATCCGCCCGTAATGGGAGGGAAGATGGGACGTATTTTGTTGACGTGGTAGTGATTTCTGCATGATTTTGTGTTCGTTGTCGGGAAATACATTCCGACCCATCTCCAGGGGTCATATTTTATATGCTTTCAGTGGTTTCCAATGTAAATGTCTTCCATACTTAAAATTGGAACGGACGGAGTTGTCTGTCAATGCTGGAGAGCGTGGGCTCCCTCTCCCACTATTGTCATGGAAGGAGTCCCATGAATATTTTTGGAATTGAATGTTACGATTATGAAAACGGCTACAGCTACAGCTACGGCTACGGCTACGGTTACGGTTACGGCTACGGCTACGGCTACGGCTACGGCTACGGCTACGGCTACGGCTACGGCTACGGCTATGGCTATGGGCCTTATGCAGAACCTAGAATAAGACGCTAACCACCTTTCCAGTCCGATCCTCACACCCCGTCTCAGGGGGTGGGGGGGGGTCCTTAGGGTCTCCCCCGTCTAACTTTCAAACTGAGCGTTGCATGAAACCAACTGCGTGCCATCGGAAAGCCGATGACGAATGAAGCCGGGAAATGATATTACTTTTCATGTTGGGGTAATTTTGAAGATTAACATGACAGTTTTTTAATAAAAATTTGTAGTTCAAGCACGTTATATATCTGCATATTAGAGTACTTTAGGTCGTGCAATGCAACTTGCACACTATTTAGGCCATGGACACTGTAAATAAACTGTAAAACAGCAGCGTCTAAACAGGCTTAGCCCACATTGCGAACATTATGGTGACCTGACCACAGGCGACTTCACGTAGGTCTAGAAAATTAGATAAAGAACTTCTCCGGATGCTTTTGCATGCATTCCATGGTAAAAAAAATGATGCTAGAAGAGTCTGAATATTACAAAAATTGGAAAATGGGCCATAATGGCCGTCACCTCAGGTCACTGACCTGACGTCAAACAACAATCCGGTATATACTTTTTGAAGTCCCTGCCCAATTGCACTCATGCAACAAGTTTCCTTTCAATATCTCTTCATGTGCATGAGTTAACGACCCTCAAGCATTTTTTAGGTGGTCCTCTTTGACCTGAGCTAAGTCAATGACCTTACATGACCTGAGTTTGAATTTTTACATCAAACGCAAAAATGACGAAGGAACAGGCACTGAACATTTCGCGGTGCTGCGCGGCGCCGTTTTTCTGTCCCGGAAAACCCTCAAGGGGCGTTAAAACCCAGAGACATGGCGGAAAGAGCTATTCTACCTCCAGTTCCTGGAAAATGTCTTGATTTTCGGGGCAAATACGGCAAAGCTAGCAAGATACTTCGCTTTTTGCGCACATTTCTGGAGCATTTTCCCCTCCTGGGGAAAAATGTTCGGTAGATTCCTGGCCTTATATGAAAAAATGACGATAAAACCCTGACATCCCGCTGAACCATACCCTGGCGGGGGACCACGCTGGAAACTCTCACAGCAAACACCTACACGAAATGCCCTTCCCAAGTCGATTTTATAAAGCGTCGTCAGTGCTGTGATCACCCCTCCCCCCCCACCCCCCACCCCCTCCTGTGGTACGTGTGACAGCTCCAGGCTGACAGCCCTCATACCAAATATGGTGAATGTAATGTCAGCATGAGTTGTCATAATTATTTTTATTCGGAGCACAAGGCTGGTAATTCAGCTGATACTTATAATATTTTTCATCCAGTGCATGACATCGCTTATCAACACTGTCAGCATGCTGGGGAGCACATCGGTAGACTACCATCGGGACAGGACGTGCAGCGCTGCAAAATGAGAAATGGTGTTGCCAAAGAGGAATTCGAGGTGGCAAAACATGATAGACGATGAAAAATTTGGGATTGCAGCTGGTCGTTCGGTTTATGCCTGGAATATCTGCAATGCGGCTCTGCCCATTCATGGCGGAACAGAAGTTTGATGATGGCAATATTTCCTTTCATATTTACTATATCTACTTATGCATTCAGTGCCCATCTTGGGCTTGCCTCCGTCGCGACGCGGGTGGCATCTAGGAAGTGGAGTCTTAACTGGTGATACCATTCCTCTCCACTATTAGGACAGCGGCGCTACCTATGGACGCCGCCGCAGCGTTTCTGAATAGGCTCCACCGAAATGTTACTAAGTACAGGAAAACCGTTTTAACACGTCCTTGTTCGAGTGATACAAAATGGCACCCCACCTGGTCTTTTTCACCAAATCACAGCAGTGAAAAATCAATTGGATTCGGGGCGAGTTGGTTCCACGTCAGTTGTAACAAGCAAGATCCATGTGTAGATTAACAATGCCAGTAGCACAACCAGGGAGGGAAACAAATGGGGATATAGCCCCCGTCCATCGTTCCTGCCGGGATCCATTTTCATGCCGAAAAGGTCTTGACTGAACTCGATAGAGGAGAAACGGGACGTTTTCGAGTCCCGACTTGGGAACAGGAAGGGGCTCCTGGGAGCTGGAGAGGACCGTAAAGCAGTTTCCCCTTGGTACTGGAAGGGCGGCTTGAAGTTGAATTGCATCTTGAGCATGGTGTATCCCAAAACACATTGCCAGAGCCGTATCGCAGGCACTGCAGTTGCGATACCAACCTGGGTTGCTGCAACGCAGCCTTTCTCTAAATCTACATTCTGGTAAATCTACACCTGATGATCTTTCAGTTTGCCGACGCTTATGCGTAACTAGATGATGCTGAACTTGCGACCGCGGACTCCTTTGCAGAACTTGCTGAACTTGCCCCGGGTGTTCAGCATCACGAATTCTCCCTTCAGAGAGGGAGAATTCGTTCCACCCGGTTTTAAGAAATGACTTGTACTTTTCCATGGACAAAGTTCTCCATTAGAAGCTCTCGGATTCGCCAAGGAATCAAAGTGGAAAATGTTAGTTAGTTAGTTATATGGGTTTAAAGGGCGCATCGACTTAAATTGAAGGTAACAGCAAATTCGACGCTGAAGCTGATGGACTGGCCTCATTTTAACTCATTTTCCTTACTCCTGTGCCGTTTTGGAATAATACTCGAGTGTTAGGAAATCAAGTATGACAGTGTCTTCCCGTTCTATAGGTCTAAATGCTAAAGGTTCCCGTCCTAAGAGCCATCTGCTGTGTACTGTCCTAAGAGCTATGTGTGCTGTGTTGTGTGTTGTTGGTTGTATTGAACGTAATGTGTTTTACTAAGATGAAACCACTTGTAACTGTTCCATATTTTTTAGAACTGTTATGTTAACATCATAAGACGCAGCTTGACGAAAGCCATCCAGTGATACCCATCACCTGAATGAAGAAAAATAGAACATACACATCTCCGCTTTTCAGCCGAGTGATTAAGCCATTGGAATTAAAATCCAACCGGGCCCGGGCCGGGCAGGACTACGGACATCCAATATCACGGTCGGCAAAACTGCCGCAGCCGGCAGGATTCGAACCTACGCGGGGAAACCCCATTGGATTTCAAGTTCAACGCCTTAACCACTCGGCCACGACTGCATTTGCAAACGGCCCCATGCATGGGAAATCCAATTGGGGAAATCCAATTGGATTTCCCCGCGTAGGTTCGAATCCGGCCGGCTGCGAAAGTTTTAGGTCGAGTATGATATTGAAGGTTTGTAGTCCTCGTGGTGGCAATAACATGAGACGATATCGAAGGGTATTATGCTCTCCGGCGATGGAATTCGATATCACCTCATGCTATCACCACCACGACGATTACGGACATCCGATATCACGTTCAATCTAAAACTTTCGCAGCCGGCAGGATTCGAACCTGCGCGGGGAAACCCCATTGGATTTCAAGTCCAACGCCTTAACCGCTCGGCCACGACTGCGTGCTGGGCTGGCCCCTCGTGGTGCATTGAGTAGGGTGTGTGTGCGGACATGACAATACTGCTTCTGCAAAGTATTTTCCTCGGCTAATTTAGCATCCCCGTGAATGTCGCTGGAGGACACAAATATGTTAGCTGCCAAAAAGCTGTCATCTATGGCAGCTGTTAGTTTCGTCTGGAAGGCGTGATTTCCGTGCTTAGCTCCGAGCGCCAGTAGCCAAAGTCGATGTCGGCACACGGCAGGGCCTCGCTTAGCAGGTCAGCTGGGGGAGGGGGGGGGAGACCATTCCCTCCCCCAGTCAGAGATAATTGCTGCGGCGGCCCCGTAGTTGCCAATTGACGAGCACCAACTCGTAGTACATGGTCCCCAAAACAGACGCTAAATGGCCGCAGTCGGTGCAGCCGAAAGTACACTTTTAATAGGTGTACTGTGGGGCATGGAGTGTCAGTACTATTTGAACCGCGTATAACTGTGCCAAAGCTCACTGTACACTCCGGCCTGCCGAATGGCTTGACTGGCTGCTTGCTTCGCAGCTCCTTATTTTTAATTTTCGTGGGGCGACACCCGTCGCTCTTTTCGCTTTTTTGTTTCTAGGGGTGACACCCGTCACTCCACGCGTTTTTCATCTTCATCGTACTTCCGTTCCCTGTGTTCCTGTGCGTTCTTCATCTTGATTTAAGTCACATTAGGTAGGGTTTTTTTCCCCACGATGGGGAAAAAACGAAAGAAGGACGCTGACCCATGCTCGCCAAGGGACTCCGACTCTGAATTCCCGCCTCTGACCACAAAAGACGACCATCGCGCGACCCCGGACTCGGCCCCCGATGCCCCATCTCATGATACCACCGTTGATGACCCGCGCCGGACTATTCCTTTGGATGACGCCATGGAAGCCCTTTGTGCCTCACCGAACCCTGCTCGTCCCAAGACCACGATTTCGCCTCGCAATCCGGATCATACCATCACGCCGCCGACCCATGCTCGAACCAGACCACGCCCTCCCAACCTGAACCAATCCAATCAGTCGAACCCTACCTCGACAGTGCTGGCTCTTACATAGTAGTCAAGCCTGTCGAGGAAACCGTTTCCTTCCGCCGTATCAACGTTTTCTGGCCGCCGAAACAACTCCTCGCCATATGCTCCTTAGCCAATCCTGACATCGAAGCCCCTGCCAATGGAACCCTCGTCATAAAAGCCAAACCCGAGCCCAGACCAAAGCCCTCCTCCGCACCACCACATTTTGCGGTAAATCCGTCACAATTTCTTTCCATTCCAACCGCAATACCACCAAGGGCACCATCTTCGCGCCGGAGCTCCGCTTTATGTCTGAGGAAGATATTCAGGCGGAGCTCAGGCCGAAGGGGGTGACCCACGTCCGCCGCATCACTTCCTTTAAAGACGGCCAGAAACGTGATACGAGCCTCCTTGTCCTTACCTTCAACCCTACCACTCTTCCCAAGACCCTCCTCGCCGGATACCTACGATTCCAAGTACGTATCTTTATTCCCAATCCTCTCCGCTGTCAGCGCTTCGGCCATGGCAGAAAAAAATGCCGCCAACCAGTCCGATGCCCAAGTGCGGCGCAGTGTTAAAATAATGTTTTTTTGTTAGGTGTGAGATGTCAAAACGAGTACAGTAGGATGTCGAAATTTTCTGTGGAAACAATGCCCCTTAGCATAACTTATAAGTTCTTCAAGCACAATGCTGATCCAACAGCATACTCATATGTGCACATTTTCCTTTGTTTTGAAATAACGAATTTAGGGGTAACTATTTTAGCGATAATGATACAAAATACCTATCCTTATCAACTGATATTGTATAACAAACCACAACATATGCAATCTTCCTACCTAGAATTGTGTTAGGAGATGCTCATGCATCACAATCAGCAATGGTAGGTATCAGCATGATGCTTATCAACAAGATATAAATTATATATGAAGACTTCATAAAGACTCATCACGAAGCACGATGTCGGTACCCCGTTGGGAGGGATGTCAATTCAGTGTTCAGAAAGTGGTATGTTCCACCCTATTTCATGAATAATTTATCACTGGTGCGGCGAGACACCTCATCCAGAATCCACCTGCTCCAAGCCTGCCCACTGCCTCAACTGCAACACATCCGACCACCTCACCACTTCCAATATCTGTCCAGTCTGGCGACGGGAAAAGGAGAAGGCGACGGGAAAAGGAGATTTGCGCCGCCAAAGCAACGACTGGGGTTCCATACCTCCAGGCCCGACGGTCTGTCGAGGCCACCTCCCCATCCACCAAGACGTACGCACAGGCGACCAGCATTTCTCCCCCACCCCTCGCGTCAACACCGCTACTACTTCAATTCAAACTGACATAATTCCCGGCTTAGCTCCACTAAAAAAACTTGCACCACTGACCACATCGACACAAACCACCCTGGCTCCCAACACGCAGACCACTCCAGCTGCCAACAAACGAACCACTCCAGGGAGGAGTGACAGGCCCCGCAGTCACTCAGCTGCGGGAGCAAATTATCGTTCCCCGTCAGCGGGACGCCGATCGAGCCCTGCATGTCCAGCGCCGGCCGGCACCCATGTGACACGACCAACTTCCAGCCGGCAGACATCCCCTGCGGCAGTGACGGGTCGCCGTGACCTTGCCAAGGTCACCGGCCGGCCGGACGGCTCTGGCGGGTCCACTGCCGCCGTCCGCACCCAACTCACATGTCCGCCAGAATTACAATCCTGGCTCCGACATGCACCGAAAGATGCCGACAAATATTAATTTTCACAAATGTCCATATTTATACAATGGAACTGCCGTAGTTTGATTTCCAAATGGGCAGAAATGAAAGCCTTTTGTAGCATCTTAAATCCGATTCTCATCGCACTTCAAGTAACCTGGTTTTTGCCTACCGATACATATAAGTTCAATCTTTTCAATTATTCGCTGTACCGCCACGACGAGGTCCATGGATCACACCGCAGTGGCGGTACAGCTCTTTACATTAACAATGATTACACACATACATAAATTACACTTCATTCGTCGTTACAAGCCGTAGCTTGTACATTACGTTTACATGGTCGAAATATAGATGTATGCTCACTATGCATTCCACCGTTTACAAACAACACAAACATTTGGACACAATTAGAATACCTCATCATAAATTTCAAAAACCCGTTCATCTTACTTGGCAATTTCAACGCTCATAGCCCAGCGTGGGATAAAAAATGTACACCCCCAGACACTCGCAGACGCATTATTCAACACATTTTAGACCGACACAATTTAGTAATACTTAACACTGGAGAGCCAACATTTTTTCATCTCGGACACAACACAGAAACTGCAATAGATTTGAGATTGGACCATATACACAGACATTCATGACAGCGATCACTACCCCATCAGATTAATACCCACTTTTTCAACTGCTACTGATAGCACACCCAATTTTAACCCACGCTGGAAAATTTCAAAAGCCGATTGGACAACATTTCAGGAACTTTCTTATATTCCATACAACCCCACCATTTCTCCCGTCGAAAACATCAACTCAATTACAGACACGCTTTTCGAAGCAGCATCCACTACAATTCCACTCACGAAACCTTCTACAAAACGAAAACCAGTACCTTGGTGGTGTCTATAAATTTCACAAGCAATTGCGGTTAGAAAAAGAGCATTTGGGAAGTATTTACGACATCCCGATCAAGAAAACTTAACCACCCGTAACCGTGGACGTGCGAGAACCCGCCGCATCATTCGCGATGCTAAGCGCCGTTCATGGTCCTCATATTTACAGCAGCTCACTTTTCAAACACCTTTAAGTAAAATATGGCAATTAATCCGACGTTTGTCCGGACGCTCCCAATTTAAATCTCTTCAAAATCCACAATCTCACCATTACAGACCCACAAACCATAGTAAATAACAAAGCTGATACCATGGCCCATAATAGCTCCGATGAGAACTACCGACCAAATTTCTTACAACATGCACAACACACTTTTCACACCAATCTCGACCTCTTTGATTCCGACAATACCGAGTACTACAATGCTTCTTTTCATCTTTCTGAACTGGAGAATGCCATTTCCTCCGCCGGTAGCACTTCAGTAGGACCTGACAACTTGCCTTATTCCTTCTTTCGACATTTATCTGACCACACCAAACAATGCATCCTAGACACAATTAATTCATTATGGTCAAATCACATCTTTCCTGAAGCATGGAAAAAAGCTATCATCATCCCCATCCAAAACCCGGCAAAGACCATAGTAGCCCAAATAATTTTCGACCTATTGCACTTATCAGTTTTTGAGGAAAATTTTTTGAACGCATAGTTATTAAAAGACTGACCTGGCACCTGGAAACAAATTCACTTCTATCTCTCTTTCAATGTGGTTTTCGGCGAGGACGCAGCACAATAGATCACCTTATTCGGTCAGAAACAGACATCCGCCTAGGCTACAAAAAAACATGAACACACAGTCGCAGTATTTTTAGACATAAGCAAAGCTTACGATATGGTTATCAAACCCGCATTACTTTTCAAAATGCAGCAACTCGGTATAAAAGGACACTTAGCTCATTATTTAGTAGGTTTTTTATCCGGTACTCGTTCATTCCACATCAGGTGCGGGTCAGCCATCTCCGATCCACATATTCTGCAAAATGGACTACCACAGGGAAGCTGCATTTCACCAGTTTTATTCAACCTCATCATTAACGATCTTTTCACCGACATGCCTATTAATGTATCATACTCTTTGTTTGCCGATGACAGCGCAATTTGGTGTTCCGGAAAAAATTACGAGCATTGTTTATTTCACCTACAAAACGCACTAGTCAAAATATATAAATGGTCCCTGAAGGTTTCATTTTTTCCGCTACAAAATCTGCAACCATGACAATTAGCAAATCACTTCCCCGCCCAATTCCAGAAACACCGCTTCACCTCGGAAACAATGATATACCTTTTGTAAATTCGTTTCAATTTCTTGGTATTATTTTTGACCGTAGGCTTTCAATGCATAAACACATCAAACACATCCAGAACAAATGTTTTCACCGACTCAATTTATTTCGATGCATCACTTCTTCATCACTTGGAGCCGACCGTCATATACTTGTACTACTCTACAAATCTTTAGTTCTACCCATAATTGAATATGGATCCGTAGTATATAGCGGTGCCAGCCCATCCTCCTTACACATTTTAGACACGATTCAAAACAAATTTCTCCGTATCGCACTCGGTGCAATGACCACTTCACCCAACATTTCTTTACAAGCCGAATCGGGAATTCCTCCACTAGCTCTCCGTAGAATGCAACAAACACTTACGTACGCCTCTAAAATTCAATTTCATACAAACCACCCCACACACGCGTCATTACAAATTCTCACAAATTTACATCATGATTATTTAGGTCTAGCCGAAAAACGAACTGGTCTCACTATAGCTTCTAGAGTCAACACATTTTCGGAACACTTCATTTCACTATTCCACACATTACTTCTCTTTCTCCACCAACTACACCACCGTGGCAGATAGCCGAACGACACATTTTTTATCTAATCACCCCTCCAAAATCACACCTCTGTCCAGAATATGCGAAACAAAAATTTCACAAATTTCGGTATCGTTATTACCATGTTCCTTTTGCTTTTACTGACGGCTCTAAAGATGCCAACCTTACAGGAAATGCCATAGTTTCGGGAACATACAAAAAAACAACATCGATTACCAGACGGAACATCAATTTCCATCGCTGAATTACATGCCATCCTCATTGCCCTCCGTTATATTCGCAACCGTTTTCTCTGTCACCCCATGCGCAGCGTCGTCATTTGTTCGGACTCCAAATCTGTTTTACAATCTCTTTCGTCACTTTCTTTTTCACATCACTGCCATATTTCTATTTATGAAACATTAGGAACACTTCATCTGATGGGCGTGAAGGTCCGTTTCCTGTGGGTGCCCAGTCACTGCGGCATCCCAGGAAACGAAGAAGCCGACACATATCTACACGACTTCACTTCGACCTTCATGCCCATCATGCAACACCCATCTTACAGTCACACATATACTCCTACACTGTCAACAATACCATGGCCCTCGAAAAACACTTACCGACTACTGCCGAACACACAACATTCCATTTTCTTTACCCACACTACTGGGAGATGAACACCCTTTTCTAATCAAATTACTTTTCATCGTTCTCCGACAAACCAACTTGTTCCAGGACTTATAAATTGACTTTCATAGCCCTATAATTTTTCATTATTTTTTCCGCGGCACGAAATGGCCTCAGGAGGCCGAAGTGCCTATAAAAATAAACTGTTAACTGTACTGTGGGGCTTGAATGGTTTGTTATGTGGCTTGTGTAGCTTTTGCTCTTCCCATGCAGGCAGCCGTGATGTCATCCATGTGATGACGTCACTGTTGGGAGAATCGGAAGGAAAAAATATACAAAAACATGGGCGTCGTTAGCGGGGGAATTGTCCCCCTCCCCCCACCTTTCGGCGGCGCGCCCCGTGACTGGAGAGAGGCATCCTTCTGACTGGAGTTTGAGTGCACCCATGCTTTAAGGTTTTAGCCGAAGGCGCCACTCGAGGGGCGCCTTCGGCTCTACTCGGCAATGCTTCGGCTATGCTCTATACTCGGATCCGAGTATAGAAGGTACCGGTCGAAGGGCACTCTAATGTACCTATCTCCCCCTTAAAATTGCATCAGTCAGTGGCTTCCCGCCAAGGAAATGACGTACCCTGAAAATCGTTCCCCGCCCCACTTTTCCTGTCACTCCTACGCCTATGGTTGCAGAATATCTTCCGATCCAGTTATATAATATTTACGTAGCAAATGGTACGGCCGTCAGATTAATCGTTTCGACCTATTCCCATGATCCGTGTTAACGTGCGTGCTAACGTTGTATTCCGAGCACCTATACCTTCGCCCTCGCCCGCCGGTCCGGTATTTCTTGGGACCCGGAAATCTAATTATATACGTGCTTGCAGAGGCAATCATTCAAGTGGTGTTTGTCTTTCCTGGCCTCCATTTTTACCAGCATTCCGCCCATGGATAATGTAAAACTACCAGCTAAGAGCCAAAATCATGGAAAGAAATAAAATCTGCGAAACACACCAGGCCAGGTATAAGCAACAAAAAGAAAAAAAACTAATTTTGGGGTGAGCTGCTTACCACCGAAACCATATTCAGAAGCCAACGGCAATGGTGGGAACATTGCGATTCGAATATCTGCATGGGCCATTTGAGGTCAAGCCTAGAGCCTACCTACGTTACACATAATGTACAGATATTATGTATATATATATATATATATATATATATACATTATTTACATACAATTAACAACTAAACCTAATAATTATGGAGGGAGGTAACGACGTGTCATTACAAAGGGGCGGATACCACGGGCACTTGGGAATGTGCCCCCCCCCCCTGGAAGGTGGTGCCCCTCCGGCTGCAAAAAGGCGCTCGTCTGGGAAGGCCTGAATGCACCCCCTATAATTTTTCAGCCAGGTGTCCCTCCGAGAGGAAAAGGTGCCCCTGCGGGAAAGCTCCAGACTTCTCGAAGGTGTGCACTCGAGCATTAATTCCTGACTGGAATTTGAGGGGAATAGACTCCCCAATATGTTTTTTTTCTGCTAGAGGCGTCCCTCGGAAGGCACGGTGTCACCCCTCCGGACATGTGCCCCCATGCAATTCATAGATCCGCCTTTGTTATTACGTCGCCTGCTGGCAGCATTCAGTACATGCATTGGGTATGAGCTCCTCAGTTGTTCAAGAGATGGGCAATCTATGCGGTTCCATGTTAAATTCAGAAGGTATTGGAGTGCCAAACCAATCATTGAGGTTTCCGAGGCCTCCGTCTCCTATCCGCAAAAAGATAACTATGAGGCAGAGACAGAGAAGAATCACACAACTGCACCTGTGAAGAAAATGGCGGCGAATCCGGTTTTCTCCACCGAGTTGTCGGAGGTGAAGGTGATGCGCAGTTTATTTGTCTCGGACGTGACCGGCAGAGGCACGGTACCGCCGCAGAACGTGCCGTGCGACCTCAGCTCGTCGCCGGCCATCACGCTGTAGATCTCCACCCGGTCGTAGTCGCAGTCTTGCTGAAACGGGCCGTGCACCGTCACGTCCGCAGTCACGGAGTGTCACAGGGACGCATCATGTGCACCGTCCAGGAGGGGAGGGGGCGAGCACCGACAGTCACGGAGTGTCACAGGGGCGCATCATGTGCACCGTCCAGGAGGGGAGGGGGGCGAACACCGACAGTCACGGAGTGTCACAGGGACGCATCATGTGCACCGTCCAGGAGGGGGGGGCGAGCACCGACAGTCACGGAGTGTCACAGGGGCACACGCAGTCTACCGTCCAGGAGGGGGAGGGGTGGACGAGTTCGGGGGCAATGCGAATGGCTGGACCAGACAAATAATTTTACTTCATTCCAAAAAGTATTCGAATGTTCTGAATCGTACTCGGATGAAGATGAACTTAAGCCAATATTGTCTCCGTGACAAGCATACATATGTTTTGGAGAAAAAAAACAGAATACTACACTTTGGCTTCTACAATTTGATTTCATTGCAGAGGGCATGGTCCTGTTGCCCCTTCCTGGACCCGCCCCTGGTTAATGCGCTTTTGAGCTTGAGGGCGGGTCACCTACCATGACCATTCAGCGTCCATCACTAATGATCAGACCAACGAACGGACAGTAGGACTGACGTAGCGAACAGCGGGATATTAGACTGACGTAACTGACAGCGTGATATATCAGTCCTGCTGTGCCCTAGCACAGCAGGACATAAGACTGAGGTAGCGCACAACGGGATAAAAGATTGAAGTAACAGACAGCAGGTTATCAAACTTACGTAACGGACAGCGGGATATCAGACTGACGTAACTGACAGCAAGGTATCAGACTGACGTAACTGACAGCGGGATATCAGACTGACGTAACTGACAGCAAGGTATCAGACTGACGTAACTGACAGCAAGGTATCAGACTGACGTAACTGACAGCGGGATATCAGACTGACGTAACTGACAGCAAGGTATCAGACTGACGTAACTGACAGCAGTGTATCAAACTGACGTAACTGACAGCAAGGTATCAGACTGACGTAACTGACAGCACGGTATCAGACTGAGGTAGCGCACAGCGGGATATAAGGCTGAAGTAACGGATAGCGGGTTATCAAACTGGCGTAGCGGACGGCGGTAAATCAGACTGATGTAACGGACAGTGGGTCATCAGACTGACGTAACGTACAAGGGGATATCAGACTGACGCAGCTGACAGCGGGAGGTCAGACTGATGCAACCTCAGACTGACTGGGTGCTCGATTACATCTTATATATGGATGCTGTGAATTGCATTTAACTTTCCAGAACTATGCAATTAAGTTTAATAATAAACGAAGGGTAGTATGTATAACAATGGACTTTAAACTTCGCTTAGTCACGGTAAGACCAGTAAAAAATAAAACAAACAACAAATTAACTTCACTCATGGGTATCGCCACAAATATTGGTTGTAGCGACGCCCATGAGGGAACGAAAAGGGGACGAAAAGACTGTTGGGTCAATTTTTATATCCAACGCGATAGGTGTAGATAAATTTCACAATGCTTGAGGGGAGCGGACATACACTTCGCTCCCACCGTAGCGACGCCCTATAAGGCCATATCCTACAAAACGCGAAACCACAAATGGGTAACCAGTGTAAGTCTCTTCCTAAAATATGTACAAGTGAATGCAAATTTTAGATACTACGTTGAGTATACATCGTTCGCCTGACCAGTCGAAGCACATATCCCAAATATGCGTTGTTATCCTGCCCAGCCCCCCAAAAAACATCTTGAATTTCACACCATTCCGCCCAGAAGGGTTTCAATCGATTAAATTGCATTTATATTAAATCTATTTTAGGGTCCATGAACAGGGGCGGATACAGGGAGCACTGGGGCATGTGCACCCCCATGAAGGTGGTACCCCTCCGGCAGGGAAAAGGCGCCCCTTCGGGAAGGCTCGAGTGCGTCCCTCCCCCCACCCGCGCTTAGCGGAATTTTTAGCCAGAGGCGCCCCACATGGAGAGGAATAGGTGCCAATTTCGAATGAAAAGGCTCCCGTGCAGCATCTCCCGCCCTCGCTTAATGGATTCTTAACCGAAGGCCTCCAGGTACGTTCGCAGTGGCGCCCCTCCGATGAAACAGTACCCCTCCAGAGAAGTGCTCCTCCTCCGTGACAACTTCTGTACCCGCCTCTGCCTGAAAAGTAGGCTGTCCTCCAGACAAATGTATGGGTGGTAAGGGGAGCGCATGGCCATCTTACTCGTTATTTCACGACAGAGCAACGACTTGTAGACTCCCCTCCCCTCTTCATGAGTCCAAAAATTCCTCCATGGTGGCCGCAAATCTCCGCAATCTCCGCAAGGCCTGCAAAGCTCGCAAATATCTCCCATACAAACGATGATGTCATCCGAACAAGAAACTTGGATCAGATCTATTGCCATGAACAAGGCAATGACGACAACACCACTACAATTGCATGCATACATGCAGATGCCTACAAACACTGAATAGGCAAACGAAGAGCAACGCACATTTAGCACGGCTCATTCCGCACTTAGATGCGCCAAGCATAAGCCAAGTGTCACAACACACATTCAAATGGAAAAGGTGGTTGCACAAGGTCTCATGAGCCAGGTTGAGTCACGCTGCTGCTTCGGGTCATGCTGGCTACGGCCGGCGGCACAACGACTCACATGACTCACGTCACTGCCCTCCAGGTCGAAGTGTGTCAGGTTGAGTCCCAGTACTGCCCTGTCCCGGGTCATGCTGGCTACGGCCGGCGGTTTATTGTTTATTGAGTGGTTCACGACGCACTTTATGCACAGTCACGGCTAATGGCGTCGCCCACACTGTTTCGCAGGTGGGCCGCGGGATTGGGAAATGTCGCGAGTGGTGCAAGTGTTGAACCCGGGACCTTTGGTGCCCAGAGCTCGACACCTTAACTAATCGGCCACCCCCGCCCCCAACTACACCCGGCGGCACCACGACTCACGTGACTCACGTT
The DNA here is from genome assembly GCA_034440615.1 of Ashinkailepas kermadecensis. Lineage (NCBI taxonomy): Eukaryota > Metazoa > Arthropoda > Thecostraca > Neolepadidae > Ashinkailepas > Ashinkailepas kermadecensis. The sequence goes on from JAOTOM010003972.1 coordinate 68,818, forward strand.
ACTGCCCTCCAGGTCGAAGTGTGTCAGGTTGAGTGTGATGCGGTGCCGAGGCGGAGCGATCACCTCCCAGACGCAGCGCTTGTTGCGCGGGTACAGGTCGGGGAACGACGGCGATGTCAGCGTGCCGTTGTCGGCCTCGATCGTACCGCCGCAGGCCGCTGTGGGACCAGTGTCGAGCGTCACCACACTACACAGAGTGCCGCTGTCACACAGGTGTCGAGCGTCACCACACTACACAGAGTGGCACTGTCACACCGGTGTCGAGCGTCACCACACTACACAGAGTGCCGCTGTCACACCGGTGTCGAGCGTCACCACACTACACAGAGTGCCGCTGTCACACCGGTGTCGAGCGTCACCACACCACACAGAGTGCCGCTGTCACACCGGTGTCGAGCGTCACCACACTACACAGAGTGCCGCTGTCACACCGGTGTCGAGCGTCACCACACCACACAGAGTGCCGCTGTCACACCGGTGTCGAGCGTCACCACACTACACAGAGTGGCACTGTCACACCGGTGTCGAGCGTCACCACACTACACAGAGTGGCACTGTCACACCGGTGTCGAGCGTCACCACACTACACAGAGTGGCACTGTCACACCGGTGTCGAGCGTCACCACACTACACAGAGTGCCGCTGTCACACCGGTGTCGAGCGTCACCACACTACACAGAGTGCCGCTGTCACACCGGTGTCGAGCGTCACCACACTACACAGAGTGCCGCTGTCACACCGGTGTCGAGCGTCACCACACTACACAGAGTGGCGCTGTCACACCGGTGTCGAGCGTCACCACACTACACAGAGTGGCACTGTCACACCAGTGTCGAGCATCACCATACTACACAGAGTGCCGCTGTGGGACTGTTGTCGAGCGTCACCACACTACACAGAGTGCCGCTGTCACACCGGTGTCGAGCGTCACCACACTACACAGAGTGGCACTGTCACACCGGTGTCGAGCGTCACCACACTACACAGAGTGCCGCTGTCACACCGGTGTCGAGCGTCACCACACCACACAGAGTGCCGCTGTCACACCGGTGTCGAGCGTCACCACACTACACAGAGTGGCACTGTCACACCGGTGTCGAGCGTCACCACACTACACAGAGTGCCGCTGTCACACCGGTGTCGAGCGTCACCACACCACACAGAGTGCCGCTGTCACACCGGTGTCGAGCGTCACCACACTACACAGAGTGCCGCTGTCACACCGGTGTCGAGCGTCACCACACTACACAGAGTGCCGCTGTCACACCGGTGTCGAGCGTCACCACACTACACAGAGTGCCGCTGTCACACCGGTGTCGAGCGTCACCACACTACACAGAGTGCCGCTGTCACACCGGTGTCGAGCGTCACCACACTACACAGAGTGCCGCTGTCACACCGGTGTCGAGCGTCACCACACTACACAGAGTGCCGCTGTCACACCGGTGTCGAGCGTCACCACACCACACAGAGTGCCGCTGTCACACCGGTGTCGAGCGTCACCACACTACACAGAGTGCCGCTGTCACACCGGTGTCGAGCGTCACCACACCACACAGAGTGCCGCTGTCACACCGGTGTCGAGCGTCACCACACTACACAGAGTGCCGCTGTGGGACTGTTGTCGAGCGTCACCACACTACACAGAGTGCCGCTGTCACACCGGTGTCGAGCGTCACCACACTACACAGAGTGCCGCTGTGGGACTGTTGTCGAGCGTCACCACACTACACAGAGTGCCGCTGTCACACCGGTGTCGTGCGTCACCACACTACACAGAGTGCCGCTGTCGTAGTGTTCAGCACTACTGCATAGTGTCCGGGCCGAGAGTAGTCGACACAGCGGTTTGCAGGGTGGGAGGAAAGCATACAGTAGTGTACAGTGTCAGAGCTCCGGATACAGAAGTGTCCAAGGTTACTCTATAACACTATACCCAATGGCGTCCAACGCACGAACGCCAAGTACACTAATACCTGGAGTGATAGCACTACATACTGCACATTCCAGTGCGATACAATTACCCACAGTAGCGATAGACGTGAAAACAGTGCACATATGAGAACCAGGTGTAAGACCATTAGATTAGCAATGATACGCTGTGCAAGGATATGCACAATCCGGAGGTTGTGAGATCCTGAGAACGCCGCATGCACTAGTATTTGGCGTGGAAGCCCAGCACGTTGCGTGGTCATGGCAACAACACTAGCCGCAGCAACTTCCAGTGTGGCAACAGCACACGACGCCTCTAACCATGAGCTTGATCTTCACTGACCCTCCCCCTCCACCACCACCCACTGCCTTTGACCTTAACTGATAATGCGACCTTGACATGATGTCACCCTGACCGATCTACACTGACCGTACTAACATGGGCCACGACACGTTTTCCCACCAGCCTGAACCTACACCGAGTCGGACTGACATCCGCCGAGCTCATTGACCTTCTGCATGACCTCGACTGACCTTCACAGCGGCGACCGTCCAGGTGCAGCTCGTAGCCGATGCGACAGGCGCACTTGTAGCTGCCGCGGGTGTTGATGCAGCTGTGCTGACAGCCGTGCGAGTCACTGGCACACTCGTCCAGCTCTGTGGCACGTGACGCGTCACACTGTGTCACTGTCGCGTCACACTGTGTCACTGGCACACTCGTCCAGCTCTGTGGCACGTGTCGCGCCACACTGTGTCACTGTCGCGTCACACTGTGTCACTGGCACACTCATCCAGCTCTGTGGCACATGTCGCGCCACACTGTGTCACTGTCGCGTCACATTGTGTCACTGGCACCGTGCGAGTCACTGGCACACTCGTCCAGCTCTGTGGCACGTGACGCGTCACACTGTGTCACTGTCGCGTCACACTGTGTCACTGGCACACTCGTCCAGCTCTGTGGCACGTGTCGCGCCACACTGTGTCACTGTCGCGTCACACTGTGTCACTGGCACACTCATCCAGCTCTGTGGCACATGTCGCGCCACACTGTGTCACTGTCGCGTCACATTGTGTCACTGGCACACTCATCCAGCTCTGTGGCACGTGTCGCGCCACACTGTGTCACTGGCACACTCATCCAGCTCTGTGGCACGTGTCGCGCCACACTGTGTCACTGGCACACTCATCCAGCTCTGTGGCACGTGTCGCGCCACACTGTGTCACTGTCGCGCCACACTGTGTCACTGGCACACTCATCCAGCTCTGTGGCACGTGTCGCGCCACACTGTGTCACTGGCACACTCATCCAGCTCTGTGGCACGTGTCGCGCCACATTGTGTCACTGGCACACTCATCCAGCTCTGTGGCACGTGTCGCGCCACATTGTGTCACTGGCACACTCATCCAGCTCTGTGGCACGTGTCGCGCCACACTGTGTCACTGGCACACTCATCCAGCTCTGTGGCACGTGTCGCGCCACACTGTGTCACTGGCACACTCGTCCAGCTCTGTGGCACGTGTCGCGTCACACTGTGTCACTGGCACACTCATCCAGCTCTGTGACACGTGTCGCGCCACACTGTGTCACTGGCACACTCATCCAGCTCTGTGGCACGTGTCGCGCCACACTGTGTCACTGGCACACTCATCCAGCTCTGTGGCACGTGTCGCGTCACACTGTGTCACTGGCACACTCATCCAGCTCTGTGACACGTGTCGCGCCACACTGTGTCACTGGCACACTCGTCCAGCTCTGTGGCACGTGTCGCGTCACACTGTGTCACTGTCGCGTCACACTGTGTCACTGGCACACTCATCCAGCTCTGTGGCACGTGTCGCGTCACACTGTGTCACTGTCGCGTCACACTGTGTCACTGGCACACTCATCCAGCTCTGTGGCACGTGTCGCGTCACGCTGTGTTACTGTCGCGTCACACTGTGTCACTGGTACACTCATCCAGCTATGTGGCACGTGTCGCGTCACACTGTGTCACTGGCACACTCATCCAGCTCTGTGGCACGTGTCGCGTCACACTGTGTCACTGGCACACTCATCCAGCTCTGTGGCACGTGTCGCGTCACGCTGTGTTACTGTCGCGTCACACTGTGTCACTGGCACACTCGTCCAGCTCTGTGGCACGTAACGCGTCACACTGTGTCACTGGCACACTCATCCAGCTCTGTGGCACGTGTCGCGTCACGCTGTGTTACTGTCGCGTCACACTGTGTCACTGGTACACTCATCCAGCTATGTGGCACGTGTCGCGTCACACTGTGTCACTGGCACACTCGTCCAGCTCTGTGGCACGTGACGCGTCACGCTGTGTTACTGACGCGTCACACTGTGTCACTGTCGCGTCACACCGTCACGCTCCGTGTACCGGGTGACGTGACGCGTCACGTCACGTGTCTGCGCCCTCGACTTCCTCGGACACGGTGGTTGTAGAGGCGGACAGGAGGATGTTAACGGTCCTACTTCGGACCTTACTTCCTACCTCGGACACGGTGTTGTAGAGGCGGACAGCAGGATGTTAACGGTCCTACTTCGCATGCCAGACGTCATGCTACATTGAAGGGGAAACTGTTGGGAGGATTGAGAGATCGAGGAGGATCCTGATAACCCTATTAAAAAGTGGCGGAGCGCTTCAATGCGCTGTGTAGCATGGGGGACATGTCTTATGAGTGTCATGCCAGTGGCGGAGCGCTTCAATGCGCTGTGTAGCATGGGGGACATGTCTTATGAGTGTCATGCCACAAGGAGGTGCAAGATTGTCAACAATCCCTTCAATACGTGCCAAGGTTCCTTGAAAAACACCCGCCGAAAAAACCTGCAGGGCTTCACGAAGTAATACATTGATAGTGACCCTCATAGGTGATTTTCTGCAATGCTGAATATATATCCCACTCTCCGAAACTTCTTTCTTTTTTAACTAATTATTTCATACATTTTGCTGTTTTGATGTCATGAAATGAACAGGAAAACACTGTAAGTGCCAAAAATTTCACGCTGAGCCCACTTTTTGTTCAGCAATTAGACAAGGCGAGCGGCTATTATATTTAGTTCATATTTCAGTAACACACTTATTTCCATTTTAGGCGGCAGATTCGGGCCCCTACTGGAACAAGTCTTTCACACAGATAAACAACACCAGTCGCAATTTTTATCTGAAGTCACAGTCCTCTCGGCACGTCACCTGTTTTGAAGTTGGCCGAGAAGCCTGGCTTGTTGACGCTGCCGTCGGAGACGAAGCGGACCCAGACGTGGTTGCTGGAGCTGGTGAACGCCTCCGGAACCTGATACCTGAGGCCGGCAGCCGCCATCACCGGTCGGCAATAAATTACATCACGGAGGACGAGCGACACCTGGCGTTACGGCGGGCCAAGGTTAACCACGGGAGAAGACGGTGAAGCATGAGTTACCGAGGAAGGGGCGTAAGGCCAGACTGCGCTGCGGAATTTATGGACGGCCCTCAGCAATCATGCACCTGGACGTTTTGAGGCAGGATAAATGTATTCGGAAAACGGCGGGGAGTTTGAAACACTGGTAGCGGTGCCATGAGCAGCGACTTCGAAATTTCTCACATCCCACACATTTCTCACACATCCTCACACATTCCTCTCCACTAACGTCCCACACTGACCGACAACGTCCCACACTGACTACCATCCCACACTGACCGACAACGTCCCACACTGATTACCATCCCACACTGACCGACAACGTCCCACACTGACTTACATCCCATACCGACCGACAACGTCCCACACTGATTAACGTCCCACACTGACCGACAACGTTCCACACTGACTAACATCCCACACTGACCGACATTCCTGTGCACCGTATCGCGCTTCAACCTGGAGTCTAGTGCACCAGTAGTGTAAGGTGCACGCACGAAGAAAAACGTCAACAATAGATATCGTAATTCCCGGAGCAGAGACGCCACCTACACCAGTGTCCCAAGCAGTACTAGCGTATCCGGCCGCCAGAAATTGTACTGAAAAAAAAGAAGAAACCACAAATTGTGTCGATGACTTTGCTGTAGCTGACGGAAAATGAGTGATGCACTCAGAACATTTCGAGCCACGATGAGATGGCTTGATTGAGATACGCTTGCCGTCTCCTTTTGGGCATTTGCGGCCCTGTTCCCTTCTTACTTGGACCCATTAGTGTGAACGACAATGCAACCACAGCGTCCATGTTGACTTTTACCGGCACTGACAACTGCTGCATACAGCACCGGGCCGCTAACGCCCAGATGCATTTGTCTGTACATATATGCATGCGATTCTCTGATAGTTGCTACGCCATATTTACCCGCAATATTTTCCGATGAGTGGAGAGTCGGCGGTGGGACCGTTCCGGACCTCGACAAAGTCGTAGAAACAGCTGTCGTGGTTCTCGACCTGCAGACACGACCATGCTGACGAGTCAGCGGGTAGGCAGTGCTGACGTGGTAGTCGTCTCAGGGTGCCCGGAGCATCACAGCTGCTGTTTTGGCATACAATCGCAGCAACCAGAACGCACCATTATTATCGTTAGATATATTTAATCATATGCATAATAATACATTAACATTCTTTAATATTGCCCGATTAAATTATACTTGAGCCAAGGACGTTGTGATGTAGCCGAGCCAAGTTTTACAGGTACACACACACACTGTGTTTGTGGGTAATGATGAGACTAGGTTAGGCCGTGCTGTGAGCCGTACCATGCAACAGGCCACTGCATAGGGAACTGTGCAGTGATCCGCGATCCATGTGATGTTAAAACTGACACACATGGCCCTTGGTTGTTCCAGTGTGGTGCAATATTATCCCAACGGTTATAGTTCAACTGTTGTCTCGATCATTAAGCAACTACAATGAGATGTAGGACCAACATCCTTTGTTCAATCCATATCTCGCTTCTACAACACTTTCTGCAACTGTCAGCGACCTCCGATCTGGAGTGTGAAGAACGACGAATGAATATCTGCTCGAGCAAGAGTAAGAAGAAGAAGAACCTTGGGTTCTAGTGCGACGCATTCAACAGTCATACAGCGTCGCTAACCTCTCACGCTGATAAGTCGTGGGTGAACTCGGTAATCTTGTCGGTTGTGGAACTCGAGCACAAGATCTTGCGATCCGGAGTCCAGCGCCCTACCGACTGAGCTACCGCGAACTCCTATGACGTCACCTGGATGTGACCTCACCTCGAACGCTGTGAACTCGAACGCCACCTTGTGGGCCTCCTCCACGGCTATCTTCCAGACGCAGTCCTTGCTGGGTCGGTAGTAGTCGGGATAGTTCGGCGACTCCAGCACACCTTCGCTGAGCTTCATGTCTCCTCCGCACACCGCTGACGGAGGCGCCACCAGCGTGAACAAACTGCACGTGACTCGCACACGACTGTGTCCAACGCTGGTCTTCGCCGTCGACCAGCGATCGTCGACGCCAACAAGATCGTCGTCGTCGCCGCCCACATAACTGGAGTCTTCGATGTCACGGCTATGGTTGTCGTCGCCGCCAACATTAGCATCGTCGTCGACGTCACCGCTAAGTCAACGTCGCTGTCGTTACTATTGTATCCTTGATCTCACGATCGTCGCTGTCATCACTCTCATCATCATAATCGTCAGCATGGTGACCAATGCACCTTCAGAATTTGGTTTCGCAATTAGGTACCTGTTGGCAACATGATTTTTTATAAAATACAGACAGATCTATAGTAAATGTCGCTGTCATTATTATTGTATCCTTGATCTCACGAGCATCGTTGTCATCACTCTCATCATCATCATAATCGTCAGCATGGTCACCAATGTACCATCACAATTTGGTTTCGCAATTAGGTACCTGTTGGTAAAATGTTTTTGATTTTTTAATACAGACAGATCTATGATTACCAGATATCTCATCCCATCGTAATCGACAATGTGGTCCCTTCTCTTTCGCCACTGAACTTAAAACACTTGAAAATGACCGATCGACTGTTATATTAACTAATTAGTGTTGCAACAATGTTGTCAAACGTCACAGCCAATGCGGAGGCTTCCGTAATTCACTCGTGCTGCCAGTCGGCATTAAGCTCATGCTTTGCATTAAAACGTATAACCTCAGCGTTATGTTTGATTTGATGAATTAATTTATAATTGTTGTTGCATTGACGTCTCGGATTGGACAAAGCTCTTCCATTGTTAGTTATAGCACCATGTTGTGGACCCTAGCCTTGCAGCAAAATAACTGATTACACCACATGAACTCACGAACCTGTGTAGTTAGCGGTGAATCCCTGGTGTTTGGCCGACAACTCAGTAACTCTGTAGGTCACCAGCAGGCGGTGTCCCGTCGACACTACCTCGTCTGGCACACTGCCCGAGCCGCAATAGCGCCCTGTCAGCACAACACATAGCCTGTCAACACAACAGCACACGGACTGCCAACACAACAGCACACTGTCTGTCTGTCAGCTGTCTGCACTGTCAGCACAGCAGCTACAGACTCTCCACACAACAGTGCCGTTAACCGTGTCGGTAACCATGGTAACCGTGAACCGTGTCGGTAACGCTAAGTTCTTGCCAGAACAGGTCGGGTGTTTCATTGCCTTGAAATCGCCTTACTAGGTCCCACAGATTACCCGGCAGCTGATAAGTGCTGGGCACAACACTTCAGACGACTTGTGTCTTTACTTTGTAGATAATGGTTGTCCTATGCTAAAATATTTCGGATAACATAATCGGGTATTAGACACCATGCTTGCCTCTATCTTGTTTAATAGGGACCAAAAGTCTAAATGATGTCTTCTTGACATGGATTTATGATCATAGTGCGACATAATAGCTTCTGAGCTTCTTGTAGCTTCATAGTAGCTTCTAGTGATGTCATAATTGCTTCTAGCTGTGTTTAATAGCAGTGTTAATAGTAAATAAGCACACATTGCATGGTCCTAGGTATAAACGCGAAATTATGCGACATACGTTTATTTCTGGCTTGAAACTTTGAAAGCTGGAATTTGCAATGAAGATTGACCTATCCAGAACGAGTGATTGGGCGGAATATCGGTGTATGCTATGGCTAAATGTGATCGGGGCGGATCCAGAAATTTTCGTGCGGGAACATTTCCTCGCAGGGGAGCCTCTTCGGCGGAAAAATTATTTCAGCGGGGGAGGGATCCATTCCTTCCCGAAGTAGTGTTTGCACTAGTGCCCCTTTTCGGCCGGAGGGGCACCACCATTACACCAGAGGTACATGCCCACCGTGACCCCCCCCCCCCCCTGCATCCGCCGCGAATATGTGAATGGCAAAAGGGTATCACCACCGCATATCATCACCGCATATCGCCGTCACTAAAGTGATCCGTCTGTATCGCCGATACAGACGGGTGTTAGACGCCACGTTTTCCTCTATCCTGCTTAATAGGGACCATAAGCCTCAATGGTGTCTTGCTGACACTCAATTCTGATCATTGCGCGACAAAATAGCTCCTCAGACCTGCACAGCCTTTGCAGTCCCATCTCCTCCTACATGTCTGCTCGCATCTCGCGCAGATGTCCCATTTATCACGCAGATGTCCCATTGCTCGCATCTCACGCAGATGTCCCATTTATCATGCAGGTGACCCATTTCTCCCCCGGTAAGGATTATTCTTGTAACCATAATTAATTACCTGTACCATTCCGATGTGGACGTCACGGTCCAAGTCAAGAGATCATTACTGCGGCTACAAAACAACGCAGCGCAATGTAATATCAGGTGTGCCTGATCAGACTGGTGAAGTGGAACATTTGATGTCGCAGTTCCCCCCCCCTACTACACTGTTTCGCAGATGGATCAATCGCCAGCTGGGTGTGGCAGTTAAGCACAGCTGCCAACCATCTAGCTGCTAATCAACGGCTTAAAAAATAAACTTTTTTAGTGCCCGTGGCCAAGTGTCAGTCGGACCGTCGAGGAAAACTGTTCTCCCGGCACAGTCACAGTACACCGGAAAACTGTTCTCCGGGCACAGTCACAGTACACCGGAAAACCCCGGCACAGTCACAGTACACCGGAAAACTGTTCTCCCGGCACAGTCACAGTACACCGGAAAACTGTTCTCCCGGCACAGTCATAGTACACCGGAAAACCCCGGCACAGTCACAGTACACCGGAAAACTGTTCTCCCGGCACAGTCACAGTACACCGGAAAACTGTTCTCCTGGCACAGTCACAGTACACCGGAAAACTGTTCTCCTGGCACAGTCACAGTACACCGGAAAACTGTTCTCCTGGCACAGTCACAGTACAACGGAAAACTGTTCTCCTGGCACAGTCACAGTACACCGGAAAACTGTTCTCCCGGCACAGTCATAGTACACCGGAAAACCCCGGCACAGTCACAGTACACCGGAAAACTGTTCTCCCGGCACAGTCACAGTACACCGGAAAACTGTTCTCCTGACACAGTCACAGTACACCGGAAAACTGTTCTCCCGGCACAGTCACAGTACACCGGAAAACTGTTCTCCCGGCACAGTCACAGTACACCGGAAAACTGTTCTCCCGGCACAGTCACAGTACACCGGAAAACTGTTCTCCCGGCACAGTCACAGTACACCGGAAAACTGTTCTCCCGGCACAGTCACAGTACACCGGAAAACTGTTCTCCCGGCACAGTCACAATACACCGGAAAACTGTTCTCCTGGCACAGTCAAAATACACCGGAAAACTGTTCCTGGCACAGTCACAGTACACCGGAAAACTGTTCTCCCGGCACAGTCACAGTACACCGGAAAACTGTTCTCCCGGCACAGTCACAGTACACCGGAAAACTGTTCTCCCGGCACAGTCACAGTACACCGGAAAACTGTTCTCCCGGCACAGTCACAGTACACCGGAAAACTGTTCTCCCGGCACAGTCACAGTACACCGGAAAACTGTTCTCCCGGCACAGTCACAGTACACCGGAAAACTGTTCTCCCGGCAACACAGTACACCGGAAAACTGTTCTCCCGGCACAGTCACAGTACACCGGAAAACTGTTCTCCCCGGCACAGTCACAGTACACCGGAAAACTGTTCTCCCGGCACAGTCACAGTACACCGGAAAACTGTTCTCCCGGCACAGTCACAGTACACCGGAAAACTGTTCTCCCGGCACAGTCACAGTACACCGGAAAACTGTTCTCCCGGCACAGTCACAGTACACCGGAAAACTGTTCTCCCGGCACAGTCACAGTACACCGGAAAACTGTTCTCCCGGCACAGTCACAGTACACCGGAAAACTGTTCTCCCGGCACAGTCACAGTACACCGGAAAACTGTTCTCCCGGCACAGTCACAGTACACCGGAAAACTGTTCTCCCGGCACAGTCACAGTACACCGGAAAACTGTTCTCCCGGCACAGTCACAGTACACCGGAAAACTGTTCTCCCGGCACAGTCACAGTACACCGGAAAACTGTTCTCCCGGCACAGTCACAGTACACCGGAAAACTGTTCTCCCGGCACAGTCACAGTACACCGGAAAACTGTTCTCCCGGCACAGTCACAGTACACCGGAAAACTGTTCTCCCGGCACAGTCACAGTACACCGGAAAACTGTTCTCCCGGCACAGTCACAGTACACCGGAAAACTGTTCTCCCGGCACAGTCACAGTACACCGGAAAACTGTTCTCCCGGCACAGTCACAGTACACCGGAAAACTGTTCTCCCGGCACAGTCACAGTACACCGGAAAACTGTTCTCCCGGCACAGTCACAGTACACCGGAAAACTGTTCTCCCGGCACAGTCACAGTACACCGGAAAACTGTTCTCCCGGCACAGTCACAGTACACCGGAAAACTGTTCTCCCGGCACAGTCACAGTACACCGGAAAACTGTTCTCCCGGCACAGTCACAGTACACCGGAAAACTGTTCTCCCGGCACAGTCACAGTACACCGGAAAACTGTTCTCTCCGGCACAGTCACAGTACACCGGAAAACTGTTCTCCCGGCACAGTCACAGTACACCGGAAAACTGTTCTCCCGGCACAGTCACAGTACACCGGAAAACTTTCTCCCGGCACAGTCACAGTACACCGGAAAACTGTTCTCCCGGCACAGTCACAGTACACCGGAAAACTGTTCTCCCGGCACAGTCACAGTACACCGGAAAACTGTTCTCCCGGCACAGTCACAGTACACCGGAAAACTGTTCTCCCGGCACAGTCACAGTACACCGGAAAACTGTTCTCCCGGCACAGTCACAGTACACCGGAAAACTGTTCTCCCGGCACAGTCACAGTACACCGGAAAACTGTTCTCCCGGCACAGTCACAGTACACCGGAAAACTGTTCTCCCGGCACAGTCACAGTACACCGGAAAACTGTTCTCCCGGCACAGTCACAGTACACCGGAAAACTGTTCTCCCGGCACAGTCACAGTACACCGGAAAACTGTTCTCCTGGCACAGTCACAGTACACCGGAAAACTGTTCTCCCGGCACAGTCACAGTACACCGGAAAACTGTTCTCCCGGCACAGTCACAGTACACCGGAAAACTGTTCTCCCGGCACAGTCACAGTACACCGGAAAACTGTTCTCCCGGCACAGTCACAGTACACCGGAAAACTGTTCTCCCGGCACAGTCACAGTACACCGGAAAACTGTTCTCCCGGCACAGTCACAGTACACCGGAAAACTGTTCTCCCCGGCACAGTCACAGTACACCGGAAAACTGTTCTCCCGGCACAGTCACAGTACACCGGAAAACTGTTCTCCCGGCACAGTCACAGTACACCGGAAAACTGTTCTCCCGGCACAGTCACAGTACACCGGAAAACTGTTCTCCCGGCACAGTCACAGTACACCGGAAAACTGTTCTCCCGGCACAGTCACAGTACACCGGAAAACTGTTCTCCCGGCACAGTCACAGTACACCGGAAAACTGTTCTCCCGGCACAGTCACAGTACACCGGAAAACTGTTCTCCCGGCACAGTCACAGTACACCGGAAAACTGTTCTCCCGGCACAGTCACAGTACACCGGAAAACTGTTCTCCCGGCACAGTCACAGTACACCGGAAAACTGTTCTCCCGGCACAGTCACAGTACACCGGAAAACTGTTCTCCCGGCACAGTCACAGTACACCGGAAAACTGTTCTCCCGGCACAGTCACAGTAGTACACCGGAAAACTGTTCTCCCGGCACAGTCACAGTACACCGGAAAACTGTTCTCCGGCACAGTCACAGTACACCGGAAAACTGTTCTCCCGGCACAGTCACAGTCACAGTACACCGGAAAACTGTTCTCCCGGCACAGTCACAGTACACCGGAAAACTGTTCTCCCGGCACAGTCACAGTACACCGGAAAACTGTTCTCCCGGCACAGTCACAGTACACCGGAAAACTGTTCTCCCGGCACAGTCACAGTACACCGGAAAACTGTTCTCCCGGCACAGTCACAGTACACCGGAAAACTGTTCTCCCGGCACAGTCACAGTACACCGGAAAACTTTCTCCGGCACATTCACAGTACACCGGAAAACTGTTCTCCCGGCACAGTCACAGTACACCGGAAAACTGTTCTCCCGGCACAGTCACAGTACACCGGAAAACTGTTCTCCCGGCACAGTCACAGTACACCGGAAAACTGTTCTCCCGGCACAGTCACAGTACACCGGAAAACTGTTCTCCCGGCACAGTCACAGTACACCGGAAAACTGTTCTCCCGGCACAGTCACAGTACACCGGAAAACTGTTCTCCCGGCGCACAGAAATCACAGTACACCGGAAAACTGTTCTCCCGGCACAGTCACAGTACACCGGAAAACTGTTCTCCCGGCACAGTCACAGTACACCGGAAAACTGTTCTCCCGGCACAGTCACAGTACACCGGAAAACTGTTCTCCCGGCACAGTCACAGTACACCGGAAAACTGTTCTCCCGGCACAGTCACAGTACACCGGAAAACTGTTCTCCCTGGCACAGTCACAGTACACCGGAAAACTGTTCTCCCGGCACAGTCACAGTACACCGGAAAACTTCCCGGCACAGTCACAGTACACCGGAAAACTGTTCTCCCGGCACAGTCACAGTACACCGGAAACTGTTCTCCCGGCACAGTCACAGTACACCGAAAACCACAGTCACAGTACACCGGAAAACTGTTCTCCCGGCACAGTCACAGTACACCGGAAAACTGTTCTCCCGGCACAGTCACAGTACACCGGAAAACTGTTCTCCTGGCACAGTCACAGTACACCGGAAAACTGTTCTCCCGGCACAGTCACAGTACACCGGAAAACTAGTCACAGTACACCGGAAACTTTCCCGGCACAGTCACAGTACACCGGAAAACTGTTCTCCTGGCACAGTCACAGTACACCGGAAAACCCCGGCACAGTCACAGTACACCGGAAAACTGTTCTCCCGGCACAGTCACAGTACACCGGAAAACTGTTCTCCCGGCACAGTCACAGTACACCGGAAAACCCCGGCACAGTCACAGTACACCGGAAAACTGTTCTCCCGGCACAGTCACAGTACACCGGAAAACTGTTCTCCCGGCACAGTCACAGTACACCGGAAAACTGTTCTCCCGGCACAGTCATAGTACACCGGAAAACCCCGGCACAGTCACAGTACACCGGAAAACTGTTCTCCCGGCAAATACCGAAGTGCGTTACTGGTTCAAACAAAGCGAGTAATTCATGCTAATGATATGTTTATCGCAAGGATATTTATTTTAAGCAGGCTCATGTATGTCCAGCGCAATGCATGCATACGGTGTTTTTGGTGCTAAGAAGCGTCCATCTGCCGAGTGAGACCATCTCCCGAGTGAGTAGGCAGTCTTCCAATCAGTCATCGATAACAATGCGATTCGGTCGAACCAGAGCTCTACCTCTAACCGTCTGGTTTATCTTTGTCTCAGCCCCGGCCGATGGGTTGCCTTGACCTCGAGAATAGAGAACACCCTGATGCAACGTTTATCCATGTCACTGAATTATTGACTATATTTGTATATTTAGACTATATGAATATATTTATGCTAGACACTGAAGAATCAAAGGTAGGAGGTATGCTCCTATGGGTTGGTTAAAACCTCGCACACAGTGTGCCAATGTATGCACGGGCAAAGCCCAGACGGTCTATCTGTGCTGAATGAGTTCAGCTGATCCTAGATATGAAAAGAGAGGATCCAAATGATCTGGAAGACCATTTCGCAGGCGTACGACAATGGTAGCACAAGGGAGTTGGACTCTGCCAGCAAATGGAAAGGGGCTATGCATGTGCAGTGCTAAAATAATGGTTTTTGTTAGGTGTGAGATGTCGAAGCTAATAGAGTAGGATGTCGAAATTTGCCACGAAAATACTACTATTTCGTTACTGTGTACACTTTATAAGTCCTTCAAGTTCAGAATTGAGCGAATATCATCCTTTTGTACCCTTTTTCCCAACTTTACCGTACCTTTTCGTTTGCTTTGAAAGGTACATAGCATTGGGATGCATATATTTACAATAACAAAGCAAACACCCATGCCATAAACTGGCATTGTAAAAAAGACTAGACCATAGGTAATCCTTCTATCTGGAATTACCCTGCAAGATGTTTCCGTTATGGTGAGCATAAGCATGCCACAAAGGAGACACTGCTAGAAATGAGGTATGCAGACTTCATAAGCACACACAAGAAGCACGATGTCAATGCTTCTTTGGGAAAGATGCCGATTCGGTGTTCAGAAAGTGGTATATTCTACCCAATTTCAGCAATAATGTATCACTGTGCGTGTGCGACCTAATCTGAGACGCGCTTGAACCACCTCAACTAGAGGACATGCGCGATTTACTACCGGGCACGATCGGAGGATAGGTTTAATTGGAAATGCGTGATGATGTCGACTCTGCTCCCATTGCTTCTGTAGATAGGTCCTGTAGCAAGAGTGAAGTTTCGAAAGAACATCACAGAGGGGAAAAGGAAAAGACACTGGTGGGTTTTAATCAAGGCTTGTTTGGCCAGCGCGTCCGATGTTTCTTTACTAGGCATCCCAGTATGCCCTGGAACAGAGATGAACTGTATGTTATGTTCCGGAATACTCAGCAATAGGTTTAACCAGTGGCGCAGCCCGGAGTTTCTTACGGGGGGCCCGACCAAAAAAATGTGAGAAATCAAAAAAAGCTTTCGACGCGCGAAGTGCCCCCCAAAAATGTAGTGTTTTGCGTGGAAAAATCTCAAAAACTCATTTTATCTCGTGTATTTTTGGTTAATAGGGGGTTGGGCCCCGAATCCCCCCGAGCTGCGCCTCTGGCTTTGACTATTTGTAGTCATAGAGTGAGATGTGTTGTGATACTTCGTCGTCATGGCTTGTCATAGAGTGAGATGTGTTGTGATACTTCGTCGTCATGGCTTGTCATAGAGTGAGATGTGTTGTGATACTTCGTCGTCATGGCTTGTCATGTCCTGTCATCCATGTGCCCAAATGTTCTTAAATCTGGACTATTAACCACATGGACGCTGTATGGGAGCAATGAAGCTAAAATGTTTTCCGCTTCCTTTTTACAATTTTAACGTTTTTACAAGCGACAGGCGAGACTGCGGGAGAGAAAGAGAATGGAGCGGAATTGGGTGATAGGGTGCCGGGCAAGAAAGCATGGGTAGGGAATGGGTAGGGATGGAACAGGTGCAGAACTGGAATGGCTGTGGTGAGACATGAGTGAAAAGGCGACGTTTGGTGGAATTGGAATTCAGTGGAATTCATTTATATAAGCATGTTGTAGTTGAAAGCCACTTCAATTTGGACAGTTAGCCATTAGGCTCAGTGTTGGTAGCACACGAAAACATTACCATTAGGCTCAGTGTTGGTAGCACACGAAAACATACCATTAGGCTCAGTGTTGGTAGCACACGAAAACATTACCATTAGGCTCAGTGTTGGTAGCACACGAAAACATTACCTGCAAGGCAACACGAGTGCCAAAGTGTCAAGCGAATATCTCTAAGAGATTTGCATTGTGGAATTATGGTCACAGGTAGAAAAGGAGAACGGGAAAGAACCGGCGGAGCTGTAGGAGAGTCCAAAAGATCCCGATAGAAGTAGTGACAGCGATAAAGCAAGATTTATATATATATATATATATATATATATATATATATATATATATATATTCTCTTCTCTTTTTTCTCTCTTATTTATATGTTAAATATTATATTTATTATATAAAGGTATACATATACAGATAGAAAGGAGATAAAGGGAGAGAGAGAGAGAGAGAGAGAGAGAGTTGTAACCTGTTAGCGGAAGAGTACCAGACAGCCGGAGACCGAGCAGCGTGTGCTGGGCAGGGGTGCAGAGGGAGAGTACCAGACAGCCGGAGACCGAGCAGCGTGTGTTGGGCAGGGGTGCAGAGGGAGAGTACCAGACAGACGGAGACCGAGCAGCGTGTGCTGGGCAGGGGTGCAGAGGGAGAGTACCAGACAGACGGAGACCGAGCAGCGTGTGCTGGGCAGGGGTGCAGAGGGAGAGTACCAGACAGCCGGAGACCGAGCAGCGTGTGTTGGGCAGGGGTGCAGAGGGAGAGTACCAGACAGACGGAGACCGAGCAGCGTGTGCTGGGCAGGGGTGCAGAGGGAGAGTACCAGGCAGACGGAGACCGATCAGCGTGTGCTGGGCAGGGGTGCAGAGGGAGAGTACCAGACAGCCGGAGACCGAGCAGCGTGTGTTGGGCAGGGGTGCAGGGGAGGGGTGCAGAGGGAGAGTACCAGACAGACGGAGACCGAGCAGCGTGTGCTGGGCAGGGGTGCAGAGGGAGAGTACCAGGCAGACGGAGACCGAGCAGCGCGTGTTGGGCTGTTCGTGCTGCTCATGTTGAGCAGCGGGTGTTGGGTCAGGATACAGCTGACCGTCTACACGTGACACACTTGTTCGCGCCGCCAGACGCTAATGACGCTAATGAACGTAATCCGGCGCGCTAATAAAGCGGGCGGGCGCGTGAGGCGGGACGTCAGTGACGGTGGGAGGTGGCCAGCGGCACGGGAGCGTAGTCTGGTGAGCAGCACCACTCACCTACCTGCGACACAATAGCATAACATACATCTCATACTTGGATACATAGAGTGCAATTACAGCCATTGCTTTAGTCCACGGTGGTAAACACTACTCTGCCCCATCCCCCTCCCCCAGACACTCACTCACCCTGTCCGCCGATTCTGCAACTAATCATGGAAGTCTGATTGGTGGTTTAATTGTGATTTTCAATATCATTGATGAGGTCCAGTGAAAATATCTACCACCAGATACAGCCTCCTGGCCAGTCTTGGACCAATACATTGCAATGCCATTTGCCTCTGTTCAAAGTTTTCATGATGGTTGGTGTCTTCTATGATTGGCGTTCTAGAGGATAGCCAAGCCTTCTTATAGGGGACTCGGAATGACCTGACCGCCAAGCAGGTGCTGGATCGCCACCTGATGGGTGAGTGGTTCCTCATATTTTGTCCCTCCGACATCCAACGAGTGTTGGCGAGCTTCGATAATGCAGATTTATTCAGACGATTTAAGTTTCTTTGATAGGTTTTCACGTGCACCTACATCATGCTAATGAAAATCAACCCTCTATATCGGTAGCCGTGGTCACTGTTCCCATCCCTTAAAAGATGCTGTCACCCAGCAACTTGTTCTGACGCTAAACAGATATAAATCTTCGAATGTATTTTAACAACGCTCGGAGACGTGCCTAGGACGGTGCCCACCTCTTCTCATTGACAAAACGCTCTTCTTATACAAACCAGGCGGACCTTGCCTGAGACCATCCTTGTATCGTGCCAGGGGACACTCTGAGTTTCACATACCTGCTCTGATTTTCCCGAGAGCTCCACTGGTTTCCGATATTTATGTTCGAAATCACCCGACCCTTATTAAAAGCAAGGAATTGCTTTTTAATGACTTGAATTTGTGACCGATATGAAATGTATTCCCCAGACATACTGAAATAACATGAAAATGGTCGGGCTAAACGTTCTTAACCAAGTAAATTTAAGGTTCAAAGTGCTCGAAAATCTGGTTGTCCAATCTGACGAAGTCCTCCTTTTGGTACCGATGGACACCTTTGCTTTCATCTGCATAACTTTATCGTGGTTCCTTCATCTCTGAACATAGAACAAACAGAAGTCGTGGGGTCATGCTGATGATCCGCACCTTGGTAGCACGTTTCATATACGGTCTCGTCGTCCACCACATGTATCCCGCCTGCTGATGCTGCTGTTGCTGGTCTGGCGCTCAGCAACTGTATCCGCAACATTCCAAAATATCCAAAAAAATATACGAAAAGACCCGTAACGAGAGGACGGATACTTACGTGGCATGTTCACTTGCAACTGACACTCATGTAGCAGCTGCACAGTGTTTGTCAACATGCGGGGATGAAGCGGCGGGTAAAGGGGCCAGCTGCTCAAAGTCATGCTCGAAGGCATAATATCATGCCGATCAAAGCTTACATTTGCTTCACGTTCTACCTGACTATCGCTATTAAATATTTCTAATCGTTTTTATCTGATGAAAAAAACTGTTTCAAAACTAGATATATCACGCAGGAGTCGCTCATTCTCAAGGGATGGAGGTAGAAAATGGGAGATCGTTGGTGCTATGCATTGGATCATCTAGATAAGGAATCTTGGAAAATTAAACAGCTTGCGATAAAAAAAGGATTCTTAGTGATGCGACGGTCCCCTAACTTCAGGTCAGCGAGGTCACAGCGTAAGAATGCCACGTTAGTTCGCTGTTGCAGAATTGTACCAGAGTGAACCCCCACCCCGCTCAGAGGAAAATATGCGTACAAGAACTATGGCTGGGACTGCTGATATGCATTCCCAGCCCAAAACACACAGTTCCACTGGTAGATTCAGTGAGTTGGTTGGCCTGGTTGACCCACAACCCCGACGTCCAGTACCCGATCCTGATCGCTACGCGTGTTCTTCCACAGAGCACCAGCACAGGACTACTTCCGCTTCGCCATGGGTCTGACCGTCTCCTCACTGACCGAGTTCGACTGGCAGCTCGACAGTCCCGAGCCACACTCGGTCCGGCGAAAGGAGATCCTCAGTAAGTAAGAACCACACTCGGTCCGGCGCAAGGAGATCCTCAGTAAGAGCCACACTCGGTCATACGCTTGATTGATTATTTGGGTTTAAGGGCGCGCCGACTACAGGGTCATTTGGCGCCCATAGCTAGTTAATTGTTCAACGCCTTGCTATAACTACGTCCCCTGTATTGCACGCATCCCTCCCGGTGTAGCTTAGTGCTAACGCCCCAGGTAGATAGAGTAAAATTGCACAGCAGATGGGAAGGTTAAGAGCTTTCCGGATTCAAGGGCCTGTGATTTATTACCTAATACTGCTAGGAGAGAGTGAGCCTGGTCACTCCCGAAATGACGTTGACGCTCCAGGCAAAGCCTCGGGCATGAAACTAGAACGTGGCTAACTACTCGGTCATACGCAAGGAGATCCTCAGTAAGAGCCATTCTCGGTCCGGCGCAAGGAGATCCTCAGTAAGAGCCACATACAGTCTTACGCAAGGAAATCCTCAGTAAGAGCCACATACAGTCCTACGCAAGGAAATCCCCAGTAAGAGTCACATTCGGTCGAACCCAAAGAGATCCTCAGTAAGAACCACACTCGGTCCAACGCAAGGAGATCCTCAGTAAGAGCCGATCTCGGTTCGACGCAAGGAGATCCTCAGTAAGAGCCAAACTCGGTCTTGCGCAAGGAAATCCACAGTAAGAGCCACACTCGGTCCAGCGCAAGGAGGTCCTCAGTAAGAGCCATACTCTGTCCTGCTGAACGAGATCATGAGTAAGAGCCACAATTGGTCCAGCTTAACGAGATCCTCAGTAAGAGCCACATTCGCCCGGCTAAAGGAAATCCTCATTAGGAGCCACACTCGTCCGACGCAAGGAAATCCTTGGTAAGATATGTACTCGGTTCAAGGAGGGGAAGCTCCTGATGAAAGCCGTCTTGCATTCAACTCCAAAATTAATGGGCAAGTGTTGGGCTTTTTTGGATACAGGAATCTAATTCCACTAAATACTCCGCGACAGTCTCACCACGTTCGACGCATGCGTCAAATCTGTGTCTCCGACTGTGCACGGATTGCCGGACAGATTTTGAGGCTTTACGGCCCACGAATTTAACACCAGAATGATGGGAGAGATGCTGTCGACTTGTCAGAATATTCTCTGAGAGGAGACCACTCCTCCGTTCTGCGCGTGATCATTCAGGGCAAGAGTTACGAAACGGGACGGAAAACGCTTGGCCGCGCTTACCATCATCGTACTTACGATATGCTGTTTGAAAGTCTATCCAGAGCAGGGTAAAATTCCATACTCCTGGCTGTCACAACCAACACTCATATAGCACACTAGCAGCACCCCAGCGCTCAGCAGCAAGCAAACCAGTCACATGTCGCCCTTGCAGCGAAAAACACAGCCCTCGGCAGGATTGGACTGCACGGGCCTGGATATTTACCATCCAGAATATTGGCCTCTCCGGGAAATTATCTTCTCATTTTCCCGCTGGAAGACTAAATGGTGCTGTTGGCAATGGAACGGTGCAAACGTAATGTTTTTCAACAAGAGCAGAGTTCGAGAAGAGCCCGATTGTCTCAGACCGGCCTGGCCCATGCCGTACCCATGAGGCCATTGCCAATCCGAACCCAGCAAGTTTGCTATGGATGTAGCCTGTCCCCTGCCCGCTATGGATGCAGCCTGTCCCCTGCCCGCTATGGATGTAGCCTGCCCCCTGCCCGCTATGGATGTAGTGCTGCCCCTGCCCGCTATGGATGTAGCCTGTCCCCTGCCCGCTATGGATGTAGCCTGTCCCCTGCCCGCTATGGATGTAGCCTGTCCCCTGCCCGCTATGGATGTAGCCTGTCCCCTGCCCGCTATGGATGTAGCCTGTCCCCTGCCCGCTATGGATGTAGCCTGTCCCCTGCCCGCTATGGATGTAGCCTGTCCCCTGCCCGCTATGGATGTAGCCTGTCCCCTGCCCGCTATGGATGTAGCCTGTCCCATGCCCGCTATGGATGTAGCCTGTCCCCTGCCCGATATGGATGTAGTCTGTCCCTTGCCCGCCTAGTCACGACATGAATGGTATTTATAGCAACTTCAGGATATCATGTTAATTTATATTTGGTCGTGTAAGGCAATATCTCTGGCCTTGGAAGACTGGTTGAGTAACATGTGCATATTATGCATTAATAACAGTAGTTCGGTCATTTCACGCTTCATCTCCGAAAATAGGGATACAAGAATATATATCTACCATAACGGTCCACATAGGTGACAGTTGGTTATGTTACATAAGCCATACCTCATGCATATTACTTGCCCGCAATATAAGAGCAGATCACACCCTTCTTTTATTCCATACAGAGTGCACTGCATAGTTATGAAAGAAGACCATGGCTGAGTCTCACGACTTTAGAATTGTTTTCTGGTAGGTACTTCTCATTTACAATGCCAGTATTCTTCAGTGAGGAACCAATAGTAGGGACCTTAGTATTTTGAAGTAAAACTATCCTATCCTAATTCGATGGTTCGGAAATTAGCCTCTCCAAATGCAGGATTCCGAAGCAACGACACGACCCCGACCCTCAGTCAACGCTTCCAAGAGGTGTCAACTTCTCCACACATGCACACAGCGTATAGGCGTGCAGCACTGTCGCGTCCTTGCCGGCAGAAAGCCACCCCGAGATCAAGACTCTGATGGCACGCACCGACTTCACCACCGTGGTGATGACGTACGTCTGCGTCATCGCGCAGCTGATCACCGCCTACATGGTGCGCGACGTCAGGTGGCTCAACGTCGTCGTTATCGCCTACACCTTCGGCGGCTGCATGGTGCACCTGCTCTGGTCGAGTAAGCCACCTCCGTGTGGGTGCGCTGGGAAATGCTGCTCCCCACTTATGGGCTTGCCTATTCCCGTTTTTTTTCTCAATAAAATTGTATTTGCTTTTGCTGTGCTAAATGTGCTAATGTTCGAGGCTGAAAAGTAGCAATCATTCCCACCATGTTCAGCGACATTCCTTATCCCTTGAAAAAAACGTATCTGGCTTAATAATTGAGCTGATACGGTGGAGACCTCTCCAGTAAATGCAGGCACCAATACTCTGTTGTCAGCATGGACAGATCTACACCATAGGGAGCGTACTCATGGGTTCCCCTGAACCAAATTAGAATCACCGAGGACCTCCTTTATTTGGTAAGCTTAAAGTAGTTTTCAAAATAAAGTTAATATGCATGGTAATATAGTTGTGATAGCTTCGGTCAGCTATAATCTGCATGACTTTTCTTTTCCAAGAAATGAGCTCCCCGTGTGAACTATGCATTAATTATATGTGTCTTAGTTCTTAGTCCGACTTTGCCTTGCATTTAATAACAGAATATATTTTACTAGGTTAGGCTGAAATTCTACTTCTTAGCAGTTAAGCTGTTGGTAATTCCCCCCCCGCTAAATGGGACCCCTGAACTGCTTCTCTAGACACACTAATGCCGCTGTGTTGTGCTGGTAACAAGATCGCTGTGCTGTGCTGTGCTGTGACGTACGACCGACGCCGCTGTGCGCTGTGTCCCCAGTTGTGCACGAGGCCTCGCACAGCACGCTGTTCGGCCACAGCAGGCCCATGGCGAACGTGCTGACCGCCATGGTGGCAAACACGCCCATCGGCTTTCCGATGGCGGTCACGTTCAAGCGGTACCACATGCTGCACCACAGGGTGAGCATCGCAGAAGCAGTCAGCGGCAGCTGGCCGGTCGGAAAACGCCGTCCCCATGCTTAGCGCGATCGCTTTGTTTTTGCTTGTTGTTCTTTTTTTTGTGTATTGCTATTCGCTGATTTTCCATCATTCTAGGTGTCTTGACACTCCCACATTCTTCATGTGCGATATATTTCAGAAAAGACTGCGCCTGTACATATTGTAAAGGCTTACAATTGTGGACCTTCACATGTAAACTTCGTTACCTATGGCCATCTGGCCATATGGCCATATGGCCACCATGAGCCGTGGACACCATTCACTATGGATTTTATAAACACTAGACGTTTTGAAGTTGTGGGCCTTGGAACTATGTACGTTGTGAACCAGGAACATTTTGACGTCCCTCCGTTCTGCGGATCCTGTAGCGCACAGTGGCGGCGCATTCCTCGCAACAGTGGTGGGGTTCCGGTCTGATCGGTGGAGTTCCGGTCTGATCCGGTCTGATCCGGTCCGATCTGACCTTCAGTACCAAGGCGATGGCCGCTACGACGTCGACCTGCCGACCTACTTCGAGGCCAAGATCTTCAGCACGACGCTGGGCAAGATCGCCTTCTGCATCCTGCAGCCGGTCTGCTACTACGTCCGGCCGGTGTTCATGCTGCCCATGGTGCCCACACTGCTCGAGGTTATCAACGTGGTGCAGATCTTGGCCGTCAACTGGGCCGTCATCCACTTCTGGGGTGCGTGCGAACGTTTGGCATGAGTGGGAAATGCTTTGCATTCGTCGAAAGCTTTTGGCGAACGTGGTAAACGCTTGGTGTCTGTGGGAAGGTTCTAGGTTGCGCGGGAATCGTTGGTTTTTGTAGGAACTTTTCTGATGCGAACGTAAGAAACGTTTGGTGGGCATGGGAAGATTTGGGAATGCGTGAGAGAAGCTGTTGGAGTGCGTGAGACACTTGTGTGGTGCGTGAGTAACATCTGGGTGCCCGCGTGGATTCGGAATGCGTGATAAACGTCCAATCGTAAGCGGGAAAACCATACGGAGTGGATAGGAAATAATGGGGAGCACGGGTGGTGAATCGTACACCTTTGATGTCCTTGGGCACTCGGAAAAATGTAAAGCACCTCTTACAATAATGTGCTGTGCTGTGAGTGCATACTGACAATCAGCTCAATCCTCTCCACACATAGCATGTGCAGCGCCCATGAGCCATGCTCCAGTTCTCCACTTGTGATACGGAGTGCGTGGCAAGCAGCCGCAGATGTACGATAATGCATTGGAGCATATTGGAAGGTATCGGGGTGAGCAGGAAGTTCTTTTGTGGGTGATACGGTGAAAGGTGCACTTGCCTGGCATGCGATCCAATGATAGCACAA
Organism: Ashinkailepas kermadecensis; assembly: GCA_034440615.1. Lineage (NCBI taxonomy): Eukaryota > Metazoa > Arthropoda > Thecostraca > Neolepadidae > Ashinkailepas > Ashinkailepas kermadecensis. The sequence goes on from JAOTOM010003972.1 coordinate 93,816, forward strand.
GTGGTGTACCTCCGGTGGAATGGTGCTCGTGTAGGATATGAGGACAGTGAAATGGTTACACGTTGCTCCACACCATCTTGCTGGCTCTCCGGTAAATTTCTCTCCTCTGCTGTTTATGCTGGTTGGTTATTGGTTTTACGACACGTCGACCGTTGAGTCATATAGCGTCGCCAATCTCTCACGCCGATTGATCGCGGGCGAAGAGTAGCGACAGGTGAGATTCGAACCCACAATCTTTCGATTGCGAGACGAGCATCTTACCCCTAGACTACTCGTCTCTGCTGTTTATGCCTTCAAGTTCATGAACTCCTACAGTGCATCTGGTGCATTGCACTAAGACGTCACCTATGCGCATGACACTATGCAGAGAATTGTGTGACGCGTTCGTGCCTTGTGGCGTGTGCGTTGTACCCCCCCCCCCCTCCCATTCCGGATGCATTGGCTTACCTGCATGATAAATAAGTGCCCTGTGGGTGTGAGCGCATATTATTTATTTTTAGCAAGAGTGTAACCTTTCACAAATTCGGGTCACAACGAAAGATGGGTGGAGTCATTTGAAATACGACTGGTCACACAAGAACGCCGCTGCTCGGCTACTGATCTAGAAGCCCACACCAATCCGCTGCTCGGCCGCTGATCTAGAAGCCCACACCAATCCGCTGCTCGGCCACTGATCTAGAAGCCCACACCAATCCGCTGCTCGGCCACTGATCTAGAAGCCCACACCAAAGCCCATTTCCTCGTTGGAGCGCCACTGTGGTAGTCCCTGGAAATGCACCACTGCGAAAGTCCCTGGAGGACTGCCTTCGACTGAAGGAACGATGCACTCGAGCATATTGAATGCGTCTCGGACGCGTCTCTTCCGCGCAGGTGGGCATATTTTCCTTCATATTGAATGCGTCTCGGACGCGTCTCTTCCGCGCAGGTGGGCATATTTTCCTTCATATTGAATGCGTCTCGGACGCGTCTCTTCCGCGCAGGTGGGCATATTTTCCTTCATATTGAATGCGTCTCGGACGCGTCTCTTCCGCGCAGGTGGGCATATTTTCCTTCATATTGAATGCGTCTCGGACGCGTCTCTTCCGCGCAGGTGGGCATATTTTCCTTCATATTGAATGCGTCTCGGACGCGTCTCCTCCGCGCAGGTGGGCATATTTTCCTTCATATTGAATGCGTCTCGGACGCGTCTCTCCCGCGCAGGTGGGCATATTTTCCTTCATATTGAATGCGTCTCGGACGCGTCTCCTCCGCGCAGGTGGGCATATTTTCCTTCATATTGAATGCGTCTCGGACGCGTCTCTTCCGCGCAGGTGGGCATATTTTCCTTCATATTGAATGCGTCTCGGACGCGTCTCTTCCGCGCAGGTGGGCATATTTTCCTTCATATTGAATGCGTCTCGGACGCGTCTCTCCCCGCGCAGGTGGGCATATTTTCCTTCATATTGAATGCGTCTCGGACGCGTCTCTTCCCGCGCAGGTGGGCATATTTTCCTTCATATTGAATGCGTCTCGGACGCGTCTCCTCCGCGCAGGTGGGCATATTTTCCTTCATATTGAATGCGTCTCGGACGCGTCTCCTCCGCGCAGGTGGGCATATTTTCCTTCATATTGAATGCGTCTCGGACGCGTCTCTTCCGCGCAGGTGGGCATATTTTCCTTCCAAAGACGCGCCTATTCCTTTCGGAGCGGTGCCTTTGGCTGAAAAAATCCGTTGAGCGAGGGGAGGGCGGTGCGCGCTCCAGCCTTTCCGGAAGGGCGCCACCTCTCCGTGGGAAGGGGGGGGCACACGTCCCCAGTCTCCTCCCTGTATCCGAGGCTGCCGCCGTCGCATCACATCGTGCAATACGATGAGCGATAGAGTCAGAGTAGACCGTGATTACGACACGCCGTGTGACGTGATCACGACGCAGTCGAGCGGCAGACTTCTCGGCCCACGTCGCCTCTTACGTCATCGCCCGTGACGTCACCCGTACGTGGTGGCGACAGGCGCCAAGTCGTTCTTCTACCTGTTCGGCGGGTCGCTGATGACCCTCGGCTTTCACCCGCTGGGCGCCCACTTCATCGCCGACCACTACCTCTTCGAGAAGGAGAGCGAGACGTACTCCTACTATGGCTGGCTCAACTACTTCGTCTTCAATGGAGGGTGAGTGAGCTTCTTTATCTAGCTTCATAATTGATGAAGCTATATTACATCTTACTTCACAATTGGTGAGCATAACCAATTTGGGCCTAGGAAGAATGGATCGCATGTAATGACATATGCAATGTAAATGTAATGTAAGACATCGCAATGAATAGAACGTTGAAACAACAGCAAGATTATCGTGATATTTAATTATGTGGAAGGACGAATTAATGTCAGCATAGGATACCTAACTAGCATGGGAGAATCCATGTGGAGAATTAGGATACAATAGTTTGTAGCAAATGTTGTCATTGTTCTAAATTGATTCGTGCATGCATGTAATGACACATGCATTCCATTTGAACACAACTTTGTAACACATGTGTATGCCATGTGATGGCATTCACATAAACTGGCGACATGGACAGAACAAGAGTTGGGTGGAGTGATTAATGGTCAGATCTATCCTCAGCCGGGATTTACAAAGTTTTTAAATATACATTTTATTAATTTAGTTCGATTTGTTGTTGGGGATGCTTCACAGAATCGGAGTCAGTGCTAAGCACAAGCTTGTTGCACCGACCCTGAACCCACCTCCTGATCGGGAAATAGCAGTTATATAGCACAATTTTGACGGAAAGCTTAAGGTACCCTTAGCGGACATAGCGGACACGGCCGCCTGGCGCCGGTAACCTCAACCTTTCCTGACCAGTTGCCAAGTGGCCATCTCAGCCAGAGGTGTTAACAGCGAGCATGCGAAGCGACTCCAACCCTTTGTGCCAAGACAGGGATACATTTGCAGGTCAGCGCTATATCCACTGAGCTTACTAGACGGCTAAGTTCGGACCAGATTTGTCTTCTAGATCATGTCTCCCCAGACACACACCATCTGGCACTCAGGCAAATACTGTTCTCCTGGTGATATCCCAAAAAGCATTGTTCCTAACCTGTCCGTGTGAGAAACAAAGTTCGTAGAACAAAACAGGAAACAAAAGAATCAGATGCAGCATGAATCGGAACAAATACATTCGCAACGTGACGGGACAACAAAAAGTGGAACAAAAAGTGGAACCTTCCAACGGATGCTCCTTCAATTCCACTTGGTCGAAGCGCTCTTAAACTCTCTCTCTCTCCCTCTCCCTCTCCCTCTCCCTCTCTCTCTCTCTCTCCCTCTCCTCTCTCTCTCTCCCTCTCCCTCTCCCTCTCCCTCTCTCTCTCCCTCTCCCTCTCCTCTCCCTCTCCCTCTCTCCCTCTCTCCTCTCCCTCTCCTCTCTCCCTCTCTCTCTCCCTCTCTCTCTCCCTCTCTCTCTCTCTCTCTCTCTCTCTCTCTCTCTCTCTCTCTCTCTCTCTCTCTCTCTCTCTCTCTCTCTCTCTCTCTCTCTCTCTCTCTCTATCTCTCTCTCTCTCTCTCTCTCTCTCTCTCTCTGTCTCGCAGGTACCACAACGAGCACCACGACTTTCCGTCCGTGCCTGGCGCCTTCCTGCCAGACGTGAAGAGGATGGCGCCCGAGTTCTACACCAAGTTCACCCACGACAGTTGGTGGACGGCCATGATGCGCTTCATCAAGGTTCGTACTTCTTCATCAATGTTTGCACTTCTTCAGCACTGTTCAGCACTTCTTCATCGATGTTTGCACTTCTTCATCAATGTTTGCACTTCTTTGTCAATGTTTGCACTTCTTTGTCAATGTTTGCACTTCTTTGTCAATGTTTGCACTTCTTCAGCAAGGATCGCACAGTTTTCGTCAATGCTCCCGTCAAAGTGCGCGCGCGCGTCCGACTGTGGTGTGTGTTCGTCCCATCAGTTGCCACAGATCCGTGCTCATTTTCAGATACCACGAGTGTTTGGCTGGCAAGATTAGAAACGAAACATGTTCTCCGAGTATTGGCGTCTCCTTATCGGCAACGGTAGAAAGCATTTGCGTGGTGTTTTTGGTAGAACGTGGAAACGTCTTCAAGCTACGGCGGTGATAGCGTGCCAAAGTCCAGGTAGAGGGGATTTCCATCCGACCAATAACAGAAATTATTCAGGCTATAAAAAGCATGCAGGCAATGTCCACCTCGGTCCTACTCATCCTCAAGTCACTCTCTGGGACAACGTCGTTCATACAGGTCGCACATTAAGACTAACTGTTTTAAATTAAAAAAAAAATGTATTTAATAAAATGACAACATCGCTTACACAGCTGAATTTGCATGATGGAGAGGTATTATTTTGTCCGACTTCCCTGATCGCAGAGCAAAAGGGGTGGAGATCAGAAGAAACTCACATTTGCAGGATGTTCAACCTTAATTAGCAACCGAGGACACCAGAAGCAAACTCTGAGCTTAGTTAACACCAGGGATTATACGCTCGGATAAAATATTACACGTATTGAATAGTGAACGGTACGAAAGCAACTATGACATGGAAGGCTACCGAAACGCTATTCCCGATGTGTATGGATGCATATGTATAGGTTGTATTCAATGGCCAGCATACAAACCATGATTTCCGTTCCAATCAACGATGGCGAACTCGAACTGCCAGAGCGCGCGTCGTCGCCAGTAATTAGGCCGCATTAACTCTGACTGCGCAGCTGCATAATTAAACGGACCGAGATTCGAAAATAGCGGCCGGTATGAAGCGAGCTACATCAACCGTGTACTGGGACATTAACAACGTTGTGCTGGGATATTAATAACCGTGCGCTGCGACGTTCACAACGTTGTGCTGGGACATTAACAACCGTGTACTGGGACATTAGCAACCGTGTGCTGGGACATTAACAACCATGTACTGGGACGTTAGCAACCGTGTACTGGGACATCAACAACCGTGTACTGGGACATTAACAGCTGTGTCTTGGGACATTGCCAACCGCGTGCTGGGACACTAACAACCGTGTGGTGGAACATTAACAACCGTGTACAGGGACATAAACAACCGTGTGCTGGGATATTAAGAACCATGTGCTGGGACATTAACATCCGTGTACTTGGACATTAAAAAGCATGTACCGGGACATTAGCACAAGCGAAGTTCATCGACCGTGTAATGGGATATTGGCAGAATTTGACACCAAGCTCGTGATATACCTCCTACGGTTGTCAATGCTCCTTCCGCAGTTCTCGATGCTATTCCCACAGTCGTTGATGCTCTTCCCACAGCTATCGATGTTATTCCCGAAGTTCGACGATATTCCCGCAGCTTTCGATGCTATTCTAGCAGTCATTGATGCTCCTCCCGCAGCTGTGGATGTTCCTCCCGCAGCTGTCGATGCTATTCCCGCTATTGTTGATGCTCATCTTGCAGCTGTAGATATTCCTCCCGCAGATGTCGATGTTCCTTCTGCAGCTTTTGACGTTATTCCCACAGTCGTTGATGCTCCTACTGCAGCTGTCGATATTCATTCTGCAGCTGTCGATATTCCTTCTGCAGCTGTCGATGCTCCTGTAGCTGTCCACGTTCCTCCCGCAGCTGTCGATGTGCTCGATGTTTTCATGCTTCTTCAGCGCTACACTACGGAGCGACACGTCTGCGCGCTACGTATGTCCGCACACAGTGTCTTCTGCCATCGGGGACAACGATCAGAGAGTTTCAGTACGACAGCAGGAGGCGCTGACCGACAGCAGGATGTTCTGACCGACAGCAGGATGTGCTGACCGACAGCAGGATGTTCTGACCGACAGCAGGAGGCGCTGACCGACAGCAGGATGTGCTGACCGACAGCAGGATGTGCTGACCGACAGCAGGATGTGCTGACCGACAGCAGGAGGCGCTGATCGACAGCAGGAGGCGCTGATCGACAGCAGGATGCGCTGACCGCCATTGTGCCTGCGACAGGACACCGACATGGGAATTTACGCCAGACGTGTGCGCGAGATGCCCACCGCCAAGGCCTCCAACACCAAGGACTCTTAGACAACTGCAAGACACCTCCAAGCACTCCAACAACTTCAGCTCCAGAGCCTCCAACATCGGCTGCCCAGGGACTCCGATGGCTTGGTGGAATTGCGCAGAAGAAGGATGTCTTCACCAGCACCAACTTTGAGATCGATCGCCACATGCAAGCCCGTCGATGTCCAGATGAAACATAACTGGCCTTGCGATGTTGTCTTCGTTGTCAGAAGTGTCCAGGATCAGAGGTGTTCGAGACCAGGAACGTTCGAGATCGGGAGTGTTCGGTATCAGAGATGTCTGTGATCGAGAATATACAGGGCCAAGGGTCGCCGGAAGACATCGGGACGCCTCAGAACGGACAGACGCTGTTCGGAGGCAGCAGCATGACTCACTTGTCCCAGATGTGTCGCCAATTGCGCCATCACGTGACCGCCGGGTCGCGCCACAGACGGCTGACCCTTCACGACCCAGCGGGGCAAATGAGTAGCAGTGCTGACGTTGCTGACACCGTTGACGCTTAGGGGACGAGTGGTCTAGGGGTAAGATGCTCGTCTCACAATCGAAAGATTGTGGGTTCGAGTCTCACCTGTCGCTACTCTTCGCCCGCGACCAATCGGCGTGAGAGATTGGCGACGCTATATGACTCAACGGCCGACGTGTCGTAAAACAAATAACCAACCAACCGTTGACGCTTGCCCGTTTGGTCTCTACCGTGAAACACTATCGAAACAGTGACGTCAGACGTCATTTTGTATGCGATGAGAGTCGTTCGACACCTGAGACCAGCCAAACGTATAGCCGTGGTGACGACTTTTGAGTTATGGTGTACCGAAGAAGAGCGCTTCGACAAGGTACCAGCCAAGCTTAGTCAAAGCGCAACCGTACTGTAGTGACAAAATAACAGCAACAGTGCCCTTAAACCCCATCGGCAATGTGGATAAGCGTAACGAAAACATTCCTAATTTGCTCTCCAGAGCGAAGACAATCGTCAGGACTGACCTTCGAATTAGAGAATCTATGTATTGTATTATATTTATTTTCACAGATCACGAACATGGCAGACTCCAATAACAGGTCAAGTCAATGTTTAAACCTCACTAATAAATATTTACAGAAGGGTAATAATATGCAGCCTGACGAAAAACCATGTGATGAAAGTCTGATATCAAAAATATAAAGAAAAAGAAGTGCGACATAATTCAGTACATATCTCTTTACAAAAGAGCTGTACTGTCGCCGAAAAAGTCAGTGGTCACGTGACATGCTAAACGCGGGTTTTCTGTCGTCGGACGTCGGCACAGAATATCTGCTTGAACTGCCTCAGTTCGTGCATATGGCGCAACAAACAGCTGTTGTGCACGAGTTGATCGGGACGTCATATGCAAAGGAAATTGGCTGAATGCTGGTGACGCTATTTTCTGAGTGTGCTTTTTCCAGAAAAAAGGGAAATCATGTTGGGTTCTGTGAGATTTAAGGGACTTGATTTTGAAGTGACGGCTGAGGGTGTTATAGGAGAGAGAAGGAGGGATCCCCGAGGTACGATGGAAAAGCCAGATGAGAAACTTGCGCTGCACACGATCAATCCGCACACTGTGGGACTTCGCCACACCCGTCCAGATAACACTGCAGTATTATAACACGGAACACACGTTCGTTAAATAGACTGCTATAAGTGCACTGCGACTAATCACATTCTTCCTTAAGCCTGACTGAAATGATTTGATGAGCAATCCTAGCGCTATGTTGCCTTTACTGACAGCGTCTGTCACATGACTTGTCATGACATGACAAGTCTGACACATGACACGTAGTCTGACACATGACAAGTCTGACATTGACTTGTCTGTCACATGAAAGGCAAATGTTAATTTGGAAGTGGATGTCAAACATGGACGTCATCTACATGATTGCTTTCATGATTGTTATCTGGCTTCCCGGCGATTCACGAGGAAATACCCGGTCCCTTCCCTCACGCCATCCGCTCGGGTGACTCTCTACACTAAAGCGTGATGCAAAGGACGAAAATTCAGACGGAGAAAACTGGAGCGAGCGAAGTCGCCAGATTGGTTGATTGGTTATTGGGGTTTAGGGGCGCATCGACTGCAGTGGTCATGCAGCGCCCGTAACACTGTCAGCCATACCAAGTTTTAAAGCCGAAACTGATTGAAGCTACTAAATGCGACCCATTATTAAATCAATGGTCATGGCGTACAGCATAACAAGCCTGGTTTTACCACATACTTGACATCGTATTAATGGGGCGTGTATACCACAGAAAACTTAACCTCTGCAAGGAAGCGGAATAGCTGTCCCGATTGTATAAAGTACGATTCATCCCCTAACACTTCCCGTGGCGAGACTGAAGTGCGCCCGGACTGACGTCTTCGCTCATGGGCAAGTCTGGGGTATGCAGCCAATATGTGTTGAAATGATAGGAGAGCATGGCACCTTTGACACAACGGTTTTCCGTCACCACTCAGAAGGTACCGGTGGGTGCCGTGTGTGCGGCCCATTCGCAAGCGGCACAATACCACCTGGTTGCGTCTAATGCTGTGTGATGATGAAGACCACTCACCAAGACGATGCTTAACTCTCCTGACCGTATTATCAGTCATGGACTCCGAGCTGGCCTCCCATTTCTTTATAACGGCACTCCTAACATCTGGGGAAATGTCCCTCGCAGGGAGAGGAAGACGTCGAGTACATGGACCTTGAGCGGCGCGCTTCGCTGCAGCATCCGCAGCCTCATTTCCGCCGATTCTCACGTGGCATCGGAGCCAGCAGAATATTTCCCTTTTACCTACCGTGTTTAGCAACGTAAGTCTAGATAAAACGTCTTGTTCTACTGGGTTTATGGAGTAAAACCATCTTGGCGCCAATAGGCTGTTGAGCGAGTCGCTATATATCACATGGAGTATATCATCGTCGGTCTCAATAAAACACAGGACTTTTTATTGCAACTAGCTCTGGTGTGTATACCGACATCTGCCGGAAGAGAAAACGTTTGAGTTGCAGTGTCTGTCACAAAGGCACTGCCAATACCCGTGCCAGTTTTTAACCATCCGTATAGGTCGACGTGTAGCTCCGGTATGACGATATCAATTCCAGTGTTCTGAGCTTAAGTTTTGCAGGAACGACATGACCTTTCCTCAGACATGCCAGCGATAGATCGATATCTGGAGAGACAGCCTCCAGGGAAGAGCTTCTATGGAATCCACACGCATCACTCCACTCATTCGTATGCCACCGTTCTCGAAGAGGGCGCGGATCCTCACACGGAAAGGAACAGATGTCTCCCGTCGTCCCCCTCTGAACAGAGTAAGGATGCGCCGGGAAACACCGACCGATATGTGGGTGTTCGGGGAACTGGCGCAACTTGCATGCATAGCGCATCACAAGTAGTTCGCGACGCATAGCAAGGCATGGCTGGTTGGCTTCTACTAAAAGACTCACTGCCGGTGACGTGCGAAACGCTCCGGTAGCAATACGCAGCGAAGTGTGGTGAATAGTATCTAGCGTTCGCATGGCTGTTGCACATGGCTGTTGCACATGGCTGTTGCACATGGCTGTTGCACATGGCTGTTGCACATGGCTGTTGCACATGGCTGTTGCACATGGCTGTTGCACTGCACCGTCATAAACAAAACACGCGTAGTCTAGCTTAGAACGGCTTAAAGACCGATGAAAGAGAAGCAACGTGCGTCTATCAGCACCATATGATGTATGTGAAACCAACTTAAGAATATTCAGAGTTCGAAAACACTTGTCGCGCGGAGCATTTTAAAATGGTCCCGATATGTCAGGCGAGAGTCAATGAGAACGCCAAGAAACCTAATCACCGGTCTCGTAGGAATTTGTGATTTATACAACATGATTTCCATGTTTCGACAGCCTTGACGCCGACAAAAATGCGTGGCTACCGTTTTCCCTGTAGAAGAGCGGAAACCACTTACGTTTGCCTACCGCTCCAGGCGGGAAACAGCAAGCTGTAACTGCCTTTGTAGTGCTGTTGCTCAAGTGTTCGGCGTCAAAATAGCGAAGTCGTCGGCGAAAAGGGAGCTAGATACTCGGCACGAAATCCACTGGAACGACGTGGAGATTCTGGGACTGGCAACACAGTTTAGGAGAAGGAAGCTGCTAGAATATTATCATATCAGAAAGTCGCGACCAGAGCTGAATCGGGATAGGGGCTTAGAATGGTCAACCATCTGGAGAGTGGCTTATATTGACGGGCAGTAGTCTCGGGGAAAGGGTGGGGAGAATTAGGGAAGTGTCAATTGCGGTGTTTTGCAGTCTCTTTTCCGTTTTTTTTTACTACGTTGAAGTTTCAATTTGATGTTTTACAGTCTCTGCCGGTTTTTTCTGCGTTGAAGTGCCACTTTCCTCACTGCTCGTGTCCTGTATTTGAAACTTTGTTTTAAAAAACTGAATTGTCTTCTCTTTGAATATACCATATGACGACGGAGCCGCTAGGAGCTCCGAAAGCTCATCAATTGCTTTAAAAATGGTCATCCCAGATATATCATTATCATTCTTATAAACCCTTTAATATGTCTCTGAAAGAGAAAAAGGCGTAGAATAACCTTATGCTCATATTAAAACAAAGAAATATATACAGTGTGTAATTTGGGTCTATTTCTTTGTTTTAATATCAGCATAAGGTTATTCTACGCCTTTTTCTCGCTAATAATCATGCTCAATGCAGCACTGCACCTAATCAAACAAGCAGAATCAATGTCTCTGAAAGATGTAATCGCAACTTCCGTAAGTACTTCAGATTAGGAAATTTTCACGTTGTCCTTTCACAAATAGCACTGAAATACATCACGACATTCATGTGCAGTGGGGATGCCGAGGAGGGAGCTCAAACCTTCAAACATTCACACACAAGGGGCGCAGGACGGGAGAGCGTCTGTAAAGGAGTGCATTCACTTGGTCTTGTCATCGGTGTGCCGTGCTACTAGAAGCGGTGTCAATGCCCTGTGGCTCCCAACTTATGGAGAAATAGAGCCCTACTCGTCGAGCAGTGCGCTGTGTTCCCCAGCCCACCGAACAGTGCGCTGTGTTCCCCAGCTCAGCGAGCAGTGCGCTGTGTTCCCCAGCCAACCGATCAGTGCGCTGTGCTCCCCAGCTCACCGAGCAGTGCGCTGTGCTCCCCAGCTCACCGATCAGTGCGCTGTGCTCCCCAGCCCACCGAACAGTGCGCTGTGTTCCCCAGCTCACCGAGGAGTGTGCTCTGTTCCCCAGCCCACCGAGGAGTGCGCTGTGTTTCACAGCCCACCGAGGAGTGCGCTGTGTTTCCCAGCCCACCGAGGAGTGTGCTGTGTTTCCCAGCCCACCGAACAGTGCTCTGTGTTCCCCAGCTCACCGAGGAGTGTGCTCTGTTCCCAGCCCATCGATCAGTGCGCTGTGTTCCCCAGCTCACCGATCAGTGCGCTGTGATGCCAGTAGCCGTCGCGGACCTCCAGGTAGTCGGTCCGGCAGCTGTTGCTGCTGTGAATGTCCAGCTGACTGATGTTGAGCACGATCCTCTCGCCGTGAGTTGCCGTGATTCGCCACTCACAGAAGTGGCCTGAGGTCATAGGTCACAGGTCAGGAACACAGCGTCAGCTTTGCCGTCAGCTTTGCCGTGATTCGCCACTCACAGAAGTGGCCTGAGGTCATAGGTCACAGGTCAGGAACACAGCGTCAGCTTTGCCGTCAGCTTTGCCGTGATTCGCCACTCACAGAAGTGGCCTGAGGTCATAGGTCACAGGTCAGGAACACAGCGGCAGCTTTGCCGTCAGCTTTGCCGTGATTCGCCACTCACAGAAGTGGCCTGAGGTCATAGGTCACAGGTCAGGAACACAGCGTCAGCTTTGCCGTCAGCTTTGCCGTGATTCGCCACTCACAAAAGTGGCCTGAGGTCATAGGTCACAGGGCATGAACACAGCGGCAGCTTTCTTTTAAGCACTGCCAATTTTTAAGTTTGCACCACAAGCTTCCCAACCGCTAAGTGACGAACTGGCTCGAGCCGGGACCATAACCTCTTATCTGACCCGAGCCTGGACCATAGCCTTTAGCCTGGCCAGAGCTGGGACCATAGCCTCTAGCCTGGTCAGAGTTGGGACCATGACCTCTTTCCTGACCAGAATCAGGACCGCGACCTCCAACCTGAGCAGAACACCGGGACCGAGACCCCTGAACGAATCAGAATCAAGACATTGGCTTCTGACTTTACCGGGGCCGGGACCAAAACCTCTGCCTTGACCAGAGCCGAGATTCTGACCTGACCAGAATCTGGGCAGTAACATATGGGCCGAGCGGAGCCGGGGCAGTGACCTCTGACCTGAGCAGTCACCGTGACCTCTGACCTGCGTTTGGTCGCAGCTCGGCAGGCGGTGCAGAGAAGGTGCTGTTGCTCATCTGCAACGTCCGTCCACACGCTGAAACACGACGTTCAACGCCAGCTTAGTACACCTTGTTGACGACACATCATTTCATTTTACTTTACATTTACCTCCGTGTGTTGTCGTTGTTGTTCTTCCGAGGTTACTTCCTGGATGCACCACTGGCGAATTAACAATAAGCTAGAAGGCGTATTCACTTAGCCAGCTATGCGAGACGTAATGCATGCATGTACCATGTATGTGTATTACGTATGAAATATGGTAACCTTGGGATGTATCCTGCGTCAGTGCTACCCGTATTTCGTAATGAAATGATACGGAACATCGCCTATCTAACATTCATTTTAAACTACATGATACGTCCATTACTTGAAACTTTTATTAAATTAAATTTAAATAAGGTAAACTATATGCATGACATCAATCAGGCTTCACGTTGGTCAATTGTGCGTAGCTTACTTTACCCATCATACAACCGGCACAGTATATTACGGTTGGTGTGATACTCTAAAACATTGGCAGGGCTCGCCCGATAGGCTTAGTGGACATTTTAGTCAATGTAACAATCTCAGAGCCTATCAGTCGATGTTAGGTGGGGTAAGTGTACAAAGTAAGTGACGGTGTACACAGTAAGTGACGGTGTATGTTGTAAGACAAGTACACACAGAAGTGACGTGAGAGGCCGGTACGGGCAACATAGTACGAAGTCGCCTGGGGGCAGTACGCATTAGTCGTGACGGTCACCGGCATTGGAAAAGCTGTACTGTCGCGCGACTCCATGTGATCCACTGTTCAATCCAGAAGACATCGGCCACCCAAATTATATCGGCCATTTCGGAAGCAAATGGATCACCAAAAATATACTTCACGACACGTCTGGGTGAGCCAACTTTCGCTTGATAACCTCTCTATTCAACCACCGAAAACTAGCCAAGTAAGGCGCTGGACGTCCAGACGTCCAGACGTCCGGACGTCTGGATGTCCATGACCAGACAGCGAGTGATCGAAGTGCAATTACCACGAAACCAATCGGCGTTTAGGTGCCAATGGTGATGAGGCCGACTCGACGAGGCCCACGTCTTACAGCCGGAGCTAAACATAAACAGCCTGGCTGGGCTATAAGCCGACCGCGCAGTTGCAGCGCCGACCCATAGATGTCACCACCGGTCTGACCTGAGCAATTGTACATCTTCATCGTCTGGGCGATGTCGCCGCTGCTGAGTTTGAGCCGTTGACCGATCTCCGGCATCACCCTTCCTTCCTTGGCCTTGGGCATAATGGTGTCAAGGTAGCTGCTCTGAAACACCCAAGTGACTCGTGTCAAGACAATATGCCAGAGTCGGTCGCGTGCCAAAACAGCATAACGGAACACAGCATGGCACGTGTCGGACTAGAACAACAGAATATAACAGCAGTGATGCGGCCAGCCGATGCTAGAAGAAGCAAAGTCCACACGTCGCAAGGCAAGGTGGGATCACAGGTCACACGATCGAAGCGCGGTCTAGGCCACCTGACCAAAACAACGTCAGTAGGTCACTGGTCACTGGTAGGTCATTGGTCACCGCCAGACCACTGGTAGATCATTGGTCACTCATCTGGTCGTCGGCACGTCCGAGTCGGGATCGCATCACCAGCGGGGCAGACCGCAGACCGCACCGTCTCATTCTGCGCCACAATGTAGCGCGAGCGTTATCTCCTCACGTTCCGCTTCGCTTCACACCCCTTCAATCACTGCCTCACAATGGCCTGAACAAGCCGGGGAGATCTCAATCAAATAGCTGGCCAGCCGAGGCGCGACTGTCAAGCGCGTCCCTCGACTGTCAGCGAAGGACGAGGATGGGAAGAGCGGTCCGGCCAGCTTCGTCGTGGCGTAATTGGTGTGGCTCACAGTAGCCACAACTGAATTATAAAATAAAATAATACCACACGTTTTGGCTCACATTGATAAGAAATGTCGCATTATTGCGCACCCATTAGTTGCGTTAGAGACTCACATTTCTCAATCGTAGACAATCTTCAAGGACCTTTCATAAACGCCAGTTTGTGAATAAAAAATCATACACTGAGGTCATCTTGTCACAACTACACGTGCAGCTGTTAGCCTGCACATCGCCCACGCTGCCTCTCCAGCCCAGCTGGTCAGTGCCGGCTGGTGGCCCCCTGCTCGGGCAGCATGGGGGTCGGCTCGCGTTACACACGCCGGCATCTTGTGCCAGGCTGGGGGTGTCGTCTGGCAGCTGGTCGGGTACGGCCGGGGACCGGCAGCAGGGTGGCCGTGCCGGCGCATGGCCGGCGCATTAAACTCGAGGTGAAAACCCCACCGTCCAACTACACCCAAACGCCCTGGTGCATTGCTATAGATCTCTCAGCAAGCTAGGGGGTCCATGTACTATTTTTTAAACATATCTTCATATTGAATAAGGAAAATTACAACTGAACATTAGCAGGGTGCCAGACCAGGGCAGTCCAGACGGCCGGCCCATCTTGGATCTCCAGCCATGCCCTGGTGGCGGGCTGAACGCATTGGTAGACACGCCTGTTGCCCGCTTCACCTCCTCGTCGATCACATGTCCGGACGTGCCTGCCAAGAGGCCAAGTGGCTGTGACGGTTGGACCTGAAACGCCTATGGACGGACCTTTGAGAATGTGTTGCGGGCGTAGTGCATGATGGACATGTAGTCGTACGGCAGTCCTCGGCTGTTGACGTCTTCAGCAGTCATCTTGTTGAAGTTGAAGTCCTGACCTGTCGGCAAAATGGGGCGGTTGACTGATTGGCTGGACTTATTGTGGGCCTGTCGAGGGCTCATTGTGGGCTTATTGTGGGCTGATGTCCGAGTCACAACCCTGGACAGTGGACTGATTGATTGAACAGTTCACATCGTCATGTGAGTATGGTTTAGAAGGTCAACCATAATCCGGAACCATAAGAGAACTTTGTAAAAATAACAGAACATTCTGATTCTTAATAAGGTATCTCCAGGGAAGTTCCACAACCTTACATCGTGCCATTTTGTCCAGCATCTAAACAAACAGATCCCGGCTCGCACGTAATCTTTGAATGTAATTGTTGGGCTGAATTGTGGCCGTGACATCCTATGATCTAGGACCTGGCCCAGGGGCGGATCCATGGGTGTGAGGGCACAGTGGCATGTGCCCGCACCCTGGAGACGCAGCGAACCTTTGGCTAAAAAGGCGCTGCTCCAGGGGCACTCCAGTGCAAATCAACCCCCCCCCCCTGAACTCGTCTTAATCAGTGGCCTGTACGGTGAAATGTCGCCTCTGCAGGCGAGTATCCCTCGAGTATCCCTCGAGTATCCCTCGAGTATCCCTCGATCAAACTTCGTGGATTCGCCACTGTGCTGAATCAAATCATGTGACCCATGTATAAGACTCGAAGACGTGACCGCTCTCGTGCAAGGTACATAAATACAGCTGGCGTTAGTATGTAGAATGTTCGGAGAGGAAAGCACCAATATCGGTACTTGTTATTTGGGACACAAGGATTTGTATTATAGGTTTTGAATTTAAGGGATTCTTGTACGGACTCTAAAACACTGGTGCTTGTGGATGGGCTAATCCCTAAAATGTCAGTATTAGTAGATGCAATCGCCACTGGTTAGTCAGTTATCTTGAGTGTATGAACGGTAGTGGTCATATACAATGTCCAAATAACAGCCGGAGACACTGTTGCTTATGCGTGGGTTAGTTGAAATGTGCATAAGAATAGTCCCCGGACAAGACACAACACGTGCTTTCTAACACGCTGAGCGAACACAAAGCAAGGCAAGCACGTGCACGCGCTTCCAGCAGGACAATTAGCAGACTACTTCCCTGTCACCACGAGAGATACGTCTGAAAATGACGAATGCAGCTTTTCAAAAGTTGCATCTTTAAAAAAAAGTTGAGTTTATTTTCCTGCACCCCAGTGTAATAGAGCTGCCCACTGACGTTTTGGAGAAGTTCACGAGCCTCGTGCTACCCATACAAGGATGACGAGACGACTGGCGACCGGCCACCACGTCTGGAAATCGTGGCCGCGTCAAGGCCCGCTCATCTTCCGGCATCGTTTGTTTGTTTGTTTGTTATCGTTCAGCGCTTCGTTTACATACATGGCGGCGGTGGTATTTGCATGCGGCCGCCGACATTGTAGCGCTGGCCATCTGGCAACGACAGGCTCCAGCTGACTGGCCATCTGGCAACGACAGGTTCCAGCTGACTGGCCATCTGGCAACAACAGGCTCCAGCTGACTGGCCATCTGGCAACGACAGGCTCCAGCTGACTAGCCATCTGGCAACGACAGGCTCCAGCTGACTGGCCATCTGGCAACGACAGGCTCCAGCTGACTGGCCATCTGGCAACGACAGGCTCCAGCTGACTGGCCATCTGGCAACGACGGGCTCCAGCTGACTAGCCATCTGGCAACGACAGGCTCCAGCTGACTGGCCATCTGGCAACGACAGGCTCCAGCTGACTGGCCATCTGGCAACGACAGGCTCCAGCTGACTGGCCATCTGGCAACGACAGGCTCCAGCTGACTGGCCATCTGGCAACGACAGGCTCCAGCTGACTGGCCATCTGGCAACGACAGGCTCCAGCTGACTGGCCATCTGGCAATGACAGGCTCCAGCTGACTGGCCGTGACAGGTCAAAACGTCACGTCACGTCACAACACGTCACGTCCCCCCGTCCCCAGTCAGTCACAATGACAGGCTCCAGCTGACTGGCCGTGACAGGTCATCACGTCACGTCACGTCACGTCACAACACGTCACGTCTCCAGTCAGTCACACTGGCACCGCGCAGGTCGAAAAGCCTAAGTCAGACCCGAACAAAATCGCCATTTCGATGCCTGTTTCCAAAACGTATCGGAGCCGTGCCGAAGATTCAGTAATGTAGGATGGTTGACCGGCTGTTTCGTAAGCGAAAGGTTGCGGGTTCGAGGCTCGCTGGTCGCGTGAATTTCCACATCCTACGTGGTCGTTCGACACAGGAGCCGCTATGTAGCTAATCAGGTAAACGGAATGATTACCGCTGGAATGTGGAACACTTGCCGGGTTCAGACAATCTAAAGATATAGGAAACACCACCTAAGGTTGCTCCCCTTCCTGCCCTTTCAAAGCTTGGCCAAGCCTCCACAGATCATCCACCCTCCCCTCCTCTCACATCCTCCTCCTCCCTTCGCATCCCGAGCCCACACGAACTGCCCTCATCTACTCAATCCGGGGTCCTCCACAGGTGTTCCTGGCCACCGGTCCAAGATCGCCGCATGCTACCGTTGGGGCAAGGCCAGTTTTGACTCCGAGTCTGCCGCCATCTAGCTAATTTTGGCGCCACTGGGCCGCTGTTGCGCCATTACTGCCCTGTCATCTCTGCCGTCCCTGTCTCAGGGCCAACCAACTGACCCAGTGACAGAGACCTCGAGAGCAGACGCGCAGAGACACGCCTATCCTAGCTCAACACGCGCCGGTGCGACAAGTTGTCGGATGTAACGTCTAATGAGCAGTCCAATTGTCCTCCGATGAGCACTAAGTCCGTGGACATAATACCAGCTCAGGCGGCTTTGGCAGACTTACGGGGATGCCTCCAGGACAGCGTCCGACCGTCGGAGCCGAGGAGAGCCGGCCGGCCATCCAGTCTTCTTTTAATGACCTGTATTACCGGTAAACCGGGTAGAACATTTGGTGCATCCGATGACGGATTGACTGGTGCCTGACACACTCATCTTTTATATGTTGACAAAATGACTGCACGAGTACATCGCAAATGAGCTTATAAATGTGGTCACAAAAACGCACTTAACACAGGTCCCAATGTTCACAGCATGGGTCCATGTGGCGCACTGACTCACCGCACTTATAGCTCACTTCTGCTGAAAGCGCATGACCGTCCCTCGCTCAGTTTGTTCGCAACGACAGTCTGGCAACATTTTGATCGCACCTCGTGTAGGGTTATTTTGAGCTCTGATTCCAGCTGGGAAAATTTGAGCGTGATCCAACTAAATGCTTATAAGTTATCGCCTCGGGCATTTCTGCGAGGTCATTTTGCAAGTGTGTTTTTGATTGCTGACCACATTATGACCAAGCATGGTAATTACATGAATCCAACATGCTTTACTTAAATTACTTAAATGATCCAGAAATGCACTTTTTTATTATTCAGCTTTAATATCTATGCTTTACAGTGATCTTGACAACTTGGCATCGTGACTCACGATCACGTGACCTATCGTCACCTCTAGTACATTGAAAGCTACACATCTAACCACACAGAAATGAAGGGCCATCATTTGCCTGCTAAAATACAATAATAAAAAACATTGTTCTGATAATAAATACATTTTAGGGCAACGAAAGTGCTGCATATTTTGGCCTAACTCCTCGAATAGTCTGATTACAGTCAACATTTTCAGTGTTCAAGGTCAGTAGGTTATGCCCAGACATCACAGTATTAAACTGGTTGATGGGAGGTGCCTGGGACAGTGAGCTGGAGGAGATTCACATTTTGACAAACACGGTGGTCATAATATGGTGAAACGACAACACACGATGAACAACGGACATACCTAACATTGAGAAACAGCAGTCACTGTGCTCACAATGATAAGCATAAGCGTGCTCATAAAAGTAATGCCGACATTACCTTTATGATCTGACCAACGGATCTTCTGATTTCGAACAGGCGTACACATTTTTCTTGAATGGTTCTGTTGAAAGGACCCGAGACATACATATTTACATATCCCAGACCATTCCTCAAGATTAACGTCATGTCAATGGGTTGACATAGTATGACCCTTCAGAACACCATGACCGAGCATGAAGAAATAAGCTGTGATAATAGCACCACGCTGTGTCTCAAATATACATAGTTCGGGAGCTGGTTTTCCAGTCTGATTCTGGCCAGACTCGACCTGTCCCGTCTTGACTCTCTGTGCTATGGTCAGTATCAATACAATCGCCCTGTCCCGTCTTGACTCTTTGTGCTATGGTCAGTATCAATACAATCGCCCTGTCCCGTCTTGACTCTCTGTGCTATGGTCAGTATCAATACAATCGCCCTGTCCCGTCTTGACTCTTTGTGCTATGGTCAGTATCAATACAATCGCCCTGTCCCGTCTTGACTCTTTGTGCTATGGTCAGTATCAATACAATCGCCCTGTCCCGTCTTGACTCTCTGTGCTATGGTCAGTATCAATACAATCGCCCTGTCCCGTCTTGACTCGCTGTGCTATGGTCAGTATCAATACAATCGCCCTGTCCCGTCTTGACTCTTTGTGCTATGGTCAGTATCAATACAATCGCCCTGTCCCGTCTTGACTCTCTGTGCTATGGTCAGTATCAATACAATCGCCCTGTCCCGTCTTGACTCTTTGTGCTATGGTCAGTAGTATCAATAGAATCGCCCTGTCCCGTCTTGACTCTTTGTGCTATGGTCAGTATCAATACAATCGCCCTGTCCCGTCTTGACTCTCTGTGCTATGGTCAGTATCAATACAATCGCCCTGTCCCGTCTTGACTCTTTGTGCTATGGTCAGTATCAATACAATCGCCCTGTCCCGTTTTGACTCTTTATGCTATGGTCAGTATCAATACAATCGCCCTGTCCCGTCTTGACTCTCTGTGCTATGGTCAGTATCAATACAATCGCCCTGTCCCGTCTTGACTCTCTGTGCTATGGTCAGTATCAATACAATCGCCCTGTCCCGTCTTGACTCTTTGTGCTATGGTCAGTATCAATACAATCGCGTAGGTTAGGTTTTGAAAAGCATTACGATAGAAAACAAACCTTGCCTTTGTAAATATTTCCAGGGATTTAAGTCGAGGCTGGTATGTTGACACCATATGACCTCTGGTGACCGAAACCGATGTGTACATCGGTCAAAATGCAATTGTAGAGTATGCTCGGACTCTCCATGGACAGAGCCTATCTAACGATGTTCTACGAGTATTCTCGTATATTATATTCTAACTTACGTAGATAGGAAGCTAGTGGGTGTGGGAGCTTTCAAGAGCCCTGCAATCCCCATCTCCTTCTGCCAACCCTGCAAACCCAGCAAACCCTGCCAACCCTGCAAACCCACCCACCGGGCCGGCGAGGGTGGATTTGCCGGCGGGCCTGACGAGGGTTAATCATAATTTCTAGAATGTAGCTCCTATGTTGACACAAATATGCGTAAGATGTGTTCCTTAAAAGTGTTTTTTAATGTGTACCTGTGCCAAAATGCCGCTACTAATAAACAGTTTTGTACTTACTACAAGATTGATATTTTTAGGGTAAAAAAGTAATCTTGTATTATGATGTTTATTAGTGTAGTGGTAGCTCTGTATCACATTGCATCTTACATGAGCGTCAATTGTGTATCTATTTGATGACCAAACTGTGGTTCTGTGACCCTGAGCAGGCGCAGTGACTCTATCGACAGTCGGCCGTCATACCAACAATGGCCAAATCGACCACATGGAGCTTCAAGAAATTGCATCTTCAACCAGAAGAATATTTTGCATTATCGATTTCAGTGGATAAATGATGGATATTCATCGATGTGCAGCCAAATACACAACTTGCAGTGCCCTATGGGTCACGACAGGTCACAGGACTCTGGCCACGACGGTATTTTGTCAAAATAAAACAAAACGAACGAAATAATGCAAAAATTACATTTCTGTGACATTTTGCAGCTTACAATTGTATGGGATATTGTAGCTGCAATGCTTTGTAATTGAGATATGAGCAATCAAAGGCACCCTTGTCGAATAACCTCCAAATGATGCCTGAGGCTACCGCTCAT